>SRMA01025500.1:15555-167865 GCA_007224835.1 Danionella cerebrum | reverse complement strand
AACACAGTTTTATTCAATGCAGAAATGAATATGTGAAAATGTAATAATTATCCACGATACCACAGGTATTGGCAATTTAAAAAGGTTCAAGTACAATAATTGTTTACTCTGAACAGTTTTATATTTTAATATGTAGGCCCACAGTTTTAATCACAAGGAACACAAAGAGCCTGCTGAGAAGCCATACAAAGTTTCATGCGAACCTCAATAGGATCGTTGTGTAGAGGCCTTAAGAAATGTCCGTACTTATGGAGGTCCCCTTAAAGCATTTTAAAAAATAAAACAAAAAAAAAGCCAGTTAGTTCTCGCTTTTTATTTATCCTCAAATTCTAACACATTTAAAAACTATATTGACAGAAGGATTCCACTTTTTATTTCATGTAATATGATTAAAAGGACTAAATGGTAAGCACAGTAGTTAACAATCTAGAGGCTGAATATCAAACAGATGGCACCTTTAAACAGTCCATCAAAGGTCATGTTCACTTTCTGCTGAGCAGAAGAAAAATGAGGCTATTTAGATCCGAGTCCTTGAGCTGCCATCAGTGGAGTTTCATTCTCATGATTTAAGGATGATGAATCAACCAAACCAATAGAGAGCATCAACGCTGTCGAAGGCTACATGGGGTGGGGGGGGGATCATCTGTGAATCATTTCAGTGAATACGGAGGCCAAGGGATTAGATCTAGAGTATGTGCATTTTGAAGTACACAGCTGACAATCTAAAAGACATCCGTGTTAGAAAGATGACCAGTTTCGCTCAGATGAGTTTCGCTTCCTTCAACGAAGGAAGATGTGGATCACTGGAAACGTGGAAACACCCAAAGATGAGATGAAACCACAAACAAGAGGAAAGAGCATGAGGGACTGAAAGGTTTATCTGCTACTCTATACAATAAATTCTCAAAAGTTAAACTGCATCTACTCATTGTGTATTTAGTCCAATTTGAAATTACTTCCGGTGTGTGTTCCAGTCACAGCGTCTGTTTTGAAAAAAGTATGAATGATGCAACCAAACTATTGTTTAATTACGATTTAAAATGTAGGTTTCAAAAAGGTTATTACTTTTGATATACTGTTCTACAAGAGTTAAGACACATAATTGTCATAAATCATATCAAATCATAAAAGGTGATTTGAAGTTTCATTTAACAGAACAAAAATCAGTGCCATCAGCGACTTCTAGTGGTAAAATGAAGGTATGACCATTGGAACTACAAGACCTGTGATATGGCTTATGTTTTAAAAGTTCTGGCACAAAAAAGCACAATGGCTTGGAACAGTCTATAAGTTTATAGATGTTCACCTGTTTGTTTGTTTTTTTTTGTTATTCAATTTTCACAAAGTTTTGACCTTGTCTTTGTTTTCGGGGGGATTTTTTCATTTTTATTTTGTCTGAACACTTGATTTACTGTTAGTTGACGATTTTTTTTTTTTTACATTTTTCCGGTAAAGAAACAACAAACATTTAATACTCTGTACAATTTTTTTGTACAATTTCCAGATTGTTGTGCAATTATTGTGTAATGTAATGAAAACATATTTGTAAAAAAAGAAGCTGGGGTTGTACTAAAAAAAAGAAATATAAACATTCAAAAGGCCCAAACTTCTAAGGGTTGATAATCTATTATCACATTTGTTGTTAATTTAATCCAAAATGATAAATTCTGTATTTTACCTTTTATTTGTTTCTGTGTTATTTGTCTATAATGATTCTACTTGTTAACAATTGTTAAAAAAAAATTAAACATTGTCAGAAACACCTCATTAATTGACACACCAAGTCAACCTTACACTTTATTTAACTATTGTCACATTTAAATGAATTTTGTTACAATATTCTTGAAATTTGGCATTTAACTTGCTCACTTTACATCTTTTAATTTTACTGTCTGCTTTGTAATGGATGACTCTAATTTTGCTGTATTTAACACCCAGTACTTTGACACAATAAAGAATCGTGAATTAACCTCAGCTCTGCCACTGAGCTACTTTACGTCTATTCAGAGTGCATTTGGTCCCTCTCTGAATAATTAATTTCACTCTGAGTATTTTCCCATGTAGCAGAGGTGATCATTCTACGTGATGTGACCTGAGTTCTATTATGGAGAAATACTTATGGATAACGTCTATGGTAAAAGAATGGGATACAGCTTTAACCTTGAGAGGTCGTGGCAAGGGTGAGTTGATTAGCCACACAGCTCTATGGCGGCTGTCAAATGTGTTTGCTGTCTACAATAAATGCAAATAAGGGTCATAGCATCTGTCACTCCAGGTAATGAAGCAGCGCAGCACACTGCAAACCCATACAAACATGGACAGAAGTGGAACTATTGATGGAGACATTGTAAAATTTTATTTTTTTTTATTCAAAATTAGAATGATTTTGTTTAATAATTATTAAAATTAGAATTATAAGTCTGCGATGGACTGATGACCTGTCCAGGGTGTACCCCTGCCTCTCGCCCAATGTGCACAACTATCTCCAGCTTATAGAAATACTCATTCATCAGGCTATAACAACATTTGACCTTCCTCCGGTCCAGTTATGCAACACATTGATTGTTTAGAAATGGATTTTTTACGCATCATAATCTTCCCTGACCTTAAATGACTTTTTAGGTCAGCCGCGACTTAATTTTATTGGAAATAATACTCAACTAAAGGGTGATCACTCATGCTATATAGAAAAATTCAGCACAGTTACAGTAAATAACATTCAATAGTAACATTTTAGAAGATATCCAAACACCCTGTATGCCTTTTTCAAACCAGTGATGCACAAAATATGTGATTGTTTATTTGGGTCATAAACCTTAAAGATTTATGACAATGGGATTATGTGCTGTGCCCAACATTTTACAGCCTGGTCAATTAGTGACCAGTTTGCACCAGCTACATACAGGGCTTAGTATAAATGACTACACCCCACTACAACTGTCAGAAAACCTTTAGGTCCTTTCAGAATCAACATTTTCAATGAGAAACTGTACGCCAAAATACTCCCACAATACAAGATTTGGTACACTGGACAAATAAAAAAGATAATTCAAGTCCATGTTGAAAAAATGACTACACCCCAATTGTAGTTAAGACGACAAAATTCCAATTAACAGACATTCAACCACAGGTGAACCTAACAATGCATTTAAGGAGTGTCCAGGTGACTGGTGAGTATGAAAGGTCATTACTTAACAAAGAAAAGCCCTTCACATTTCATGCTGTCAGCAATGACTCCTCATGGAAGACAAATGTAACAATATCGGAAATTTTGTGACATTCAAAAGGAATCGAAAGGAAATAATTTCTTTACACAAAAGGGTAGGGGCTACAAGAAGATCAGCAACATGACTGTTTTTGGAACTGTTTTACAACTGTATGGCGTCATAAAGGTGAGGATTTAAAAATCAATGAAACATGGTGGTGGCAGAGTCATTATGTGGGGCTATAGGGGTGCTGCTGGTGTTGGGAAGCTGATGGTATCATGAACTCAACAATTTACTGTTCTATACTCAAGGAGAAGATCACTCCATGCACTTGGTCGTTGTGCACTTTTCCAACAGGACAATGCTCTAAAACACAAGTTACAGCTACTGATGCGTTTCTGAAGAAGAACAGGGTGAATGTGATCAAATGTCACCTGATCTGAACCCAATCGGACACCTATGGGAAATTCTGAAGCGACAAGCTGAGCATCGCTCTCTATCCGGTTTCTAGTTCTGAAAGAGGTTCTTTTTGAAGAATTGAAAAAGATAGAAGCTGCAATGTGTCGCCAATGCGTTCATTTCATGCCTAAAAGACTTTGTGCTGTCCTTAAAAATCACGGTGCTCACAAAAATCCCAGTTGTAGTAGTTTTTGTCCATTTTTGCTTCAATTTAAGGGAATTTTGTGATCTAAGATCAATTATTAACCTTAAATTATATGGAGTTAAATAAGTGTCCACTAAAAAAATTGTTCTTTTGTTCACTGAGCTACAGAATAAACTCATACTTTTTAAAGGGGGTGTACTCCTGTATCCTGAGCACAATATGCCATAACTTGGAGCAGGTTGTTATATACAGTTATAGTAAAACTTAAAATGGTGTTTAGTAAGGACTAGACAACTAGAGTGAGTTTCCTAAATCAGCACTACACTGCAAAAAATGCACACGCAAAAATAAGAAAAAAAACAACAAAATAAGTAAATAAAACTTAAATCAAGCAAAATTATCTGCCAATGGGGTGAGAAAATTTTACTTGGTAAGATGTCTTGAAACAAGAAAAAAAGTCTTCTTACATAGAAGGTTCTGACTGTCTTAAAACAAGAAAAATATAAGTAAATTTAGATAATTAAACTAGATTCAAGCAAGACATAGGTCTTAAAAACAACATAAAAATTGTCAAATCTAGCATTTTTATCTTTAGTTATCTTAAATACTCTTGGTAAGAATATCTTGATATAAGAATATATTTAAACATTCTAAGTGTTTCAAGCTCATTCTAAGAAAATGTTTCAGTTTAATATAGGCATTCTAGTGCTAAAAATAAGCTGATAAGTGAAAAAAAGAAGAAGAGACAAAATCTCTTTTTATTTGTTAAATGATCCAAAATCATATTTAATTTGATGTATTCTTGGCTACTGTTAAGGAAAATATACATGTCCAATTTTGGACTTACTGTGAATACTTTTTGGTGAACAATAATTTGCCTGCCAGCATGAAATAAAAGGTTCTGCTTTAATGATTAGCGGTTCTTGTTCTCATTTGATTCAAAAGAAATGTCAAATGAAAATAATATTTTTTAAAATTAATAATTTATATTATTATAATAAAATAAAATAGAATCCTTAAAATAAGAATCATTGCATTCTTAAAATAAGGAAATATGACTTGATATTTCTTGTTTCAGGAAGTACTGTGTTAAAATGTAATGGTCACTTTAATAAATTACTTAATTCAATGTAAAATATCCTCAGAAGTAGCATTTTTTTCTAAGCAAGAAAATTCAAGTCGTATTTTCTTGAAACAAGTAAAATAATCTTTCACTCTCAATTCTAGGCTGGTTAATTTATCTTGGAAGAAAAAAAACAGGAATTTTTGCCTAATTTCAAGATTTTTTGGCTTGTCAAGAATTTATTTTTTGCAGTGTAAACTCACGGTCTAGATATTCTTTTTTTATTTCTGCCCATTTTCAACCTTCTGTTGGTGGCGCGACTGCCAAGAACGAAACAGCAGACGTCTTGAGAAACGAATGAGTGACATCATAGAAACTTCAAACTATTTTGCACCAAAAAGTGATAATGACAATAGAAATAATTGTAAAGTAAAACTGCTGTATCTGATATGTAAAGGATTTTATCGTCCAGACATGTGAGAAAAATGACGTGAACACTAATACATAATAATGTACTAATCATTCATTGTAATTGTTTATTTTTGTAAAAGTAAAAATGTGCAAACAAAAAAAAATCCATTTGCTTCGATTCCTCCAGGTTCACTTGCACAGTCAGTGGTTTTGTAAGATTAGACTCAAGTGTAGGATCGACTTATTATAGCAAACAGATGCTATTGATAATCATTGTCGCATCTAAGTTTTGAAACTAGCCAAAAAAATAAACAGTGTTTCATCACACCTGCCTAAAACTTCAGCACAGTGTTCTATATTCCAGGTACATATCGATGCAAAATGTGAATAATGAAATAAACAGTGAAATATAAACAATGCTTTTTGGATTCAGATTTCAAAAAAGGTTATTTGTTTTCATATTTTGCATTTTATTATGACATAAATTGCAAAAGTAGCGATAACCCTTGGAAGTACAAGGCCTGTGATATGGCTTGTGTTTTTCAAAGTTCCGGCTACAAAAAATGCACAATGGCACAAAAAGAGTTTGGAGAAGTGTATAAGGTTTAGGAAAGGTTGTCCTTTTTTATGCAATTTTCCCCTTGCCTTTGCTCTTTTTGGTGGTGGTGGTGCATTTTTATTTTGTCTCAAAACTTTGTTATAACAATAAAAATACAATATTTTTGTTACAGAACATAAACTGTTCATTGTAAATTTTTAAGATTTTTTTTTCTTCTCGAAATTGTTCTTTTTGTACAATTTCAGGATTGTTGTGCAATTATACAGAAAATATTTTAAAAAAGAACCTGGGGTTGTGCTGAGAAATAAAAATGATATCCAGCACTGCCGCAAAAGAACTGTTTCAAAGGGTTAAGAGGAGTTTGACCTCAACTTCTGCAGTGCAGATGTCATCTTTAATATACAGCTTGTGTGATCACTGCGTGAAGTATGCGGTTCCCTCTCTTAACAAGGAACTCTAATCTCTTTAATTGTATGTCTCAGCTTCTAAAAATATCTGTGTTACCCTAAGGGGAACGCTACGTTATGCAAGTTGCCCTGGAAACCACATTTCTCCTGATGAATGAATTATTGACAAATTGCTAATGTTAACTAATCCTACTGAATAATTCAGTTGTAGTACAGTCCCAGATTCAGAACTCTGTTATTCCTCCCTTCAGTGGATTTCGTAAGTGTGTTAAAGAAGCTTTTAGCCAAGGTTGTCAAGCTTTGTCACAACAATCTGCTCTGGTGCCGGGACATGACATGCAGCTGACAGGAGAGGAAGAGTTCTTGTGATGGTTGATGGGAGATGAGACATCTGAGGCAGACTGTTTAGGCCAAACACACATTTACCGAGGCTCATGAGGAGGAGAAATAACAATGAGAGAATAGAGTATGCGCGCGAGAGCTCAAGTGTGAATGATAAATGAAGTGAAGACAAAGAAAGGAGCACAGGGAGGTAAATACTTCCAAACATGACGATTCATCATAGATGGTGGCATGATAAATAGGCTTGCAATGAGAAGAGAGGCAACTGACTGAATGACTAAGAGCAGCTCTGGAACCCACGAGGGTTGCGTCGAGGCGGCAGAAGAGCACACCAAGGAATTCAGGCGCTGTGGAAAAGAATTAATGAGACGTCATTAGTGAGTGACGTTTCGTTTGATAAACAAGCAGCCTTTTCGTATCACCCTGCAGCCCAAAGCTCTGTTAAGATCTGCTCTGTTAAGGGTCTGCTAAGATACCCGTCTTTCTATCTACAGCAGAGGCTTAATTGATTAATTATAATGAATGGATTGTTTAATACTGGTACTAACATTAGCCATTCCGCCAAACTGTTTTTTTCTTTTTTTTTTTTACGGGTTTTCAAAACAGATTCTAATAACAAACATACTTAAGTATTCCAAATCGGCACAATCTTAAGTAACTTATTTAAACGTTTTATTCGATTTCTAATCAAAAGATGGGTGCTGTTTTTCCTGTTATTCTTTATATAAGTTACAGGACTGAGATTTAAGCTAAGAATTAGCAAATACGTGCTAAAAAACAACATGGGGCACATTATTAGTAACAGGATTGGTGTGTTTTAAAGAACGCTCCAAGAAATCATCACAAAAAGGCAATTAATAAATTGGGAGAACTTTACTTTGCTCTTCCCGTGGCCTTCTGAAGATCCAAGTGATGCTACTCCCCGCTGAAAAACTGACTTATGGTTAGGGGAATAAACAAAAAGCTGGAGACAAGACTAAAATGTTTTGTTGTTTGTTTTCTCCAAGAAAATATAGATATTTGTGTAATTAAATGAATTTGAGTCGATGCAAAAGATTTTAATCATTTTATTTTATGGTAAACTGTAGCATCAGAGACTGGGCACAAGCAATAAATGCTATTTTTCAGTGTTTTATGTGTATTTTCCATATTCTAAATGTTATTGCTTAAGTCTGCAACAATTAATCGTATGTAGTACACTTTGTTTGGGAAAAAAATTGGGAAAAAATGGGAAAAGCTTTTATTCATTTATTAGTGCATAGTAAAGACACAAATCCAAAGACACAAATTAAATATGCTTAAAACTGAAATATTGCATAAAATATTCGCAAAACAAAATCGTCACTTTCTGATAAACTGGCTTCTTTTATAATAACTTACTCGGGTCTTAGGACACATACACGGGTTTGCTTTTGAAGGGGGAGACTGCTCTTTGGGAACGCAGCCAGTCGAGACAGAATGAACGCAGCCAGTCGATTTTAGAATGACCAAAACAGCATTTCAGCAGTGAAATCCGTTCGTTAGTTAGTCCATTAATGCCGCCCCAGTTCCAGCAAAAAAAAAGGCATTGAATTCCTTTGGGATTTATTCTGTAAATGCTTTTCCATCAAAGTTTATGCACATTATCTTATTGGATAAAAAGTTTATTCTACTCCTAGCAAAGAGCATCACAGACACTGCCCTGGACTGGTTTGAATCATTTCTCACTGCAAGATCCATCAGATTCGGCTGGAGAATTGTCCAAGACTCAGCAGCTGCACACAGGAGTTCCACAGGGTTCAGTCCTTGGTCCTTGTTGCTTCTCTGGCTAAACTACTTCCCTGGGTCCCATCATCCACAGTCATGATCACTGTTATGCTGACAGTACTCAATACCTTTCTTTCCATCCTGATGATCCTTCTTCTTTACAAAACATCTCAAGTTCAAATAGGTTTGATGAATTCTGAGCAATAATTGTCAGGTCTAGGGCCAGAAATGGCCATTCCAGACTGTTGTACTTGTTCCTCTGCATGAATGTCTGAGAAGATTTTGAGTCGTGTTTAGAGTCGTTTTCTTAAAAGATGAAGTAGTGGCACAACTTCAACTTTGTCACTGATTCCTGAACATTGTTGTCCAGAAGCTGCTGATATTGAGTGGAATCCTCATGGCATTCATCTTTAACAATATTCCCAGTTCCTCTTCTTCAATTTTCCATTTCAATATCAACTTATTAGAGTACATTACATTTAAATTATAGACAAGACTTCCATTCAGGTCAAAGCATCAATATAGACCCCTACTCTTACTAGTGGTTTGATTCGAGGCCATGATACGATCTGTCAAATCCTGTGAATGTAAAACCATGCAAAGCTATGTCTTTCAGCCCCCCAGAATCCAATATGTGGGACACACAAGAGATGTTTTCTGATTCTTTGCAGAAATGTTAATTGGTACCTAAAAACATTTTTACATCTGTCAATCAATGATTTAGTTTGTGTCTTAGTAGGACATGTTTGCCAAGTAGGGCATGCGTTTTTTTAATCAGCAGATTTTCGATGGCTTTATTGAGTCTGATCATTTTACCTTCAAACAAACTCAAAAACCAGTGTATTTTTTTTTTCTTTTTTTGCACGTTGTCAATATGCTGAGATTTCAGAGTGGCCAACACCCAAAATTGGACATGGTTTGAGTCGACTTAATGCTTTGAACATATCGAGACCTATTTTATGATTTTGGTAACAATGGCTTTGGCGATAAAAACCTATATACAATTTTTTTCCATTTCTCCAGACCACTATGGGGCACTGTGCCAAAACTGTGCATGCAACCTCAGATCATAGTTGTTACAACATACACCAAGTTTGGTGTGAATACGTTAAAGAATTGTCAAGTTATAAGTTTATGACAATTTTTGCAAAAATCGAATTGATATTGTTTGCAAACCGATTAAATAACAATTTAACTTGAACTCTAAATTCTTTATTCGGCACAGAAAGGAAATTATATAGTTCATGTTTCAGGAGTTCGAATATCTGGACCTGCTTTAAGTTCATAAGCGTGTGTGGCGGGTACGAATTCCAGTTATCAGAGTTATCAGAATTCCATGAGAGGCTGATTCAGACTTCTTCTTCTTCTTCTTCTCCTTTCGGCTGTTCCCAGTTTAGGGGTCGCCACAGCGAATCATCCGTTTCCACCTAAATCTATCATTAGTATCCTCTACTCTTGCACCAACTACCTTCATGTCCTCTTTCAGCACATCCATATATCTCGTCTTTGGCCTTCCTCTTGACCTCTTTCCTGGCATCCTCAACATCCTCATCTCTGCCTCTTGTCTCTTCCTCACTGCCACAGTCTCCAACCCATACATCATAGCTGCTCTCACTACTGTTCTGTACACCTTTCCTTTGATTCTTGCTGACACTCTTCTGTCACACAACACCCCTGACACTTTTCTCCACCCACTCCAACCTGCCTGCACTCGTCTCTTCACCTCTTTTCCACACTCCCCGTCACACTGGACTGTTCACCCCAAATACAGACTGAGTCAGGGTAAAAGAGGAAGCACCAGCTTATTTGGAAGAGGGGCGATGGGAAAAATCAAGTGGGTGTGGCTCTAGATAGACTCATCCCAAAAGACGTTTAATAAACTGTATTTTGTGAAAAATCTAACAAATTTTCTAAGAAGAGATCAAAATTCAAAATGGTTGGATCACATGGTGCAAAAGTTGTCCTATTTCACCAAAACTCAGAGTCCCTCAAATGCGTCCTCTTTTCCCCTGAAATTTATTTGTGTTTAAATGTAAGTAAGAGTTTTTTTTTTTTTATTAAGGACAGTAGTTCAATTGATTCTTTAAATGCTGCTAGTGATAGTAGGTTCTAAAAACATAGGTTTTATTTTAATAACATTATGTTAATAACACACATAGCCACCTGAATGTGACTTACTCTGTTGGTAAGAATGAGGTTTGTTGCCAGGTGTAATCGTTGGAGTCTTGGTAGGATGCGCACTCGGAAGGACTCAAACCTTTGATTGAGACACAGCTCTATGATGGAAACGGAAGCAGGAAGACAAGAATGACGTCATATCTCTCAAACCGAAACATTTAAGCATGAATCACATACGTCCACGGCTTTATTTTACACTTTTGTTTGCAAGAATATTGTGAGGCAAAATATCAAATGTTTACTAATGAACGCGAATTAATAATTTTAAAAAGTTTCTGTTGAATTACAATTTATTTATTCATGCAAGAATTGATAAGTATTTGGAATTGACAGCTTAGTAAATGTACGCCTGGTTTTGCATTAGTAAAATAAAGAGCCTTATTCTTTTAAAATGATGGAGGATTCTCACAAAACACTGGCGCCATCTAGTGACAGAAAACCTCAAACAGAATTCTCAGAATTGCAGATTAGTATGAAAGAGATCATTTTATATGTTAATAAACAAATGTAAGCAAAATTTACAAAAGTGTGATAGACAAGGCTTTTCTTTTTCTTTGGTGACCATAGTAACACGAACAATGGGTGTGAAATGTAGATAAAAGTCATGCATAAAAATCTTTGAGAACATCCACGTAAGGTACAACACTTCACAAGTGGAGAGGTAGGAGTTGTTTAATCTGAGGTTATAGAGTTTTAATCACTACATGACAAACAGCGACAAAAGAACACACCTTTTGAATAATATATCCATCTTTGAAACAGATTCGAGCACAGTATTCTCCACATGAATGCAAACACACTCTTTAAAATAAAAACACAAACCAATGGTAAAATAATACAATAAAAATAAACCCTGTATTGAAGAAACAATTCATAGAAATAATCAAAACCAATGCCATTATATGATTACACATACACCGCGTTGCTCATGGTCGGTTTGTCTAAAAGAATAAAAATTGGACACATTTAAAGTGATTCATTAGAAAATGTGGATAAAACAAAAGCTTAATTATGCTCATCAACAAGCATGGCAGTAAGAACACATCACACCTTCTATATAGTATGATTGTATATCTATACAATATGCGTCTGGTTCAAGAACAGGGACAGATGAGTTAACTGGCAAAAGGTCATGTGACACTTAAGGTTTGAGTTGAGACTATATTTATTTGAATTGAGACAAATAGATATAGTTTTCTTGGCAATATAGTTTGACAACAACAAACTATATTCCTCTCCTTGGTTCACGATTAGCGTATAATAGACTTCGAACTTTTCTCTTTGTGAAAAAACAATCTGATATGGCATTCCAAAGCTTTTTTCATTGGAACAACATGGCACCCATGGTTTTCGATTGAGGCACGCTGTCGCACTAAAATTCGGCTTTAACCAGGCCCTCTCAGATCCAATACTGGAAGAAGGACAACACACAAAGATGAATCGTGGCGAAACCGAAGCGGGTCAAGGGGTGCCATTATGGAAAAGCAGCAACATCGTCTCCTGTCACGCAGAACTGATATTTGAACTTTTGCAACCCCTGCATTCTTCAGCTGAGAACCAATGATTGTTGAGCAGATCCTCACAACGCTGGTCAAGCTGCTTTGCAAAGAGGTCCTCATGACTCAGAGTTCAATGGTACGCAGGTGTCCACGGGGAGACACATTTCCCAGGTTGTGCAGGACACACTCCGAGGCCTCCTTCACACTACCACAACATGACCAGTGCGGCTTCCCAGGGTGTCCTCTATGGCCGTGCCCACAGCCCTGAAACCCTCCTGAGGAGAAAACACACATAGAGATATTCAGAGAGAGGTTACAGTAATCTGGGCATCAAGAAAAATACAATATGGGGAACGTTTGTGGCTGAATGCACAAAAACACCATCTGCAGCAGTAAGTTGCAGGTCTTTAGAGCTGGTCTGTGGGTTGACTGTGACAGTCCGTACCATACTGCACATCTGCTTATCTGAGATTTTTCTTGCCCTGCAACATCAGTCCTCAACTTAAACTGTATTTGTGGTCTTCCAACTCCTCACAATGTTCCTCGCAGTTGAAACTTGAATCTCAGAGAGCTTTCTGTATCCTCCCCCTAAACCACAATATCCAACGATCATTGTTTTCAGCTGATCTGAGATGGGGGTTTTTTTGAGACTCCACTATTGTCTCTCTTTGCAGTAGATGCAAAGAGGAGAAACCCTTAACTAACCTCATGTAAATTCAAATAATTAGTGCAAAAAGGTATCAAAATCAATAAAAATCACAAGAGTGCGTAAATTAAATGTAATAAATGTGTACACTGTCTTAAAAACATAAAAACTTTATTTCACTTCTCAAATATCACTTCGTTTGTTTCCGATAGAAATTATTTAACTAAAATGTATCCAGACAACCAACGATTTATAAATGAATATTGTGAAAATGTACAGGGGTGCCCAGACTTTTGCCCAACACTGTATGTATTTAAGAATTTATTTGGGGTTTTATTTATTTGTTAATTTTCATGGTCGATATTAATTGAATGAAAAATGTTCTCATCTTTAGGTGTGGTAATGTTTTAGTTAGTAAAGTTTTTTTTTTTCATTAAATTGAAAGTTTTTGCAACACAGTGTATATTTTGCCTTACTACTGACCCGGAAATTAACGGAGAGAGAAAGAGAAACAGAGAGAGAGAGAAACAGAGAGAGAGAGAGAAACAGAGAGAGAGAGAGAGAGAGAGAGAGGAATGACATAGGAAGAGAGGGAGAGACTGTTTCTTTAACTCTATTGTTTGTAGATTTAGACAAAATAAAAAAACTGTAGTTCGTCACAGAGAGAGAGAGAGGGAAAGAGAGATGGAGGCAAACTGGGATTGAAAGAGAGAGCTCTTCCTGCCCCACACCATCAGATCTTCACAATATTAGAGGGTTCGGTACTCTCTCTGACTCAGAGAAGCCCCGGCTCACACTGAGAGCTCCAGAGAATCAAGAAGCGCCAGGTTCTACATCACCTCCGATTGGCATAAATATCTCTAGGGATAGAATTGAACTGCCACCTATTGGCAACCTAATGCCCATTATGGTGCTTCAGCGACTTTGTCTGTGTAGATGTGGCCTTACTGCATCAACACCTGACACGAGGGCCATTAAATTAACAATTAAAAAATCTAAAATCATCTTTGTTTAATAAAACAACATGAGGGTTACTTCTCGCTTTACCTGGCATGGTTCCGGGGCAGCCACATAGAGCCTCTTTAGCACCACCACTGGAGCAGAAAGAGCAGCAGTGGAAGATGCCACAGTGACGCCTCAACTTCCTCTTCACATTCAGCACGAACGGTGAACCCTAGGGCACAGAGAATACCACAATGAACAACTGATATTACAGGAATAATATTTGCTCATCTGCAGTTTTAATCACCTGGACGTGCTGTGCTTTAACACAGACCCACACCGAGTAGGGTCCAGGCTCAGCAGGGGTGTAGGACACGCCGTAGGAGCCATCGTTGTTATCAACCACTGATGCCTCCAGAGAGCTTAGAAAACAGAACTTAGCTCTGATTCTGAACAAAACTGGTGTGTGCTTAATTACTCACTCATTACGGTCCAAGCACCCAAGATATTATTTGTTTTGCAAACCACCAAAACCAGGTGGAATCACGCGGTAACCTCTGAAAGGAAGCCAAAGTGGAGAATTTGAAACAGCAGGTCACTGACTTATCACTTGATCCTGGTGCCCCGTGTTTCCCCTACCGTTCAATAGTGGTGGCGCCGTGGCCCTTTCATACTGGCAAGCGCACCAACACCCCAATACACAGGAAATATTCCGCTAATATACTCAGAAACAACCCTCACTCACTACCCCTCTCCACCCTGCCACCGCTCTCTCGCTCGTGCACACAGCCTACGGGATCACATTACTGAGCACAGTTGGCAACAGAAGTGGTGGCATTCTCCATTCCCCATGGCTCAAACATAGAAAAAAAAACTACAGGGCTAGGCTAGCCGGGATTTTGATGTCAAACCTCCTATCGATCTTACATCAGTATACGGTATTACCGTGAATAACAAAATAGCCCAGACGAGTTCACAGAAATCACAGTCCTGTCAAACTGGAAACCCATGCAAGCATGGTGAGAACATGCTAACCCCTTTCAGGAAGGTCACCGGCGAGCCTCGAACCGACAACCTTCTGCACCACCGTGACTGTAAACGGACGGAATGATGAAATAATAAATTAATACAATGGATCGTGCTCACCAAGGCTCTGCCTTTTAAACAATAGTTAATGAGCGGGAGCGAGGGCTTCCCCTAAAGAGCATAACCCAGAGCGGACGCACCTTTTGGCACAAACACCTCCAGAAAGACTGAGAAAAGTTCGAGACCATGGATGGGTCACCATCGACAAGAGATCAAGTGGCAGACCTTTACAGAGTGGGATTTGACAGAGAGAGACCGGCACCTGTGCCCTCCTGGGGTTGGGTCCTTGGAGCAGACACTCCTGTACGTGGTGGGATTTATAAACATTGTAGGGTCTTTCCTTTTTATTCTTGTGAAGTTTTTTAAATCAACTCCCATGTGAGGCTTGAACTGTGTGTCCGTGTCTCTCTCACCACCCGTGACAGAATGAATACAGGCCTAAATAAATGATGCTCACCAGGCCTTCCTCTCCTTATGTACTATGCTGACCAGCACAGGCTCTCCCCCTCGAGCCACCTGCTCTCCAGAAGAATCTCTGCAGACCAGAGTGAACTCTCCTTGCTGACCTTCATGGCCTCGCTCCACACCTAAGAGTCATTAAAACAACAGATTTGTTCTGGTATTATGATATTTTTAACTGGTTTCCACATAATTTTATCACAAATATAGGGGTTAAAGCAACTTGTCAACATTTGCAAACACTAAAACACTCTGATAAGAAATTAATGCCAACTTTAAAGTCTGACTTTTCCAGGATTTCAGTGTCAATCAGAAGTTGTCTTGTCACTATTTCGTAAAAACACAAATAGCTCAAATGAAAAGCCAGTTTCACTGAAAAAAGATTTATCTTTTAATCAAGACAGAAATGTTACATTTTGGGAAGACAAACGGTTTTTGAAGCCTGTACAGAAATTGGCAGAACATATTTAATACAAATAAAAAAATATCCCTTATAATATTCTTACAATTTATTTATTGAGGTCATAGCCACAACTAGCAAAGAAAGCAGCCTAGCGTGCCTCCCAGAGTTCATCAATATTCTTTGGTTTCGTCTTCCATGCATCCTCTCTCAATGATGTTCATGTACGGGGACTAGGCAGGCCAATTCTTGATCTTCTTTACCATGAGAAACTTTGATTTGGAGATGGAAGTATGTGATTTTAGTTAAGATTTTAGCTAGGTAGCTAAGATTTCCTGGAATTTTAGACAATTGATGTTGCCTTCCACCCTGCAGATCTCTCTCTGTACCCCCTGACTATGATTTTTCCTTCAGCAAACTACACTGTTTTCTGCGTGAATTTAAGATTGATGTGGGCTCTAGTAGTTCTCCTGCAACATTTGTGGTGACTGTGGTGTATTGTTTTGTACTTTACTGTAAAAGGTACTAGCCTTGAATATTCCAGCCAATAAATTGGGCCTCTTGAGCAGATGTCTTGTGGGATCTGCTTGACCTGGGCTTGTCAAAACCACCTCTTCAAATCTATTTTAGCCTCTTTACTTGACCCTGAGACCAATTTTTAAGCATATTAACATATCAATGTGGCACCAATATAGAATAAAACCCTTTGAAAACCTAAACCTAGTCACATTTCATTGTCAGACATGATAAACTTTTGCTCCGGAACAACTCTTCCATTTTCTTCCACAAAATACGTGAGCAGGGGTCCTTAGTTATGAGTATAATGGTGGGTTATGACTAAAATGGTGAGTTTTTGACTTGATGGTCACTGAAATTTACAAACACTTTGGAAATATGTATAATTTATCACATAACTACTTTATCCTATTTGCCAACCTAAAAACGACTAATATGTTTTCTTCACAAAATGGTAATAAAATTTGGGACTTCCTCAATCTGCATCTCCACCTGAGATTGAAAGCAATGTTTGCTGTATTCGCACTTGTAGCTTTAGTTTAGCAAAGATCACCGTCGCAAATCAGATCAGTTAAATTATCAAAGAGATTCAATAGTGGGTAAAGGTGGTAGCAGGAGGAAAATCAATGGCAGACTGACCTTCTCCCTGGATAGTGCACTTGCTGGGGTTCACAGTCTTGGCATGTATGACTCCCACCACAGGAAATCCCTCCACCTGCCCTGCACTCTCCTGAGGAAGGAAACATATGGTCCTGGCACTCTCACAAGCGATCGTTGCTGGATGTGGGTCAAACCCTGACTCGACCAGGTTCACCAGTCTCCTCAGAGTAACTCCTTTAACACTGAGGATTTCAGCATCGGAGCCAGATGTGAGCAGGCGTTCTGTAAAATCCACCCCACTGTGGACATCGGCAAAAGCTTGCTGGAGTTGAGCCTTTTGCAGATTGAGCTGGTTCTTGTGGTGGTTACTCAGCTCCTCCAACGACCGTAAGAGAGAACAGCAGTGAGCCTCCACGGCACTGGCATAAGCACGAGCAAACAACCGGATTTCACCCGCTAGTGCATCAGTGTGTGCCTGCAGTGCCTCCTGGGAGGTGTCCACTTGTCTTAATGATTCCTCAAGACGAGTAAGACGAGGTTTTAAGCTCCTGACGACCAAATCCCTCATGCGATCTCCATAATGGCTGACGACCTCACGGGCAGAGCGGCAGTGGTGGTCACGGTGGAAGCTGGCCACACACTCCAGGCACACAGTGAGGTCACATGACTCACAAAAGAGCCGTAACTCCTGGTCAGGATGCAGAGAACACAAGACAGGCCTTGTCAAGCGACCCAGAGATTTGAGCTCCTCAAGAGTTTGGATGGAGTGAGAGGAAGTCCTCTTCTGTTTCCTGCAGAAATGGTACAATCTTTAGATTATGTCGTCATACATTTGTGGTCATTTGTTCAGAGCCATCAAACAGTCTTCGGGTTCAAATTAAAACTGCACAGATATAATTGACCGATAAATCTGCATGACAACATATACTGTGGCGGGGTGTGGGGTTCAATCAGCATTGCCAGGTGTGGCTTCTTCAACAGAGCCGGCTGACGGAGAGTCACTTCCTTGGTGTGAAGTAAGGACAGTTGCCACGGAACTACTGGGAACAAAAGGAGCTTGGGAAGTGCTCCACCAACTGGGTCTACATTGTCGTTGCCGGGCTTGGCTAGACACCCGGTATCAGGTAACTGAGCATCAGGCTGTTCATGGGCTGGCACAATCAATGGCGCGGAGATGGAGCCATCAAGCCCAGGGAAGGTTTTTGCATTTAGGAGTCCTGTTGGCTTAACAGATTTCAACAGCAGACATTTCATTTACGACGAACACAGATAAGCTATCTACTATTGCTTTGTTTTTTTGCTTTTGGTAAATGAAGTGAAATTAAAACAAGACTTTACACTTGACTTGCCCTGCCTTAACTTGGAACTTGACTTGGACTTGTCTTGCTTTGACACAAACTTTCCCTGCTTTGACTAGGGACTTGACTTGGGACTTGCCCTGCTTTGACTCAGACTTTCCCTGCCTTGCCTTGGGACTTCACTTGGACTTGCCCTGCTTTGACTTGGAACTTGACTAAGACTTGCCCTGCTTTGACCTGGGACTTGCCCTGCTTTGACTTGGAACTTGACTAAGACTTGCCCTGCTTTGACCTGGGACTTGCCCTGCTTTGACTTGGAACTTGACTAAGACTTGCCCTGCTTTGACCTGGGACTTGCCCTGCTTTGACTTGGAACTTGACTAAGACTTGCCCTGCTTTGACCTGGGACTTGCCCTGCTTTGATTTGGGACTTGACTCAGACTTGACCTGCTTTGACTTGAGACTTGACTAAGATTTGCCTTGCTTTGACTTGGGACTTGATTCAGACTTGCTCTGCCTTGACTTGGGACTTGACTCAGATTTGCCCTGCTTTCACTCTGGACTTGACTCGTACTTGCACTGCTTTGACTTTAGACTTTACTTGGACTTACCCTGCCTTGACTTGGAACTTGACTTGGACTTGTCCTGCTTTAACTCTGACTTTCTTTGCTTTCACTTGGAACTTGACTCAGACTTGCCATGTTCTCACTTGGGACTTGACTTGGCTTGTAAAGTAGTGACTTGGATTTTATTCTCCAGGTGATATGCTTGAGACTTGCTGAGAACTACAGTAAAGGGGATTATCTATCGACTATTAACATCAAAGAGCTAATATTGTTGACCAGGTGTTTTATTCTTGTTTAAATAGTTTACTGCTTGTTTAATTTCAAACACAACAATATATCCTGAATTAACATCAAGTTTTGGAATTGTAAACATAACAAAAAGAGGCGCAAAATCACGGCGAGGGAATAATTTTGACCTCAACTGTATATGGGCACTTGAATGGCTCCAAAGCGGGAAAATTTTGAGGGTGATGTCCTACCACAACATATTTTGTGTTTCAGACACACAATCAAGGATAAAGGGTGTGGATGAAAGAAGTCCAGCAGAAGGTACCTGTGCGCCAGGCTGCAGAAGTCGCAGAGGTTCACCGAGCACACCTCGCATCGCTTCCCCGCCTCGCCGTCGCTGCACAGGTCGCACACAACACTGCTCTCTACCCGCAGGGTCTCCGCGAACACCTCGTCCAGAGCAAGGTGATCAGTACTCAATCCGTCCACTCCTGACGGGGGCAGATCCACCTCTGAATCGCACTCGGGACACAGGATCGCGGAGCCATCCTCGGGCGAGCCTCGATCTCCGTCCAGGCGGCACACCGAGAACGGCTCGAGCTGGCGAATGCAATCCGAGCAAAACGTGTGTAAACAAGGCAGGATTTTGGGCTCTCGATACAAACGATTACACACCGCACAAACCGCTCTGGACTTCGTTAAAATTCCCATAGCGTCTGACTCATCTCTAGTTTCGTCATTCCTTGGTTTAAAAACAGTTTCTGACGGTTTAATATCATTTATCCCTTCTTGGCAAAGCGACATAGTTGTAGATTCTTTTTCACGATATAATTAATTCTATTAATAGAAGGTTCGGGGAAATATAAACTAAAATCGGTTCTCGACTCAAACTTCCAGTCCAGACTAAACTTTTTCTCGCGTAATCTGAGAAAGCCTGGCACCGTCCAATCACCTCACGCGTAGGTTTGAGGGGCGTGGCTAAAAAGACGCTAGCTCTCTCTCTCTCTCTCTCTCTCTCTCTCTCTCTCAAATTTTTAATAGAATCGTTACACAAACATTACGGCGTAAACAGTGAGAAAACTACATAAAAGCCACCTAAATTAATTTACAAAGACAGTTAGACAAGTTAAAAAATATTTATGTTTAATGTCTATATGTATATGTATATATTTATATTTATGTCTATAAATGTTTCCTAGGGGCAACTATAAATTTATTTATAGTTATTTAAAGTTATTTAGGGAAATTTATCTTACATTATCTTACTTAGATTTATTATATTTGCATATACCAAAATGTTGCATTTTTTATTATATTTAATATGTAATTCCACCAGCAAGGCAAGCTTTAAAGCAAAAGAAAATCTGTATTTAATTAACCACAGGTGTGCATAGGATTAAAACAGAGCTGGGTGAGCACAATGATTTCTTTTTGTATCATACTTTATTAAATAAAAAAAGCCAAAAGCAAAGTAAAATATAAAAAGTCACATTTTCTGATGCTTAAAAAACAATTAGAACAAAAAGATCAGAAGGGAATAAAGATTTGCAGGGGCTTAAAATGGTATGACTATGATCATAAAATATTGACTAATGAAACGTTTGTGACAACAAAACAATCAATTTAATTTTAAACATTTTGTCATATTGCAAAACAAAATAATAGTCATCTTGGTTCATCAAATATAATAGTAAAATTTCAGTTTTCAAAAATATTGTGGTGTCAAGTTTTAATATTTTTCAGAATATATGAATATTAATGTAAAAGATGGTTATCGGTTGTGGGAAGCCATTGATTTTCACACAACTTTACTCTTTCCAAATTACCCAGACCAAAAGTTTACATACCCCAGCTTTTAATATGTTGTATTCACCCTTTACCATCAACGAGAGCCTGAAGTCTCTTGAGGTAGTTGTCTATGAGGTTCTTTATTCCTCTCTGTTGGTAAAGCAGACCTTTCTTCATGGAAAAAAGCCTCCAACTGTTGTCAATTATTTGGCTGTCTTGCATGAAATGCACGTTTGAGTTTTCCTAACAGTGGTTTGATGATATTTAAAAAGAGTTAAAAACAGTTGTTTGACAACAAATGGCTTCACCGTATGAGTGGCAAATGGTGTTATTGTATAATTTTGTGAAAAATGTCTCAGAAATAATAAAAAAAAAATCTACAGGTTATGTAAACTTATGAGTACAAGTCTAAGAAGAGCTGATAAAAAGAGGTCGTGGAGTACATGAGGACATGTGTCTACTGGAGCGCAGAGAGACTGAAGAGGAATGTGAGCACAAGTCCTGGTGATGGCATGTTTGCAGAGGCATCACTGAATTCGAAGTATGTCTTCTGCGTCACATTGTTTGCTGAGGAATAGTAAGAAAAACACAATATTTTATGACAGAAGGTATAGTATGTATGCTGCTTATTTGATCTTCATGTTTTACATCGTGTATGTTTGTCCTGGTGGGTTGATATTGCATTTGTTTAATCAGATCGGAACGAGTCAACAATTGGTGTTTGTCTGGGTAAATATTGTGATTGTGGGTATCTCCAGTTAAACTTAAATTCATCCGAGTGCTTCTGGAAAACACTTCACACTCTGGGTTTTTTGCTCGTTTTCCTAGTCTAATTGAAAAGCCTTCCTTATGTGCTGGCACAGAAACACAGACTTGGCCTTATTTAAAGATCACACTTTTAAATGATTAACGTTTTTAAATTCACCCTATGCATTTTTTTTCAGAACTTATAGCTTGTATAGTGAATTTTGTTAGAGAAAAGACCAAATTTAAGCAAACTTTGCAAACGTTAATTGAACTGGAGAGAGTAGAGTTTAAAGACTGTTTAAGAGCAAAAAGTCTATGTGACTGGTGTGGCTCTGGTTGACCTTCCAGTCAGTTGCCAATTTCTAAATTGACAATTCTCCATTTGGTCCTCTGGACATTTCCATACCTCTGTACTGATAAACATTAGACTTTCATATATTTTAGATTCATTTACACACAACTGAAGTAGTTCAAGCCTTTTATTGATTTAATATTGGTGATTTTGGCTCATGAAAACTCAAACTTCCAAAAAAAATCTTTAAAAATTAGCATATTTCTTCCGACTAAGTGTTTTTTATACAAGAAAAAGTCAATCTTCAAATAATTCTGTTCAGTTACGCCCTCAATACTTGTTCAGGAATCCTTTTGGAGAAATGACTGCTTCGATGCGGTGTGGCATGGAGGTAATCCGCCCGTGGCACTGCTGAGGTGTTCTGGAGGCCCAGGAAGCTTCAGTAACAACCTTAAGCTCCTCCAGAGTGTTGGGATCTTGAGTCTCTCAACTTTCTCTTCACAATATCCCACAAATTCTATATGGGGTTCAGGTCAGGAGAGTTGAGCACCAGTAATACCATGGTCAAAAAACCATTTACCAGTGGTTTTGGCACTGTAAGCGGGTGTGCCAGTCAGGTTGAAAAATGAAATCTTAAACTCCATAAAGCTTTTCAGCAGATGGAAGCATGAAGTGCTCCAAAATCTCCAGATAGCTCGCGGCATTGACCCCGCCCTTGATAAAACACAGTGGACCAACACCAGCAGTCCAGGTCAGGCGCTTCTGCCGCTGTTTCTGGTTCAAAAGTGGCTTGACCTGGGGAATGCGGCACCTGTAGCCCATTTCCTGCACACGCCTGTACACGGTGGCTCTGGATGTTTCTACTCCAGACTCAGTCCACTGCTCCCGCATGTCCCCCAATGTCTGGAATCTCTCCTTCTCCACAATCTTCCTCAGGGTTTTCTTATACATCATATACGTTTTCTGCCACACTTTTCCTTCCCACTGAGATGTCTTGATACAGCACTCTGGGAACAGCCGATTCGT
Source organism: Danionella cerebrum (assembly GCA_007224835.1). Taxonomy (NCBI): domain Eukaryota; kingdom Metazoa; phylum Chordata; class Actinopteri; order Cypriniformes; family Danionidae; genus Danionella; species Danionella cerebrum. Next base: position 145,256 of record SRMA01025500.1, on the reverse strand, counting down.
TAGTTGATTCAGATGATTAGTTTAATAGCTCGTTTAGTGAGCATTTTCATGATATGATAATTTTTTTAGACTTTTTGGGTTTTCATGAGCTGTGTGCCAAAATCATCAATATTAAAACAATGAAAGGCTTGAACTACTTCAGTTGTGTATAAATGAATCTGAAATATATGGAAGTCTAATGTTTATCGACAGAAAATAATGAACTTTTTATCACAATATTCACATTTTTTGAGAAGGACTTGTATGTTTATGCTGCGCTTCCAATGTATGGAACTGAATTTCCTTTTAGGCTTAATAAATGACAGATTGATGCTTACATACCCTCTGTAAAATAGTTTTCTCACTTCGTATCCCGAAAGCATTTCTATTTTACCTGTGACAGTAGCTTCTGAGATCCCAGTCACAAGAGCGTTCTGGATCTTGCAGGTGTATGAGAAATTCTGCTGCAACTGCTCTTGAAGGACGCTGGTCACTTGTACAATTCCTGCATTTTTATTGATAAAACTGGTGCTGCTGTTTAGAATCTGTCCATTCTCATTGAACCACAGAACCTCGGGCTGCGGAAACCATCTCTTAGCCTTAGCACACAGGGACCCGTTAGCTGCAGTGAATGTTGGAGCTGAATATGCTGCACATAGACACAATTAATAATAGGCAGTTTTCTGAAACACAACCTAAATCCTTTATCTCTTCCTTGAAAGAAAACCATAGGGGTATCACGCTTCTAGATCAGTCACTTCCTGTTATGCATCAAAAGGAGGAGCAGTATGTCTATGGGGTATTTTTGTGACTCTTGAAAAGATATTTGTGAATCTGATTTATTTTTGTGTATCCCTTCTCATTATTTGAAGGTTTTTATCTACCTGACAGATGTCTGAACATGTAAGGCTACGTTTTACCGCCAACATCCACGTTTATTTTTGTTTACCTTGTACCCAAGTACCCAAATCTCTGAAGTAGGAGTCCAAAAGAGACTGATTTAATTCTAACTCTGCAGTCCTCTTGGACTATAATTATACTTAAAAGGGTTACTGGCTCCAGACAAGCTGAAAATGACATTGTTGCTGCCAGCACTGAACCCTTATTTCTGAAAACCCTCACTTTAGACCATATTTTCTTAAAAGTTTCATGTAAATGAATGTGGTGGTATATAAATAAAAGCTCAGATTTCTAAATTCCTACTTAAATATTATATATTAACTACCACCACATACAGTTGTGCTCAAAAGTTTAACACCCTGGCAAATTTTCTGATTTCTTTTCCATTTTTCAGAAAATATGAATGATAACGCGAAAGCTAGTGGTTGGGTGAAACCAACAACTCTTTATAAATAACAATGAAACTTTCCAAATAACCTTAATCAAAGGTTTACACACACTGGTGATTTTGGCACGATAACATGCACAAAAACTGACACAAAAGGGTTCGAATGGCTGCTAAAGTGAACTCTCCTCCTCTGCAATCTGTTTGCTGATAATCTATATTTGCGCAGAAAAGGTTTCTGGGTCCTGATAGACCCTTGCTTCTGTCATCATGATGCACTGACATTTCTGGGTGACAGGGAACGTAAAAGAGCTGTAAAAGGATTTACGGGAAAAGGTACAAAACAGGAACAAGATATGAAAAAATATCAAAGGAACTGGGAATTGAACTCTGATTAAGAAGTGAGGGTTTCTGTTGAAACCAAACAAGAGTCAGGTAGACCAACCAAAAGATCTGCTATAACTGCCAGAAAACTGTAAGCGATGCAAGGAAAAACCCACAAATAACTTGAGCTGAAGTCAGGCCTCTCAAAACTTGTGGCATGGCTCTTTCATGGAGCACTACGAGGAGACACTTTTAGAAAAGTGGTTTTTCAACTCTTTCTTCACCCTCTCCCCCCAACTCTTCCTTCCTTCCTTCCTTCCTTCCTTCCTTCCTTCCTTCCTTCCTTCCTTCCTTCCTTCCATTCATCCCTTTCTTTCTTTCTTTCTTTCTTTCTTTCTTTCTTTCTTTCTTTCTTTCTTTCTTTCTTTCTTTCTTTCTTTCTTTCTTTCTTTCTTCCTTTCTTCCTTCCTTCCTTCCTTCCTTCCTTCCTTCCTTCCTTCCTTCCTTCCTTCCTTCCTTCCTTCCTTCCTTCCTTCCTTCCTTCCTTCCTATTTATAGTGAGCACTGTGGATACCAGTGGCTGCGGGAGTGGGTTGGTGATGACTAGTGGCTGCAAGGATTCTCGAGGTGGCCTGGGGTGAATTTGTTGGTGTCCATTTGGGCTGATTGGGTGTTGGGTGTAGCCTTGTAAATGACTTTGTTGTGTTTTCGTTTATCTTGTTCCATATTAAAATCAAGTTGATCATTAAAAAAAAAGAAAGAAAGAAAAGTGGTTTGACTGGTCGAGTTACCATAAAGGCACAAGAATCTAATTGGAAGATGAATGCAGCATGTTATCAAAGGATACCAGAGGAAAATCTCCTCTCGACAGTCCAGAAGCAGCGCATGAGACGTTACCGGACATTCAAACACAACAATTATCCAAAACGCAAGACCAGGTCCACGTGTAATAGGTTACACCAGAACAACGTGAAGGTTCTGGAGTGGCCATCTCAGTCTCCTGACCTCAATATCATTGAACCACTCTGAGGAGAACTCAAACGTGCAGTTCATGCAAGAATTTACAAGAATCTGAGGTTGCTTTACCAACAGAGAAGATAAAGAACCTCATTGACAACTACCTCAAGAGATGTTCGTTGAATACAAAAAGCAGAGGGGTACAAACAGTACGAGCTGGGGTGTGTAAACTTTTTATCAGGGTCATTTGGAATGTTTCTGTTGTCGTTATGATTTTAAAAGAGTAAACACAGCTGTTTGACATTAAAAGGCTTCACCCAACCACCGGCTACGAGTTTTATCATTAAAATTTTCAGAAAAAATGGGCAAAAAAAATTGCGAGGGTATGTAAACTTATGAGCACAAGTGTACCTACATAGTGTGACAGTGTCCATTCATATCAGCTTTCTCCTTCTCCCAAACAACACACACCTGGGTAACACAATTAGCGTGGCCCAGGCACACCTGACTCCATCAGTAGAACGGGAATAAAAGGAGAACAGCAACAAAGAGTATTGTACTCCAAGAGCCCACTGATGTCTGATTGCGTTAAGCCTGGACCACCTGATTCCCTCACAACTGCACATAGGTTACCCCACGAAGAAGAGAACGGATCCCGATCACCAGCACCAATCCTCAACCGCCACAGAAGATCATGAGCACATTCACCACCGATCACCACGAAAGACACAGAGCACCCTTTTGTAAATAAAATAAAGCCTGCACTAAACCCCCTCCCGATATTTTAACATTCATCTGATTTTAAACACTATATAATTCTACATTTACACAGTTTAAAGGTATATATACCTGCCACTCTGAAGTCAATGCTGGCAGTGCCTTTTACTTGTGCGGCATCGACAGCGCAATGATATACGCCATCATCCTCCAGTTTCACGTTTCTCAGCAGTAAAGACACATTCCCAGTTGAAAGAACCTCTGGAAACAGTTGAGCCCTGTTCTTGAACTGTGGGTTCTGCTGCTGAAGCTGAGGGGCTTTGTTCTTGTATTCGTAGACCACACCACTGAGAGCATCTTTCAGCCAAGTCACCGACACGTCACTCATCTGCCCACTGGAACTGGAAGCGATGAACCTACAATCGAGGACGACATCATCCTCAAGGTCTCCCAGAAGAGATGGAGTGGTGCTCTCAACGTTCCCTTTAGATGCTGAAAACAAACATTGCAATAAATGTTGAATGCAGTGCAAAATGATCCGTTAAGCTTCTACTCACCCGAAAAAGCAACAGCCAAAATGAAAATGAGGATTCCAGAAATGACTACGATGAGACAGATCATACTGCAAACATTTAAGGAACATTCAGTAGTGGTTAAACACACAGCTTTAGAAATTGTCGATGTTTCCACCTTCCAAAAATTATTTGTCCGATTGAAGCCATTCTGAAGAACTGATCTTCTCTGGTGAATTGATGGAGGATCTCAGCATCTCTGGGGTCTGTGTTGAGACTATATAATGCACCCAGACCTGTTCCAAGTTTTCCTTTCATCTGAAAGACATCAGCACCTCCTCCCTGAGTCAATATTACCTTGTAGAGGTGTGTAATGGCAAATCTCTTAGACTTGCATCAAGTAGTTTTCTTCATCCACACAAACAAACACAGGTGTACTTGACTATCAGGTATCAAACGTGTTCCCTCCAGAGAGGGAAGAAGGATTTGACTGAATAGACAAAAATACAGCTACAACATTCCAATCGCCACATTACTGTTTGATAGAGTCTATGACAAGGGTACTCAAATATAAACTTGAAAGGGCAACTTAACAAATTTCTGTTCAGTCCGAGGTCACATTCCATACAGAGAATGGAGATGTGGATGAAGACAACATGCAGATGAAGACAAGTGAAAGTGACGTTACGACCAAGTATGGAGTGACCCATACAAGGAATTTGTGCTCTGCATTTAACCCATCCAAGTGCACACACAGCAGTGAATGAACACACACTGGGAGCAGTGGGCAGCCATGGCTGCGGCGTCCTGTGGTAACTGGTGTCTTGCTCAAGGTCACCACAGTAATGGTTGTCTCAGGAGGGAGAGAGTTTCAACACTCATCCCACCTTCAACTCCTGGGGATCAAACCGGCGACCTTTTGATCTCCAATCACCTGATCCACTAGGCCACGACCGCCACAACTAGGCCACCTGGACCACCTGGCAACTTCTTCTCCAAAGATCCCCGAGCTGCAGAACGCAGGGTATATTCTCTGTATAAAGGCTGCAGTAAAATGTCAGTTTAAGATTAGTATTTCTATAATTGAGAGGATTTCATCAGGTTTAAGAGAGAAAGTTCTTTCTTGTTGTTCTGCAAAACTGCTTTGATTAACAAAAATGCTGGAAAACATATTTTGCAGTTGTGGTCTCTGAGAGCCATCAAATGATATCTTCTATTTCCCTTTTAGGTACTTCCCCTTTCCTTGAAACGTCAACAAAGTTCAGAAAGCAGTGAGAGCTGCTTCACATTCATCTCCCTTCTCTTTATTAAACTCAACTTTTCTGACATTCCAAGCACCTTTTAGTGTCATACCCTCCCACTGAAGAACAATGCAGAGAGTGTTTTCTGTTGTTTATGTAATAGGCGTAAGGGTTGGGCGATGTCAGGCAATATAGGCATCGACGATGTCCAATGGGAATCACAATGAAATAATCCCAATAACCCACTTTTATTTGAGTATTTCTGCCTAATATATGATGCCGAAGCAATACTAGCGGTTATGCTAACCAACCCAGCATAGCACAAAACACCTGAAATTAATAATGTAAAACAAAACACCATTAGAAATGATAAACACATTCCTGATTTGAAACCCCAACAGTATTTGCATGAAATTTAAATCCAAACTTTATCTCACGAGAGCTTGTTAGCATACACTGGCACCGAACTGCATGAAGCGTGTTGTTATTTCTACATGTTTATGGTGGATTCATTAGTTTATGAAGTGATGAAACTCACACAGAACTCTTTGAGCACTTTGAACTTTATTTATGTCCCTTTCAAGCCCAAGTGACACACAGAAAACTCTTAATTCTCATTTATAACTAACTAAAACATAAAAAAATATATATTTTATTTAAATATTGTATAATATGCCCCCTTTATTTTAGGGCACGGTGGCGCAGTGGATAGCACTGTGGCATTACAGTTAGAAGGTTGCCGGTGAACTTCCTGGAAGGAGTTTGCATGTTCTCCTCATGATTGCGTGGGTTTCCTCCAGGTATACCGGTTTCCCCACAATTCCAAAAACGTGTGGTTAGGTCTAAATGAATAATCTAAATTCTCTCATTGTGAATGTGTGAGTGAATGTTGCCCTGCGACTGACTAGCGACCTGTCCAGGGTGTACCAAGCAGGTTGGAAAATGGAAAGATGGATGTTTCAGAAAAGTACTATATATATAGTATAATATATATATTGCTGCAAAATGCTATAATTGTGCAAAAAAAAGTGCAAAAGGAGATCAACAAAATACTGAGGATACAACTTAAGATCATTTCGTGTTGTTAAAAATGTTTTATTATGTTTATGTCCATAAAAATGCTTGAAATATTTCCCTTTGCCTATAGTGAACTGATAAAACATACTTGTGTCACTTTAAAAACAAATTATTTACATAACTGATATCGTCATTTGTTCAAACTTGATTAATATAGTGAAACACAAAGTGTTCAGCTTCTTCTATTCTCAATTATCTCTGTGAATAATTAAATCAACATTAAATTAAAATAACTTTTATAAACTTAAAATAAGTTTCTCAGAGTGAATGTAAAAAGCAGACACTCACCTCAATCTCCACCTCACTACAGAACTGCAGAGCATGATGTCATCGCTTCAGAACATTCTGATGGACCTGAGGAATGGCCACTGACTCCGATCCAGTTCAGGTGCAGCATGAAGATTTTCTTTCATTTAAACTGAGTTAGTTTGAGGTTTGAGAGCAAGAACTTCATAATTCCAGCTCAGTTCAGTTTCTGCCCTCTAAACATCACTTTTTTTTTTAAATTTACAATGTTTCTGATTGAAGATGCTTAAAAGATGTTTTAATGTGTTGTTTTTCACATCCCAATCAAGCATTTTGTGCTGAGAATCGTCAGAGACTAACATCTCAGTTGCTAGATTTGCTAAAAACTACTGTGTTTCTTGAAGCTGGATCCCCTTTAGGGGTGTTCCAGCCATTGGTGAGACCCCGGGAAAGGCCCATGTGATGCTGGAGAGACTATGAACACTTTTTTAAATGATTCAAAACAAGTATCATGCCTATTTTGTTGCTTTTAGTTACAACTACTTCTAACGTGCTATCACAAGAAAGAATAACTGCTACATAATTAAACATTCAATGATCTACCAAACGTTAAAAGAAAGTAAACAATCTGTTCTTGCAAAATAATTTCTATTTCTATTGGATTGGTTACATTCGCGACATCTCATTTTTGGGGGATCGTTCTTCGTATGCAATTGGATTTGACAGGATAGAAAACAAAATGTAGAAAAAATACATTTATAAACAATAATATTTAACAAGGGTATTAATAATAATAATAGTAGTAGTAATAATAATAATAATAATACATTTTATTTCAAGGTGCCTTTCTCGACACTCAAGGGTACCGTACAGAGTTGAACAATTAAAAATAAGCAACATATAAACAAACAAGAAAAAAAGACAATATAATACAAATAAGACTACGACATGATTGAGTGCTATTTTAAAAAGATGCGTCTTAAGTTTGGAGTTAAAAATTGAAAGTTTCAATGCTTCGAAGGCCTGGGGGGCATGAGTTCTATAGATGGGGAGCAGAGTGGCTGAACTGTGAGGTGGATCGAGGAGGAACACCTGAGTGAGCCGGCGTGTGTTGGGACATGAAGAAGTTCAGTGAGATAAGTGGGAGCCAGGTTACGGATGGATTTGAATGTAATGAGTAGGAGTTTGTACTGGACTGAACGGGGAGCCAATGAAGCTGTTGCAGGACTGGGGAGATGTGGTGAATAGAGGGAGTTTTGGTGATGATCCGGGCAGAAAACAGCTTTTGGAGTAGTTTTTTGAGGAAGACCACATAGTAGAGAAATGCAGTTGTCAAGACGTGAGATTGGCGGCTGTGTGAGGAATGAGCGAAGGAAGGAGATGGTAATATTTCTGAGGTGAGCAGTGCCTGTGATATTATCAATGTGTGATTGGAATGAGAGAGTATTGTCCGGGATGACAGTGAATTTGAATAAAGGGTTAGTTAAAAAAAAGTACTTTTAATTCAAACCTCACAATTTTATTGCGAAATCTAAATAGTTCCAGGACAAGGAACGTGACACGGTTTCACCAGCTCCGAAAGTCCCAGCTCCCAATGGTCGTGTTTTTCATGTTTATGTTAATTCATTGCACTGTTCCAATAATATACAAACAAGTGTGGCTTTCAAGTGATTTTGAAACTAAAAAACACAGCAGTTTTTTAAGCGATTTCTCAAATGCGGTCTCTTTCAGCCTTCCAAATGGGAACCTGATACTTCTGTGGTAAAAGCAAACTGCTTAAAAGCACAGGGGTTTCGAATCTGGAGCCACATTTTGGATTTCATGAGAGGAAACGAGTTTCAGCAGACTATCTAAAATGCCTCATTTCATCTCTGATCTTCCCAACAAACTGCGCATGGTTCTCTCACAGGCTGCCAATTTATTCCTGGTTGTTGTGATGATTTACATCTTTCAGTACATATTTAACTCCCAGTTTTCCTGCTCCTGTGTGGAAACTGTACACATGATTGTGTTCATCTACGTTCTACTTGTTCCTGTAATATTGTTTTTTATTTTAAAACTGATGAATCAAACCAGGACGAAGGTCAGTGGTACATGCTGCTACGGTGTGTGTCCTCAGTTGGTGCAGCTTTTTGGAATCAGTTTGTTCTGGTTAGGATGTGTCCTTTTAGACGGAGACCTTTACGTTTGTATCATGACCAAACAAATAGAAAACCAGCGTGAAATTCCATGCAAGTCAAATCGTAGTCTACACGAAGACAGCATCATCACCGTCTACAAAAACTGGTCACAGGTGAGCACACGGCTTTTACTTCAAGTGTGTTTTTTCTTGAGAATTCCACTTAAGTAAAATGCATTTGTTACGTTGCTCCATAGAGTTCTACATCTTTATGTTTATAATTTCTATTTGTAACTGTCCAATCATAATCGTTATAAATTGCTAATAAAATGGTTGTTTTGTAAAGCTTGCTAATTTTATGTCATGTTTTAATATTGCAATACAACCCCAGTGGCTGCTGGTGGGCTTTTGCGCAGCCCATCTTGGGTCTGATCCTGGGGCTTTACACAGTAAAATCCCAAGAGTTAAATTAACTCTACTCGGAGTATATTTGGTCCCACTCTATATAGCGTTAAACCGACTCTAAGAAAGAGTAATTTAATAATCTATTTTCTTCATGTTTTTCCAAATCTGCATGGAAAATATTAACTATTCAGTGAGGGACCAAGTCTACTCCAGAAAGAGTAAAAACAGACAAAAATAGACTGTTTAGTTCAAATTGACTTATTTAAATAACTCTTCTTCAGAGTTGGTTTAACTCTATATAGAGTGGGACCAAATACACTCTGAGTAGAGTTAATTTAACTCTTAGGATTTTACTGTGTACAAATGAGAAAGAAAGCATTGCCGAAGTTCATTGAAAACATCTGTTCTTGAGAGGATTGGAGCAATTTAGCTGCCTCCACACGTCAAATGTTTAGCTACTTCATGCCTAGTTCAATTATGAGCGTTTTATACAGAGATTACTTGAGGAAAGTTGTTCATTTTTCTGTTAAAATGGTTTTAAAAAGTGCCATTAATTCAATATTAACAGACTGTTTTGTTTGATGTTCTTTCTCTTTGCAGTTCTATGGTTACATCATGATCACGGCTGGTTTCATCGGGTGGTGGCTGGTATCAAACACCAAGATTGTTATGATTTGTATTTGGTGTTGGAAATGTTGTTGCCCGTGTTTGAAGAACAGCAAAGGAAAGCCATTCTACCGCACACGCTATGAAGAGCTCTTGTCTGAGGAGACAGACGTATTCTTGGATACAAAATTGCGGGAAATAGCCAAAAAGAGAGCAGAGAGGTTATGCTCGAATCATATTCTTCTCATTGAAGAACTTGAGTCTGTTGATAGACTGGATCAGAACTGTGATGCGAGTCCTTGGGATAATATTTCTCGACGGGACTTTTATGAAATGGCAACTTGTGATGCAACTTGGTAAAGGCATTGAATCTGGTTTGTTTAACATTATCTAGAAATGTTCGTTTGAGTCGGGGGCTAGGAATCTATGGGTTTAGAGAAGCTTTTTTAATGAACAAATAAATAACAAAAGGAAAAAATAAAAGATCAAACAGATGGACACCTGTTAGAAGGGATTAACACCTGATTGGATTCAAATACATGAATTAATGTTAAAACCACACGAATTATATGATTATAGTATTGTAATAAAATATTTTTTATGATAATCAAAAATAAATAAATACCTTAAAGGAGTTAGAAGTACAATAATTATAAATAAAAAATTAGTTTAAAGGAGTCAGAGGTACGATATTTATATAAAAATAATTTGTTTAAAGAAATCAGACGCACGATTATCATAAATAAATAAATAAATACTTTAAAAGAATTAGAAGTACGATAATCATAAATAAATAAATACTTTAAAAGAATTAGAAGTACGATAATTATAAATAAATAAATACTTTAAAAGAATTAGAAGTACGATAATCATAAATAAATAAATACTTTAAAAGAATTAGAAGTACGATAATTATAAATAAATAAATACTTTAAAGGAATTAGAAGTATGATAATTATAAATGAATAAATAATTTGTTTAAAGAAATCAGACGCACTATAATCATAAATAAATAAATACTTTAAAAGAATTAGAAGTACGATAATCATAAATAAATAAATACTTTAAAGGAATTAGAAGTACAATATTTATGAATAAAGTAATATTTTGTTTGAAAGAGTCATAGGTATAATACATAAATAAATAAAATGTTTAAAGAAGCCAGAAGTATTCTGTATTTCTGTAAATACACAATCAAATAAATCGGAAGTTTGGAACTGAATAAAAGCTTTAATAATTTTATATCAAGCTTTACATCATTTCAGGCAAATTATATATGTGTATATATATATATATATATATATATATATATATATATATATGTAGAAGTACATTGAATAAAGATTTTGTTATGAGTTATAAAATATGGCAAATCTAAACCTCAAAGAAAGGTCTTGCAGAGAGACAGCTACCCTGCTGCCACCAATCATCTATGAAGCCGTGCAGTAAAAGAGCAAAGAAGAGCTTGTCACTTTTCACAGGACAGAGATGCTCATGTCTCTCGCTAGAACAGATCTGAGAGAGGAACATGGGTGCGGAGGGTCATAGCCCAGTAACTGACGGGTAGATGATTCCCAATCCCAGCCGATCTCCAGTCGGCTGCACACACATGGATACTGTCTGTCAGTTTGACGGGCCCATTCCACGGCTCTTTTTACATCCCCCCAGTACATAGGCCTTGAAACGAGAAAAACATATACTGAACACTTAGAGTTTGTGGACTTTGTCAAAACTTGTAAACACCAGCAAGTTGTGAAATCCCAGTATTTTATAGAATGCTTAAGCAATGTGTTTGATCGTGTTGCGTTTCCGGGTTCTGGCACTCCACTCTCCCGTTGACAGATGTGATAGAAATACAGACATTCAGATACAGGAAACCCATAGTTTCTCCAGCTGCAGCATTTCTCATTGCATTCAGGAGTGTGCAGGCGTACACAGGCCCAAGGTCAGGCTGACCTGGGTTCGCCCCCACCACTCCTGAATGCTGAAGTCAGCATGCCTCTCGTCCCTTTTCTTGTAAAAAGTTCATTAACACCCACTGTTCTGAACTGTATAAAAACCCAGAACAAACTACCAATAAATTTGTGACTGGTTGATGCATGATCTCCGTGTCGTGTTTCTTTCCATGTCACCTCTGGGGCCCCGGAAAACTTTGTCTCGAGACAGAAAGGAACAGAGTCCTTCCATCACACAGACGATGGTAAAAGGTGCTGAAACTTTGATCATAAATCATGGGTTTGCTCTTTTTGCAGAGTACGTACATAGCACCTACTGCATAGTTAAGCATTTCGAACATAGTCCTTGAGGCATATGCTGCCTACAACTGAAAACAGTATTTTTCTAGTATTAAGCCAATGGCAATCTCTCGCCACTTTCTAAATGTAAACCATTCTCTAAATTCTATTAGTGTTGATTATCTGTATGTCACAGAGACAAACCCCGTAACTCCCTTCTCTGACCAACAGAGGGAACCATCGCCCCACTAACTTCTGCCTTCTACACTACATTTCCCACGATCCCCAAGTCCACCTTGATTATCCCCCCAGCTGAAGAGCCTTTCACCCCTCTACTTAACCTCTTAAGCCCTGAGGCCTATTTTCCGAAAATCCTATACTTTTACTTTTTAAGGCATTTCTCAGCTTTTACAAGGCCTAAACTGCAAATCTTGATATCAAAATGAAGATAGGTTCTTGGGGAGTGGTGTGGATGAGTTAATTTGACAGTCAAGAACACTGGGTAAGAGTAATTGATGTTGGAATGGCCAAAAATGAACTCCGCCTAAAAAAAAACACATGTTTCCTCCAATATCTCCTTATTTTACTTATAACGAAGAAAATAAACACAATCAATTGTAACCACTACATGTCAAGAACATCTGTAGCAAGTTTGGTGTTCATACTACAAGAAACTAATATTCTGTAAAGGTTTTGATTGAACAAAGTTTAGGCGCAATCCATGTTGGCACAGTTTGGCACAATTTGGCACAATAATTGAAATATGGAAAAAATCTTGTCCAAAGCTTTAGCTACGTTCATAGTCTTCTTTTCTTGCTTATGGGACATGATTTCAGCAAAAAAAACTCCTAAAGAAACGCTGTAAAAGGGGGGTAGAAGCTCATTTACGCCATCTTGCTGCGCTTTTGGGAACGTTTCACTCACAAACGCTTTGACGTCGAGCTTCTGCGTGTCCCTACCCCCCCGACCATCTGTCCAATCCGGGAGATCTATATATCGCTGGAAAGCTCTGATTCTATGGAAACCAATCAGCTCAACCATTTTGAGTCTGACGGGATCGCAGACGAATCACACGACGCGCAGCGTGGAGAGACCACCTCTTACGCACGGGGAGTCATTCCATATTTGGTGACGTAATGACGCCACAAAGCTACAGAAATAATCCAAAATGGCGTTTGCGCGAAGCTATCGACCGGACATAACAACAAACGGACTTTTATCGCTATGGAAATAACTTTTTGTTGAAAAAACGGCAAAGGTAAGACAAGATTTACATGCTTGCTTGGTTTTCGCTGGCGTTTTTTCGTGGAACTTTCGCTCCCTGCTCTGAAATACTTCATGCAATGTTAATGAGTTGCATATCACTGGATTCAGCTGGTTGTTAGCTTTCATTTAATGTAATGGTTTGGGTGTTTCCGTTTATATTGTGGATACATATCGCACATAAACAAAAACGTGGTCATGAATTATACTCCGGACATGTTGTTGTTTATTTGCATGGCGTTCGAGCTGTGGTTAACGGATATGAAATTGAATTAGATACGTTTTTAGAGGAGTTTCCGCTGAACACAACAGTATTTAATATGTGTGGGTTATTCTCAGGGTTCGTGAGCTATGAGTGAAAATGTAACGCACAAGGGGGCAAGTCCCCGGTACCGGGGACTCTTGGGCTTAAGAGGTTAAATAGATCTAAACTGATCACACTTTGCGAAGTCTTGTTTGCATACTGCTGCAATTCTGAGCGATTACTACCTGTGCATGCTTACCTGTTGTGACCTGCCTGTTTACCGTTTACGATTCTCGCTACCTGCCTGCTGTATTGCCATTTCTGTCATTGGATTCAGATTGTTTGCTGCCTTCCCTGACCATTAGCCTGTTGTCTGACTACGCCTCTGTCTGTCCTGTATTGCTAGATACGCCGGTGCCTGAACTTTGCTTGTCTGACCTCCAATAAAGCCCGCCTATGGATCCCAACTCGAGTGACGATTCGTTACACTGTAACTGTACCTGGGCTCCTGGCACTCTTTCATTCGGAGGAGAGATTTAAGCAGCTGTCCAACCTCAGGATTCTTCACCCGGATCAGCTGTAGAACCAGCATAGTCGCCAACAGACGCAGAATATCAGCGCGAGCCTTCACACCTAATTAAACAAAATCATCACATGATTAGTGAACCAGAGCAAGTGAAAACCAGTGACTACTTTCGAAAATGCAGGAAGATAATCTAAGTTAACGAAAACAAATGAAACGAACAAAAACTAAAAAAGTTTTGTTAACTGTAAAAATTATTAAAGCTAAATTAATAGTTAACTGATGGGCTCAGTGGGTAGCACTGTGGCATTCCATTTCGAAGGTTGTCGTTTCGAAGCTCGCCGGTGACCTTCCTGGAAGGAGTTTGCACGTTCTCCCCGTGCGCATCTGAGACGAAAACTGTCTAACTGGGGTTACAAAAGAGGATGTGGCAAAATGGCTATATAGCGCCACCTAATGTGTTGGTAGACATGAGCAGGGTAAGAAGACTAAGTCAAAGTATTTCCAAATTCAACAGCAAGTCGTTATTTTACAAAAGCCTCTTAAAATGTCCACTTTTGCTCATGTCATACTTTAAAAAACTCCTCCTAGAGAATATATCGTTCATTTCCGACTTCATCAGTCTTAATTTAAGGCATATGGGATGTTAAATTCCGAAGCTTTTTTGACTTTGTTAAACTATGTGCGTATAGTGGCCGTCCAAAAACTAATTTTGATTCTTTCGGCCGACCAAACAGCTCAACATCTGACTAGTCAGCGTTTAGCAGGATGTTGCGTCACACTTTTCTTTCCAATCAGAGAAAAGTATAACCATAGAATGACTCAACCTCCTTTTAGACCCTTGCCCAAATGGGTACGAATAAAAGTGCCTCAAGCTTGGACTAAAAAAGACGTAAAATGTGACAAATGAGTGGCCTGTATGATGTCACATGGATCTATTTTCCACTAGTGCGGACCAGAGCGATCAGTACGGGGTGAATGATGACTAAATCTGTAGACGATTGCAACAATGTATCAACAATGAATGTGTGAAAATGACAACTTAACAATAAAAAAACTTCTTACCAAATGAACAAATGCCTTTCTCCGTAAGGAAGACGTTGGCAAAAAACTCCATATCCAGGTTGAGGAAGCTGCTCAGGATGCTGGTGCACTCCCAGTATCCGTACTACATAACAAAACAGACCACAAACTGTCACATTTCAGCAAATGTCAATTAATATAAGCAACAGTATCAAAGTAAGCATGCGCACCTGTTGCTGATGCTTAAACAGTACATTCCACGCAGGTTCTGGTCTGGTGACATAATCAATACTCACACTTTTTCTGCCTCTGCGTGTTTTATATCTATAGGCTGATTCCAAATCTGTAGAATGCATAACTGCTAAATGCATAAATATAAAAGAAATGAGGTTAACTAAAGCCTTTTTACAAATTTTTACAATAAGTAACATAAAACCAACCCCTATGTCTCTGATGTTCCTAAACTGAATTCTGTATATGCAAATTTGGTTGCTATGGTCTTGTTGCTATGGAGGGGTCAGTATCAACACCTATATCTTTATGATTTCCCAAATCTGGGCTACGGTTCTGGCAAATCGGTTGCTAGGATAAGCTGTCTGGTTGCTATGGAGGGGTCAGTGACATGCTTTAATGCTGCTTTTGTCACTATGAAGTATATAAACCTACCCTCATGTCCATTATTTACCAAAGTTAATAAAAGAGTTCAGAACATGTGGTTGCTAGGGTAAACTGTTTGGTTGCTAGGCATCAGTCATTGATGTCACACATTTTTGGAAGTTGTTCCTATGATTAACATAATTAAATCTATATTCCTCTATGATGTTTCATCTTGAAGATATCTTTGTTGCCTTTCCTATTTATTTTTCAATGGCAAATATTTAACCCCTTCTAGAAAAGACCTTTGAGCTGTGGTTGGTATGTTCTTGCACAGTATGTTTCTCCACAAATGCTTTTGTACCTTCTCCAGATAGCCTTTTGCATTGGACTCCTGTATGGCGTGAGGACCCCTCCACTCTTCTCTGTTCCTTATCTTCAGAGTATTTTCTGTTTTGGCTGCTCAAAGACATTGTTTTTTCCCCTCCTGCATTTGGGTCTCCTTGGCATTCTAACAATGTTTGGTTTAGAATATGTTGGATTTTACAAGTCAACATAATTAGACTCTGGCAAACCAGAGACATCAACATAAAAGACTGTTTCAATTTTCGATTTAAATTTCTCTGTTTGAGCTGATTGTGACTATCTGAAACATTTCTCACCGTGTTGTTCAAATCTTTGGGTTAAACATGCACTCTTCCTAGAAAAGTAATTAAGACGGCGAGAAGCAAAACCTGTAAATAGAGAGCAACAACTGTTATACTGTGAGGAAATAGGAAATGTTTAAGTTTTCAACAGTATTAGATAGAGATACTGAACATAACCTGTACATTATTGATAAAAAAAAAAACATATTTTGACCAAATGAAAACTACAATGTCACAAATTTGTTAAATGTATATATTTTCACAGAAATTACTCTTTGACACAATAAAAAGTAGTCAGTGTAAAGTTTGTACATTTATTGTCCTCTCAAAATAACAAAAAAAAAACAGACAATAAGAGCTAAACCCCTGGGAACAGCTGAGTACAATTTGGTATAAAAGCTCTTCCACTCTCTCAACCTGGCCACTGAAAGTTGTTGACAGGTTGAGAGACATAAACCTATGTCTTTATGATTTCCCAAATCTGGGCTACGGTTCTGGCAAATCTGTTGCTAGGATAAGCTGTCTGGTTGCTATGGAGATGTCAGTGACATGCTTTAATGTTGCTTTTGTCACTATAAAAGTATATAAACCTACCCTCTTGTCTCATAAGCTGAAAGCTTCTGCTCTGAGCAAAATCTTCAACAGCAGAACCTAAAGACAGAGAGAAAACATCTGTTATACTCTGAGGAAATAAAAGATGTCCACACCAAAGTTAAGAGTTCAGAAAATATGGTTACTAGGGTAAACAGTTTGGTTGCTAGGCAACTCTCAATGATGTCATAACATTTTTTAAAGCTGTTACTATGATTAACATAATCAAATCCACATTTCTCTATGATAATGCATCCTGAAGATATCTTCGATGCTTTTCAATGGTTGTGATGAGTCAATGGTTCTTTGAGGTTTTACATTTGAGTTACAGTTTAACAAAGTTTGACCCCATGTTAGGTCAATGAAAATTTCCCAGCATTCTCTGTGATTTCCCAGAATTCCTTTTGTGGTACCAGTCTGAAAAGACATAGCATCCTGAGTAAGACCAGTTTGGATGCCTCGGCAAAAGTTCATCGGGTGAGTGCTTCCAGCATTGAGGCAGAGATGAAGGGATGGGAGGTCAGCCTGCCAATGCTCAGACCAAACGTATCACACTGCATCATATTGCCCCTAATGTTTTTCATCCTAGAAGAAAGCCACTTCCAAAGATGGTGCACAAGAAACCTCACAAACTATTTGCTGCTGACATGCAAACTAAGGACCAGGAACTAGAACCGCATCCTGTAGTCAAAGAGGAACCTTTTTGGTTCAGATGGTGTCAAGCGTGTGTGAGGAATACATATACAAGTGTGTCTTGCCTACTGTTAAACATGGTGGTGGGAGAGTCATGATCTGAGTTCTGCTGGGATTCATTTGAGGGAAACATGAATTCTAAAATGTAAAGAAGCAGAGCATGATGGCCCTCCCTCTGGAAACTAGGCCACAGAGCAGTACTCCAGCATGATAATGACTCCAAACACACATCCATGATGACCACCAGCTTGCTAAAGAGGGTAAAGGTGATGGACTGGCCAAGCTTGTCTCCAGACCTAAACCCCATTGAACTAGGGTGTCCTGAAAAGCAATGTGGGGGAGCACAAGGTGTCAAACGCCCACCACCTCTTTGATATGTTGTGATGGAGGACTGGAAGAGGATTCCAGTGGCAAACTGTGAAGCTCTGGGGAACTCTACGGCCAATAGAATTAAAGCTGTGCTGGAAAATGATGGTGCCCACACAAAATATTGACACTTTTCGCTTTTGTTGTCAGCGGTTCAGCTATTATTGGACAGCTGAGGGGACAGTAAATGTACACTGCAAACTTTACACTGACTTCTTTTCATTGTGTCAAAGAGTCATTTCTGCAGTGTTCCATGAAAAGATATAAATAAATATTTGCAGAAATGTGAGGGGTGTACTCACTTTTGTGACATACTGTGTGCTAACCAATGGTTTATGATGACTGCTAATATTTGATGTAATTATTGCTGTCAGTTTTGTAACTATGTGTTTTGGGGGAATTGAAAATTGGCCTTATGATGATGTCATTAAAATCCAGAGAGAGAGAGAGAGAGAGAGAGAGAGATAGGATAGAGACCATTTAAAGATAAATTACACAGGGTTAAAAAGCTGTTCAAGTTGTTTTCAATTTCACTCATATTTAAAGGATTAATATTAGATTTTTGAATAAAATTAATGAGTGGAAAACAATGTGTTTTGGGCATTGGATTGAAAATAAGAATGAAGATCTATTAATAAGAAACGAGGTTAACTAAAAGCTAAAGATTCCACACAAACTTGTAACAGTGCTGTTTAAACCAAAGTTCCCAAAGCCACAATAAGTAACACAAATCAACCCCCATGTCACTTTGATGTTCATAAGCGGAGTTATGTATCTGTAAATTTGGTTGCTATGGTCTTGTTGCAATGGAGGGGTCAGTGACAGAATACATGTACATTATGTCATGGTGGTGACAAATCAACACCTATGTCTTTATGATTTCCCAAATCTGGGCTACGGTTCTGGCAAATCGGTTGCTAGGATAAGCTGTCTGGTTGCTATGGAGAGGTCGGTGACATGCTTTAATGTTGCTTTTGTCACTATAAAGTATATAAACCTACCCTCTTGTCTCATAAGCATCGGCTGAGAGCTTCTTTTCCGAGCTAAACCTGAAGATAGAGAGAAAACATCTGTTATACTCTGAGCAAATAAAAGATGTCCACACCAAAGTTAAGAGTTCAGAAAATATGGTTGCTAGGGTAAACAGTTTGGTTGCTATGATTAACATAATCAAATCCACATTTCTCTATGATAATGCATCCTGAAGATATCTTCGATGCTTTTCAATGGTCGTGATGAGTCAATGGTTCTTTGAGGTTTTACATTTGAGTTACAGTTTAACAAAGTTTGACCCCATGTTAGGTCAATGAAAATTTCGCAGCATTCTCTGTGATTTCCCAGAATTCCTTTTGTGGTACCAGTCTGAAAGATATAGCATCCTGAGTAAGACCAGTTTGGATGCCTTGGCAAAGTTTGGTGGCTGTAACTTGGACGGTCTAGAGCAGGGGTGTCAAACCCATTTGAGCTTCTAGGGGCCGGATCAGACAAATCACGTAGAATAATCATTGATTGCCTTAATTGATTAATTCATTAAACACATCTTATTATTCCTATTAATAGTTTGTATTTTTTTCCAGCAAATAACCAGATTGTGAAAGTAAATCATTTGTAGGAACAAATATTTCCACAAAGAATGTTTTGAGAAAACCAAAACAGTCAAAAAGAATATTCTCAGGAACAACCCTTTCACTTCATATTGAAACTCTTCATATTGAGCTCCCAGTTAACTACTAAACTAAACAGTGGATTAGTTGGAATAACTCTTGTAATGTTTGGTAAAGGAAGTAAGCAACATTACACTGCAGTTTTAAATAAACATAGGATTAAAAAAACAATTCTAATGAATTTGCTGATTTACTGTTTTGTTTTCCACACAAAATCTGCCTCTGATTTAAGACAAGAACTAACTTCAAACTGAGAGTTCAGCCTCAGAAAGTTATCATTTTAAAAAACGACAAGCTTTTAGCAGCACAACAGCGATGATATTGTTAGCGGTTTTGCCTCCTGCAGAACGAATCATCGTCACTTAAAGAGGAAACCAAAGTCAGAGGCACATAGAGACTGCCGGTGCCCGTTCTGCTCAAAAATAGACCTGTCATATTAACACGCTGCTGCGAGGCTAAATACTTGGTTACAAACAAATTATTAGCAAAGCAATTAATACGCAATTATTATTATAATATAGCATTCATTTAAATGCTACATTTTTGACACCACTGGTCTAGAAGGTGTTTAGAATGTTTGGTCCGAAGCAAAAGACGAATAACAATATCCACATACCGTATTTTTCGCCGTATAAGACGCACTTTTTCTTCCCCAAAACTGAGGGGGGAAAAGTTGGAGCGTCTTATACGGTGAATGCAGAGCGCCACGGAGCGGAGGGCGGTCACGGCCGTAGGAGAGGTGTAAGAGAGGCAGCGGCTTCAGCCTAGCTCCTGTTATCGTAAAAATATACCTTCTCAATTGATAATAGACACTGGAGACCGTTTGAGAAAGAACACAGCAAATGCAGCTATTTATTGTAAAGATTTAGCAGTCTCAACGCATTTCCTACACATGTGTTATCCGCATTGGAAAAGAACCTCGAGCCTCTCAAAGAGACAAGCGCCGGAAGAAGGGCGGGACTGAAGTATGATGTGTGCTCTTAAAAGTTTCTCAAATTACATTTCTCTAAATGACCACTAGATGGTAGTATTATATAGGAAAATTCCAATCACACACCGGAGCCAAAGGTGCGCGCTGACGTCATCGCCCTACCATAGCGCGGATTGTAAGGAGCAGGTATGAAACATTACAGCCTTTTTTTTTACTTTTACTGTTTACTGACTGTTTGTTTGGCATATAATTGTTCTTTAAACTGCTGTTAACTTTTACACAGCTGATATAAAATGTTTTACTACAGTATTTGGTTCAGAATCTTTTTTTTCTAGATCTTCCTCATTTAAAATTGAGTGCGACAAACCAATGAACTCAACATCTGACCAGTCGGTCATTAGCAGGATGATGTGTCATTTTAGTTCCAAATAAAAGGTTGATCCAATGCCGAATTTCTCTGGTTGAGCTAATTGTGAATCTGTCTGAAACAAATTGTACCGTCCCATACCAAATGTTAAAGGAGCGGAATCTTGCATTTGTTCATCAAACATTTGCCCACTGCTTTCACTCAAAGCACTCCCGGCAGAACCTGTAGATAGAGATCAACAACGGTTTTACCCTGAGAAAATAGAAGATGTTATGAATTGCTTTAATAATTTCAGAACAGTGTGGTCACCTGCAAAGTAGCTCGTGGGCAGGCCAGGATGATGTAAGGGTGGAGATGCTGAAGCAGCTATGCTTGCAGGGGAAGAGTCAAAAGATAATATTGATGTGGCAAGTCTGAACTGAGGTGGAGGAGGAGGAGGAGGGACTGGAGCAGAAGCAGGGAGATCCTTACGAATAGAACGCTTCTTAAACTGTACACTGGAAACTGCCCTTGGTAGGGGATCATCTGATATGCTGGAGGACAAAGAAATAAGGCTGAAAGCAGGAGGAGGAGGAGCTGGAGTTTGGGAAAGTCTGTGCAAATGTGTCCTTTCCTTGATCCATGATTCAGCAGGAACTGAACTTTTGGTCACGCAGCTGTTAGAGAATTCATAGTCAACAGCACTGGTCATGTAGGCATCAACATCTGAATAATCATCTGACATGGCAGGTTCAATGAGACATTTTTCCGAACTCATAGGCCACTCTCCTAAATCCAGATCCATGAGAGCTAATGGGGTCTCACGGGAAGCATGAGGCTGACAAAACAACTGAAAAAGAAATGTTACAATTACAATAAATCTGAACATAAAAGCACATTTGAACACTGTAGAGCAAAATATTGTCGACTGACTGGAGCTGTAATGGACTCTTACAAATTGTTCATCGTCAAAGCACATGGACTCTTCATTCTCCAGCGTCTCTTCTCTCCAGCCCATGTAAGGCAAAATGTCCACATCCTCTTCAGATATGATTTTATCAATATCTGTGAACCCAGTTTCCAGCTCATCTGGGTCCTGCAGACACCAAATTAATGACTCTTATTCATCTAAAATAATTTTGGTAATCATTCTACTAGATTCTACTATAACAGTAATCATTCTAATTTATGAATATAATGGGATTTTAAACCCTTATGTGTTGTTGGGGATGTTTCAGCCACTTCACAGTTATTTTGAGTCAAAACTTTTCATCAAATTGAATGATCTTTGGAGATTTTTACACATATTTTAAGAAAATGCTTTAAAATTTACAAAACTTCAAAAATGCACTCAAAATGTACCACCCTTTCAAGTTGCACAGGGCTATCTCTCAGGGTTTGTGGTTCAAAATGGTGATCAACCAACAGGAAAGAGCAACAACAATCAAGAATGTATGATTATTTGGTGCCATGGCATTGCGATCCAAAAATGTTGTTATAATGGAAGCCAGTGGGGCACTAATAATAAATGAGGGAGAAAAAAAATTAAATCTGGTGCTGCACAAAAACTACAAATCCATCATTGCCAGTGTTGTTACTAATGTTTGACATGTTCAGGACTGTGATAAGAGATAAAAAATAAAATAAAATTCAGAAATCAGTGACATCATCTAAGATCTTTGCAATTAAAGGGTCAACAACTAGTTTGATTCGAACTGAGGAAAATAAAGAGATTTGTGAAAATATGTTGATCTGATAAGATTTGTACAGCAGTTTAATTTAGTAGCTATTACCAGCCGCAAAAAAGGTAGTGTATTTGAACAATATGCAACGATTGACAGATTGTATGTGGTATGGCAACTATATTTGCTTATGTGTGTATTTTATTTAAAGTATAGAAATCACGTAAGAAATGCATTAATTTAAAAAAAAAAGAAAAAGAAAATATTAACTGTTAGCATTTAATATATGTAATAATATATATATTTTTCAAAATATGAGTATATGTGAATAGTTTAGTAAAAAAAATACTTTACAATTTAAAAAAATACTTTAACTTTAGAAGTCAGCACACAGTGCTCTTGTGCAGCTTTGCAACTTTAAAAATATGCTTTGACATATTTTTGTAATAGAAATAAACATTTCGAATTTGAAATATTTAGGAATAACGCAACCCAGCTATTGTTTAATTTGGATTGTGATATTTAATTAAAATGAAAATGTGAGAAACTTTCAGTTTCATTTTACGGACCGCAAATAAATGGCATCAGTGTCTTCTAGTGGTAAAAAAGAAAAGCAAAACCTTTGGATGTACAAACCCTGTGATATAGCTTGTATTTTTCAAAGTTTGACACAAAAAGCACAAAAAGTGCTTGGAAAAGTAATCTTTACATAGATATTAATGAATTTTTATTTTGTCAACACTTTTGATTTTTGTATAAAACAGACTGAATTACGTTGGAATTATTGTGTAATTGAATGAAAAAAATATTTGTGAAAAAAAGCTGGAGTTGTACTAAAAAACGATATCAAACACTGCAGTAAAAACTGTTATAATTGTAATTTTTTGGAGCAAATTGTAAAGTAATAAAAACGCTCAAAAAGACCCCAGACTTCTACGGGTTAAATAAAGTAGTACAACTATGTTCTACAAAGCTCTCTCAGCTCTTCTTTCCTCTCTTTCTTAGCAGTGCTTCTTGTTAGCTCACTGTCATGTTTAAGCAAAATAAAGGTGGGTTTTCTGTTAAATCTTCTTAATCCTTGCTTTCAGAGTCTTTTTACTTGGTTTAGAATCAATGGGGGGTTGGTTTTCAGTAGTTTGACGTGAATTTTTGTTTTCACAAACTTAACAATAATCCTACCCTCTCTTCGATGGCAACAAAGCTTGTGAACTGGGACAAGATGGAGAACTCTTTGCTTAGCTCGATGATGTAGGATTTCAGCTCTGCTTTCTTCCCCTGAGAGAGTGGTGAAGTTACAGCGATTAGTCAACAGAAACCAGACAAAGATTGAACCAAACGAAAAGCAAACCTCGTGCTCAGCTTCACTGTTGCCAAGAATGCCATCTTCGTAGTCTCTGATGATCGCTCTTGCTGTTAACTTGTGAAGAAACTACCCAAGCAAGCACAAACCCTCAATCACCTGATCTATATCATATATATTTTATGAACTATATCAGATGTTCACTTACAGTTCCCTTTGTCTTCTGTAGTTCTGTAGTGGAAACCATTGTTTTGATTTCCTGTCCACTCAAATCACCAAACAGTGTAGCCTAAAGAAGGAATTAAATAAGAAAATAACTGAGAAATTAAGTTAAATGTATATTTTAAAGAGAACCTCAAACACTAATCAGAACAATTGAAAAGAAATGTTTCTTATTAGTCATTCTTACTCTTATTAAAGTCCTGTACATGACAACACATCGGAAAAAATGAATGGTGTCAAAAAAAAGAGATTTGGATTTCCATATAGGATCCATTTTTTACAAAGAGAAATTGTTCAACTTTGTACTTTTCAGCACCATACAGTCAGGTGATCAGGTGCTAACGTGCAGGCTACAGGTGCAAGGGCTTAGCTACCAATCAGCAAACAAGCACTCACCAGCACTGTACAAATCACATAATTAAGTGAAACAAACTGATGACCAAAGCTAACTATCAGCAACAGAAACCTGACAAGCAAACGATCAACCTATACAGAAGCAAGTTTACCTGAGTGCAATGTGGAACAAAGCCATAAACGAGAGTATGCCAGTCACTGAAGAGGGCATGAAGTTGTGACGGAGCTTGAACAGGAGGGGGTGCTGTAGGATTAAACTGTTGCCACTTAACAGCCACTGATCTGCATCCAGGAGACTCCATCCGTTGAACCTGAGAGCGCACCTGAAACCAGCAGCAACTCATGTTCAACTCATGTTGCCCAGATACAGGTGATAACCAACAAGCTGGCCAGGCACAATTACCTTTTCCATCCAAGTGTGTTTCATCTTTGTGTCAAAATACTCATATGTTCCTCCACCTGCCTGAGCCAAAGCTCTCAGCATATGACGATTAGCATTCGTGCTAGACAAAGACCCGCAGAATGAAGCTTAGAATTTAGAAGTTAATCAAAACAAAGAGTCAGTGAGATTTACTTAAAGTCAGACCTAAGTCCGCAGGTGAAGAAGCGTGTGTGGGAGGAGTTTTCTTGGACCAGCTGCAGGGTCAGAGGCTGGTTCTGAATGTGCCCATCAGAAAGCAGCACAATGTTCCTCATGCCACGACTGGGAGGCAGCAAACTCAGGCTACGCAGTGGACGCCAGAGATCAGTGCTGCCACCAGTGTTTCCACAGGTCTGTGGACAGGACAAATGAAATACTGTAATAAAGAAATCTGAAAATCTGTTAAATACTCAAAAACATATTTAAGTTGAATGTGTCCATTTTAAACTGACTGAACTCATAGTACATAGTTTGGAACCATTGGGCTGAGTGTTGAGATGAATAAGTACTGAGATGCATCTCATGAAGAAAAGTGTTTCTGAATAGATCAGTGCCCTCTAGGGATCAAGGGATGCAATAGCTTTTTTGCCTTATTATTCTGTTATTCTTATGTTCATCATAAAATTGGTCTCAATTTTATGCTTTTGGACCATCATTGAGTCGAATCATGTACATTTTTAGTACGTCAGCCATTTTAAATGTCGGCCATCTTGGATTTAGTCAAAAGCAAATGCAACAACATATCTTTACAAAAGTTGGCTTGCATGTTTGGGAACATGTCCTGAATGTACCCAACAAAATTAAATTACGTTTAAGAAAATGGTAGTAACTTTTGCATATGTTATTAAAAGAATGATCTGGGTTTGCCTTTTGCATTTCAGCAGAGTGTCCCCTAGTGGCAAGGAGATATACAAATTGGCTTATTGTCTGTTATTACATATCAGTTTATAAAAAAGATAATAAAGCTGGTCCCAATATGTTCTGCCAAGCTTACTGAGCCATTTTAAATGTATGCTCAACAAGTTTTGTGACACCGCCACTTTATTGTAAAAAGAAATAAACTAAATTTATAAAAATGCTATGATCAAAAAGCTGTTGACTAGAAAAACTTGAATCAGAACTTTGGTGAGGACATAGGTACTAATTTCACCATATTCAGCTAAATTTCTTGTCCACCATATTAATTTAGGCAGAAAACCTACTCTGTTGAACTCTAAATAATGCTATACATGTAAGCTATAAATGCATCATCGCGCCTAATTTTCTGGATGAATTTCTTTCTGTGAAAGATAGAGTCGCTTCCATAATCTGCGTTTACATTGGCAGTCACTGCGGTTGGTGGACGGTCGGTGGAAATAGGTTTACACTCTGAGATAATGGTTATTTGGCTGGTACCTCGTTGTTAGTCCTACTTTAAACATTTATTGGTCGTTCCGGTTTAAAAAAAAAAATCTCCTTTTCTAATCTCAAATCTCTTATCTCTAGCTTTTCTGATTTCTTGGAAGTTGTTCCATCATGCACTTATGAATCGCTACTAAATCACACAATTATGGAGGATATATGTATTATGCACTACCACATCCTTAAGGAAATGCTAATTTTGTCTAGCTTTATTTTGACAGAACATAATCTTGAATGAAAAAGAGAGTGTAATGAATTGTTTGTTTGAACAGTGTTAGTAATTTGAGATGTGTACACATGATGAAATCTTTCAAGATATTCATATACTTGTGGTTTAGGATTTTAACGTACTGTATGTAAGATTTCGAAGACGATCGAAGTGATGCAAAGGGCTGATGCTACACGATTACTTACACTTGCGCAAATAAAGGAAGATATTGAAGTTCAGACAGGTCCTCTGTGTTGCCAATGTCAGGTTCAGCAGGCGTTGTGTGTAAACCTTAGAGAACTTTCTTTGTGAAACATTACTCACCATAATAAATGCTCTGGCCTCCTCTGATGCCTCAGTCAGGGGAATTGGTGCAGGAAATGCTTCCTTATAGTCTGTAATTATTATAGCATTATTATAGCATGCATCACTAGATTAAAAGTGAACGAATGAATATCTTCAGTGAGCACAGACCAGTGCTGAAGGAGATGATGTTGATCTTAAGGGAGCGCTCCAGAGATTTGAGGATTTGAATAGCAATCCTGCGGGCGTTCAGCATGGCGTCTCCTTGCATGGACATGGAGGAGTCCAGCAGAATCACCACATCACTGACACTAGACAAACTGTCGGAAACTGAGATGCCACTTGGCTTAAAGTCAGGGTAAAACACCAGCATGCAGGCCTGCAGACAACAGAAGGGCATAAGTTATGTATTTTGTATTAGATGAAGAAGAGGTCTTCTCTAGCTCATTGCACATATGCTGTACTTTGAAGACAGATGAACCTGTTTTTTTTTACCTGACTAGATTTATCTGGATGGTTCTCAACCCACATCCTGGGCATGTGAATGTTTGACAAGCTGAAGGACAGCTGTAAACCCTCTGATCCAAGATTTTGTCCAGGCAATGTGCTGATCACTGCCTTGCAGTCTGTCATCTGGTAAGAAAGATCACAAATAACGGTAATACTACTACTGTGAACTGGTTTAAACTGGACGCAAGTTGATTTGAAGTGCACTGAAATTTAAACGATGACCATTTGTGGAGTGACCCATACTGTGAATTTGAAATCTCAGCATTTCACCCATACACGTCCACAGTTCACACACACACACACACACACAGTGTAAACCGACTGGAGCAGTCAGCAGCAATCATTTGTTTATGGGATTTTTAATTTTAAAAGAAAAACAAAAGTTTTATATCTTTTTGGTCAACCTGTGATTGGAGTTCGGACTGGACCCAGTGCAACTGCAGGTGTTTTGCATATTGGAAAGCTTGGTCGTTGATTCAAAACAAGGTTAATGAGAGATGAGGACTTAACTGTTGAAAAGAATTAAAGGATATTCTGGAAGAGGTTCTTTTCAGAGATTATATTATTTTTGCAGTAGACTGGCTAATGTGACCCCAAACTCATTTCAAAAAACATTTTATGTGTTGTCTAAGCAATGACAAACCTCCCTACACATATATTTATTAACTGTAAATACCATTGGAAACTGTACAAAACTATACAGTATATATAAACTATCCTATACTACCAAATATTGATTACAAACAAGATTTGTTCACTTGGACACACACAAAAACGAATTCAATCAAAAAATCAGTATACCCCAATTATAGTCTTACAACTATACAATTCTAATTAACAGAAAGAATTTAGGAGCTGACAGGTGACTATAAAAGGGGATTCCTTAGAAAAAAAAGCCCTTCCCATTTCATGCTGTCAGCAATGACTCCCCATGGAAGAAAACTGAAGCGAAAATGCTATCCAAAAATGTAAGAAAGATGGAAGTTCAACCATCTTACAGATACGTCCACTTCCATGGAAGTCTCAACAGGAGCTTCTTCTGATGATCACTGTTTTAGGAAACTGTACTGCATCGTGAAGGTGAGGATTTTTAAAAAAATGCCTGGTGCCTACAGTGAAACATGGTGGTGACAGTGTCATTATGTGGGACTGTAGGGGTGCTGCTGATGTTGGGGAGCTGCATTTCATGAACTCGACAATGTTCTACTCTATACTGCAGGAGAAGATGCTGCCATCACCCCGAGCACTTGGTCTTGAGCACTTCTCCAACATGACAATGATCCAAAACACACATCTGAAGCTACTGCAGCATTTCTGAAGAAGAACAGGGCGAAGGGGAAACTTGTTCATTCCATACCTAGAAGACTTGGTGCCGTCTTTAAAAATTACGGTGCTTCTACAAAATAATAGATGTCTCTATCTTTGTTGTGTTTTGTGTTCTACAGCCAAGGGCTCAGAAATGGCACTTAGCTGCTGGGTCATTATGTCTATGAGACATATTACATCAGTTCATCATGAGATTAGTTTAGCTAGCATGACCTCTCCCTAGTTTGCTCACTCATGATAAGCCAATTATCTGTTCCTTGTTGGTTTGTTTTAGTCACATTGTGGTACATTCCTGTAGCAGTTCAGCAAATTCCTGAAAGTTTAATGTAAAGCTTTCTCTTGTGTATATTCCCAATATCAAGTGTTGGCTAAAGAGGGGTTCCCTACTGTGAGTACTTTTGGTTTTTATGTCTTTTTTACTAAACAGAATTTAGGATTTTCTGTCTTCATTTTGTTTCACTTTGACTACTACACAAGATGTTGGTTCCAAACATCTTCCACTTACGGATGATGGAGGCCACTCATTGGAACTATGAGCAGCAGAAATTTTTCAGTAACCTTCCCCAGCCTTGTGCCTCAAGACAATATTGTCTCGGAGGTCTACAGACAATTGCTTTGTCTTCATGCTTGGTTTGTGCTTTGACTTGCACCATCAAACCTGCACCTTATATAGACGGGTGTATGCCTTTTCAAATCATGTCCAATCAACTGAATTTACCACCGGTGAACTCCAATGAAGCTGCTGAAACATCTCAAGAATTATCAGTGGAAACAGAATGTACCTGAACTCCATTTAGAGCTTCACGGCAAAGGCTGTGAATACGGTATGTACATGTGATTTTTCAGGTTTTGTATTTTTAATAAATTGGCAACAATTTCAAAAAATCGTTTTCCACATTGTCATTATGGGGTAATGTGTGTAGAATTTTGAGAAAATAAATGAATTTAATCCATTTTGGAATAAAAAGTGAGGCGCTATGAATACTTTCCAGAAACAAAATCACTGGTGGCAAGTTCTTGTGTGTATCAAGAATTCTTGATTAAAAAAAGCTCAAAGAACCTTGGTTTTGATGCGATGTGAGCAAGTCATGTTGATGATCTCATACGGCATTTCAATGGACATTGACAGAGAAAACTCCCTAGAGAAAGAGAACAGAAACAAACAGCAAGTAACAACTATGTATCTAGGGCAAAGCATTAAAAAGACACTATTGGGTTTGCAGCATGAATTAATTAAAGCACTTCTGTTTCCTGTTCAAGTGAGTTTTCTTGAGAATTCTCACCCTTCTGTCTGAAGCTCCAACACCCCGATCTTCTGAACAGTTGTCTGAAATATGACAAAACTGTATCAGCCAAAATACATCCAAAGGCGAAACTACAGAGCCATGGAAAATAAATGTTATGTTATGAGATTTGAGAAGTGAAATAAAGTTAATATGATATACGGAAAGTGCGCAAGAATTATTTAAACACAATTAGGCAGGTGGATAAATGTAGGCACCACTAAAAAAATAAATATTTTGTGCAGCGTCCTAATGCAGAAACAGCCTCTTTCTACAGCTTACACTGGATTCTAGATTCTTTACAAAACATCTACAGTTCAGAACATTGTACTTGTTCCTCTGAATGAATACCCATCTGGGAAGGCTGTGTTGTTTTTCCTCCATGCATCCTCCTTGATTTGCCAGTCCATAGCACCTTATTTAAAATGAAGCTGACCTTTCCAAATGTGCTTCAGCATTCCTCAAGCGACAACGTTCGTGGCAAGTGCAGAGGAAAATATTTTTCCACATTATTCGGCCAAGCATCTCCTTCTGTAAAATGTGCTGAATAGTTGAACAGGTGACGCCAACTGACAGAAAGATGGTCTTTGAAGCTGGTCTGTGGGTTGACTGTGACTTCTCACCATCCTGCATCTCTACTGATCTGAGATTTTTCTTGGTCTGCCACTTTGGGCAAAAGTACTAGAACTGTACTTCTGGTCTTCCAATTCCTCACAATGTTCCTCACAGTAACAACTGAGCTTTCTGTATCCTTCCCCTAAACATGTTCAACAATCATTGTTTAGCTCATCTGAGAGTTGTTTTGAGGTTCCCGTGTTGCGACTCTTTAGAGCAAAGCAGAGAAATTCTTTCTCAAGATTGGATTCACCTGTGTGTGGAGGTCAAGGGTCACTGGGGTTACCAAACCAATTTTGAGCTCGAATATCAATACGGTGATATATACAATGAAATCAATACAGTGCCTAAATGTATGCAAATGCCTAACTTTATTTAACTTTACTTTATGAGTGACTATTGCACACTTTCATTAAATCATATTACCTTCTCAAATTTCACTACGTTTTATATTTAACAGAAATTTACTGGGGTGCCCAAACTTTTGCATACCACTGTAAACTGAATATCAAAAGATCAACCTGAGTTGTTTGATTAAGTGCGGCACTCTGTTGCCATGGTGCCACGCTCCCAGACAACGAGAAGAGTATAGAGCCCGATCTGACCACCAGCTCAGTGATGAACGTTACTTTAATCAAAACTGTGGCTCCAGGAGGAAGATTTCCCACGCTGATGGTAAACACATCCTTAAAGTGACACGCAACAACATCAGTTTCATTATGGGGCTTAAAGCAATAGAAAAGGGTGTTCTGCCACTCACAGGTTCATCCTGGTCCATTAGATATGCACCATGGCCTTTCTCTATGGCTTGCTTGTACTCCTTACGAGCCTGCTCTTTTTCTTTTACCTACAGACATTGAAGTGATCCATGAGTTTCTAGAGCAAAAGCTGCATGTGATGAACACCTAAATGCTTTCACCTTTCCAATGATGTGCTTTCCATTGATAAAGGCCTCGAACCCACACACAGCAGCCGTTTCCTCCAATGGAAAGACATACTTTGCTTCGATGGGAACAGCGCTCTGGTTGGTATAAGTCTGAAAAATGTTGACCTGGTGAAAGAGCAAAGAAAGTTATGTTTATGAATTCTACGAATGTTCTTGACGTCTTTGATCTGAAACGGGCCTTTGCAAAGTGAAAGCCTTGTTCACGGTTTTAGAAACACACCTGACACAGAAGGTCTATCATCTTGCACCTAACGTTGACAGCCTTAAGAGGAACTTTCTGGCCCCTACTGTCCAGTAAGCCAGCGTCCATCTCCTTTAGAGGATTCTTAGTAGACTCCAAACTGTCACTGTCATCAAAGGACACTGACAAGAAAAACATAACTGCATTCAAAAACAGTGATAAACCATCAGCAGCAAGATAATGTTGAGCTGGTCTGTGGGTTGACTGTGACGGTCCTCGCCATCCTGCTGATAAACTTGATAAACTCACTGCCCACTGCCCATTAGAAATCCCACCAAATTTTGCCCAAAATGACATGCTTGATAAAGATGGTAATCTGACACCATGAGCGCGACTGCATATTGACTCAGCAGCGTCCCCTTGAATGTGAAAATGCTCTTTGTTGCACTTTAACAAACTCTTCGTAGAGAAACTGCTTCGAGTTTAAATTTTTCTGGCTGCTCTTAAGGCATTAGGGACTAAAACTTATAAATAAAATGCAGAAGTTCGTCACATCGTTTCCTGTGGCCCCCTATGTCAAACCTATAGGGATAAATGAACTTGTTACGATGAACGATGGAACGATGACCCTAACATTCTGAAGCAACACTCATAGTGCCACCTGTTGGCTTCATGAATTGTGTTTTGATGTACTTTTATAACCTGTACTTAAGACCAGGGGGTGGGGGCTTTGGCTCCCATGGACCACATCGTGTGAGGGGCCCACCCATCGCTACTTGCAAACTTAATTGAACTTGTAATATATGGAATACTTGATGCGGGCCAGTCCTGCCTCCTGTTATAGAGTGCAACGGAGTAAAATATTTTGGATTTCTTCTGTAGAGGAGTTTAGTTTTCGTGTTATTCTCATGGACACCATCAGAATCATCTCGATATAGTTATAATTACACTATATAAGAAAGGAATTAGAAGTCAGGACACTGAGGAGCTATTTGGGGGACTGTATCTTATAGACATCTTATAAACTCGATGCTCACAGACATCCGTTGGAATTTCCTTGAGATCTTCAGATGTGTTGATTTGTGGATTGAATTCTTTTAACTCGTCACCCTCTAGAGTAAACTGCACCACATACTTCAGTCTGATCTGCTCGGTGTTGTAGACCACAAACTCATCATCCTGTACACGACCACAGAAGACAAACATAAGGAACACAAGGACTTCAGACTTCATTACAGCAGGCAGAACATTTGGTAGAATAGAAGTAACATATGAAAATACCTCGAAATCAGAGCGTTTATGGAGTGTCCGGCGGACTCCGTGCACACTGTGGAAGCCGTAAGGTGGGCATGTCAAACTGGTGTCTTTCTTCTGGAGGCACTTGGACAAACCCAAAGCAACATCACACACCAGCAGCAGCCGAGAGCCATCAGTGGCACTGGGCTTGGAGTATTTCACACTGGTCCTTTGAGAGGGAAATGATCAATATTATTTAAACCCTTTAAGCAGATACATTTCTAAAGCAGCAACCACACACACGATAGAGCAAAACATTTTTTAACTAGAGGAGTTACACTTACACATCGTGCCTTAAAGAGCTATTCTCTTACACCAGTGGATGTGTTGAAACCCAGTAAAAAGTAAAAATCAATAAAAGACAGTACAAATTCAAAATAACACGCAGTTGTGCTCATAAGTTTACATACCCAGGCAAATTTTCTGATATGATTATACAAAAGCATTTTGTGCACTCATGGTTAGTGGTTGAGTGAAGCCATTTATTGTGAAACAATGGTTTCTGATCAAAAGTTTACATACACTGGTGAATTTGACCTTATAACATTCACATAATATAGACAAAAAAAGCATTCGATTGGCTGGTAAAGGTAACCATCCTCACCTCGACCTGTTTGCTTGTAATCAATGTTTGTGCATTCTTGGCTCCTGAAAGACCCTTGCCTTTCAGCCAATGATGAAAGCAAAAGACTCTCAAATGATCTACAGGAAAACATAAAGAAACTACAAAAAAAGGAAAGGGAAATATTTCCAAAGAAATGGGGATGACAATCAGCTGTTCAAACTCTGATTATGAAGTGGAAAGTGAGAAATTCTCTTGAAATAAAAACTAAAAATTCTGCTACAACAGCCCACAACATTTGTTGGGGATACAAAGACAACACCCCAAAAAACTTCAGCTGAAATACAGGGTTCTCTGAAAAAATATGGCACAGCTCTTTTAAGGAACTCAAAAAGGAGCCGCCGCTTGAAGAAAAATAGGTTGTATGGTCAAGTTTCCAGAAGAAAATGCCATAAAGGAGCCCAATTACAATAAGCCAAACACGTTATTTGGAGTGATGAGACCTTAGATGACGTTACAAGAGTAAAGATTACTGGGTCACTGATGTTTGGGATGTTTGAGCTCCAAAGGCATAGGAAACTTGTTCAAAATGGATAGGAAGATGAATGCAGCAAAATTGCAAAGGATACTTTGCACTTATCAGCTTGGAAGATGTGCATGGGACATTACTGGACATTCCAACACAACAATGATGCAAAATACAAGGCCACGTTCCCTCCTTACACCCGAACAAAAGTGAAGGTTCTGAAGTGGCCATCGCAGTCTCTTGACCTCAATTTCATTGAACCAATCTGGGGAGAACTCCAATATGAAGTTCTTGCAAGAATTTACAAGAGCTGGAGGCTTTTTGCAGAGAAGAATGTGCTGCTTTACAAACTGAGAAGAACCTCATCAACAACTACCTCAAGAAACTTAAAGCTGTCATTGATGTTAAAGAGGGGAATACAATATATTAAGAGCTGGTGTGTGTAAGCTTTTGTAGAAGTTTCTGTTGTGATCATGGTTTAAACAGAGTAAATACAGTTGTTTCACTAAAAAATGGCTTCACCCAACCACTGCATATCTTCTTTTCTGAAAAAGAAATGAAAACACATGAGCACAACTGTAAACCAGACAGCAAGTGTTCACAGAACTTCCGATTAATTAATCATGAACATTTCCATAAATCATGAAACAATTTCTTTTTATTCTTCTTTTGTTTTTGGCGAATTACAACCCTTATGTGCATATCGCCATCTACTGTACAGGAAAAAATAAAATAAATCTGCTGCGGTTAAAACTATTTTGTGCAACTTTTTTTACATTCCCAAACTTGAGAGATACAGCTAGAACACGTCTTTTTTTAGGAGAGATAAAAACATATTTTTTGGTGCTTTCTTCAAATACTACTGACATAATTCCAATAAATAACCCTAAAATATGGGATATAAGGGTTAAATTAGCCTTGTATCGTCAAATTAAATTACAATACTACATTAAAATGCTTTGTTATACGTGCGTGCAATATTAAATGTTGCATAAAGAGTGTGGTTTGGTCTAAAGCAGTAGTGTACATTTAGTCTATAAATGCATATTTCTACTGACTTTAGGGAGTCACTGAAGTAGATTCCTCCTCCAAGATTCCCAATATCAGTTCTCTCGATTCCGTGCAGTTCGACTCCAACTCTGGGCAGCAAGAGACCTCTAAATATTCAATAAAACACATTGAATTCATTACAATTAATTAAAAATTCATATTTACATATCATTTAATGAATATATATTTTAAACTTAAAACAAAGCAGGATGTGTTACCTTGATAATATTCCAACCAAACTACTAGGACTCGTGGAGTGGAGGAGGGGCTTAATGTTGCCTAACTCCTGCCTAAACATCTGAAGCTCCACCCCTCTTTCTACACGCATAATCTTTTGAATTTGAACTGGCCTGAAGAGGACACAATTGTAGCAGAGTCATTCTGAGAGTAAATGTAATGCACGTAACATAAAAAAAGTCAGGTTTCAGTTCACCTGTCGTGAAGAAGTTGAGAGACTGTATAAAACTCCGGGCTTTGTGATGGAACTGCCTCAATGCTGCACCTCAGAGCTCGATACTTCCCCAAAGACGAGAGGAATGGGCTTCCCTGAGACGCTTCACTCACATTCACAATATCTCTGATCAGCTGCAGAAACCAGAAAGGTGATGCTACTTGAGAATAAATGTGAGCTTGTTATAAAACCATTGTATTTTTTAATTCATTAAAACCATGAATCATGGAAGCAGCCACTGGAAAAAAGAGTTCCAAAAGGGAACCAGAAATCATTGAAACTGTGTAAGCAACATCAGCTCATGGTTATTATAATAGACACCGAGTTTTGTGTCAATACAATAAAAATTCCTTCATTCATTTTCCAACACACTTATTCCCTTTTGAGGTCACGGGGGTCTCCAGCGCACATTGAGCGAGAGGCAGGGGTACACCAAGGCAAGGGCAATACAATGAGATGTTGTAGCAATATACCATTACATTATGATTGCTTTTTAATCTGAAAAAAATGTCACAAATGTAATTTATTTTTGATAACGACAATCAGGAACAAATTTTGTGGAAGTCAACAGTCTAGGAGGAGTTAAAAAGTTGACATTTGACTGAAATAAAATGCCACAACACCCTAAACACTTTAAATTAGCATGCATACATTGATCACTATCTACTGAAAACTGTTCCGTTTACTTTATTTCAAATAATAAAACTGTTAATTTCGTATTATTTTAAAGGGCAAAAATATGGTGCAAACACGGTCTGTTAAAATGCTTGAGAAACAATCCAATCAGTGAGTGGTGAGTGGTGAGTGGCCTGGCACATTTGTTTTTGGAGAAAGGCGGTGTTCTAATAGCTGATCACTTAAGTGTTTCTATTATCTAATTTCTGCAGTGATTAAAATACAACCTGTACAAAACTTTTGATAAATCCAGAAAAGCCTTGATTTAATTACCACGCAGCTGTGGACAAAGGCAGTAACGCTGGTAATTACATCTGAGCTATTTAAGATTTCATCAGCTGTACTAAACAGACCTAAATTATACGGGATGCCTTATTTCCGGACCACAATATCTGCAGCTATTTCATTGTGTTCCCACTGTAAACAATGATCACCATAATTAACAAAGTTCAGAAGCATATGAGCAAATCATTTATTTCTAATCTGTTATATGAAGCACAAACACTCAGTTATTAAATTACACGTAAGAGGAAATGAGCAGTGGTTATTACACGCCTATTTTTACCCAAAGCCGTCCCCATGGCATCTCATTACCCAAACCGTCTTATGAAAACGTTTACCAAAAGTGCGGAGTGAGAGATTTCCTTATTCACTTAAATGTTTTGTGAAACTTTGCATATGGCAGTCAGGAAGTCCATTGATTATGATAAAAAATGTGTAAAAAAAAAAAAACAGATATGGATGTGCTGAAAGAGGACATAAATTTAGTGGTGCAAGAGTAGAGGATACTGAGGAAAGAGTTACTAAGGAAACAGATGATTCGCTGCAGCGACCCCTAAACTATGAATAGCCGAAAGGAAAAGATTCTTATACTCTACAAATAGCAAAAGTTAATTTTTGTTCATTTAA
This sequence comes from Danionella cerebrum, assembly GCA_007224835.1. Classification (NCBI taxonomy): domain Eukaryota; kingdom Metazoa; phylum Chordata; class Actinopteri; order Cypriniformes; family Danionidae; genus Danionella; species Danionella cerebrum. The sequence goes on along the minus strand of SRMA01025500.1, from coordinate 108,448 downwards.
TTTAATTCCCTTTAGGACATGGTGACAAATATACAAGGCAAGTTTTGATATAATGATACTTTTGCAAAATATTGCAAATGAAACAGCTCACAGTAAAACTAGAAATCATCCGATTATAATAAGACAAACTGGTATGGAGATTTTTCAAATCTCCTGACCACTAGTGGGCACTTTGTTGAAATTGAGCAGACAATCTAAAAACGTGGTCCTTATAAAATTCACCAAGTTTTGAGACAAAATACTAACGCATTACTGAGATGAAGCCTTAAGACCACTTTGGTGAGCATTGTGTTACTATTATTCATTAAATTATTAACACAAAATCCACTGGAATTGGCACAAGCTTGAAAAATGAAAGAACTAAACAAAGTATTTTGTTTCTAGAGCATGCAGTTCAAACCATAAGTCATTTTGTCAACTACTGGTGGTGCATGAGAGAAGAAGAACTACTTTCCTGTTATTTATTTGTAGGGTCTAAGACATAATAGGCACTTACTCCATTTTGTTTTACACACTTCTGCTCTTGGGTAAAAATAATTTGTGGCCTCCAGTTCGAATCTTAGCTATGATTAAATTGGTGTTATCAGCCAATGTCGGCAGGTGCTTTAGAAACTGCGAATTTACATCAAACTTCTCATCACTAATGTAGACTTCACGTGAAAAAAATGAAGTTTTAAGGGATTAAAACAAACTAACAAAAAAATTTAAATCAGTATATATTTGCCCCACAATTAATAAATCCCTTACCTGGCAAAGGTCTAGTTTCTGAGACACAAGCTTGTTTTTGGAAGGAGGGTCTGCCATATTTAGAGGAAGAAGAGTGTTGGCCTCCTCCAGCAGAGCCTTGACCTCCTCCTCATTCTGTGTTTTTTGTGCCTGCAGTAACAATCCCTCAACCCTGCTCACCTGTGACAGCACAAGCAGGAAATACGTTACACATGAAACCGTAACAAATGTCGACCCCTAAGCTCATCCTCACATCATTGAGGCTGATCTTGGAGATCGGGACTTTCAGGATGTTAACAAGAGAGCCGAGAGCTTCTGTCCAGATCAGTTCCACAAAGACTCCAACTTCCTGTGACAATGTACTGCTGTTCAGCTTCCCCTCCAGCAAAAGCTGATAACGAAAGCAGAAACATCACACTATTATATGAATACTTTGCATTAATAAAATAAAAAAAACTAGGTCAGATTTTGTATGACCTGCTGCAAGCTGTAAGATGCCAAGCGCTCAACCTCAGAAGGAAGTTTGATAGTCTTCTTGAATCCCTGATTCTCCATATCCCTCATCAGCATTAGATAGGCTTCCAAAGCATCTTCAGACGTCTCACAGAACACAAGTCTGTCCTGGACCACTGTAGTCTGTCACCACAAGACGAATTCAACACTTAAGAATAAATGAACCCAAACTACTTTATAAAAAATCAACGATCGAACCTGTGCTTCATCTAAGGTTGAACAGAGTACACGATACTGTTGGGCTCCTGGTCCTCTGGCACGCTGTAACTCCACAACTGCCAAAGTTTTAGGGTGGACCTATAACATAAATGGTAGTGGAGAAAAATGCTGCAACAATAATTCATTTAAAAATAGAAGTGCTGATCAGTGTCCAATGCGGATGAGCCCGTGTCCAGACTTTAATTCCATGAGAAATCTGTGTAGTGAGCTGACGGTTCAAGCTGCAACTGGTAAAGAATCAGCAGAGGAGTGGGGCAAACCTGGTGCCAACTACAAGAAATATCCAACATCTGTGATTATTCCACCAAGTACGAAATCACATTATGTGAAGGTATTTAATAATAACTGTCATGCCTCTTGTTACGATTCCTAGGGGATCGTGTTGTTTTGTTTATATTATTTAGTATATGGATTACATAGTGATTTTATTATTCTTTTCCATGTTTTTGTACTCACGCTAGTTTCCTTTTTATGTCTATGTGTGAGTGGATTGGAGGATTGAATGGGGATGGAGAGTTGTCTGCCAATCACGGGAAGGGGCGGGCCTATAAAACACACAAGGCCCCTCTCATCTGAAGTGCCCTCTGGCCAATGAGTGCTGCTCCTCTGCCGCTCGTGATTCATGCTCCTCTTTGGGGAGCTTTTGACGTTAAGTCGTACTGTTAAGTCGCAACCCATTTCCTTTGCTCTGTGGCATCACTCCACATGGGCGTATTTTTCCACCAGTGTGTATGTAATCAGCAATGTGTGTGTGTCTGGGTGATTATCGCGAGAATTGAGTGTGTCTTTCTAGTAACTTTAGTTGAGTTGAGTGAGAGAATCCTTCCTTAAACATATTCCAGTTATATCATTATTATTATTAGTAGTATTATTATTATTTATTTGGGTTCCGGTTTGTGCAGCGTGTTTGTGTTTGTGAATTTATTAGTGTTTATCTTTTAATAGTTTAGCCAAGTTTGCATTTTACTTTTGTCTGGGATTTAAGGGATTTTTAGACACTCAAAACACCACAACCAGACATTTCACTCTTATTTTTATTACTTCTCACTGTGCGCTCCATGAGCCATTTATTTACCATCCAATTTGGGGCGTAACACTCTGGTGTTCTTGTTAAAACTGTACTGTTCACCACTTCTGCTTGTAAAGCTGAAAAAACACAGTAGGGCTTTGTCTCTGGAGCCAAAAGGCTTTGTAGCTTTCATATCTTATATAACGACATTTCAATTAATCAATTCATGTTGATCAGGAAGATAGCTTTCTACATTTAAAACCCCATCTTTGCAACCCCATATTCAGTTTAATATCTTGCCAAACAAACCAATGCTGTTCTTAGCACTATTTAAGTGAAAATATTGTGTGTGTGAAATTGAGACACAACACTGTCTCCATGTCATCAGAATTGGTATACTTGGGTAAAAAAATGGAAAGCAAAATTTGAAAGAATAAACAAATGCTTACTTTTTCATCTGAAAGCAAAAACTTCTCACAGTACTCATCGCAACGTGATTTAAAGTTAGCGACACCCCTGTGACTCAGCAGGGAGCTTTACTACAGCTTTTATGAAAGGAATATTTATGAGTCGTGTCAGGAAGAAACAAAGGGAGATACAGGTGTTCTAGCACATTCACGTTCTGAGATGTTTTCCATGCATACTAACAGAACCAGGCAACGTAAGATTGTCTTAAAAGAAACTGAGGCACGTTTCCTTTTGAAACAGGAAGTACCAAATTTACCTAAAAATGGAAAATGAACACTGTTACTGTTGAAAATAACGTAAAAGGCTCAGTCAGCATCAGACGGGGAATAACGTATACATGTTAATATCGCAAAGAAGTGTTCTGACACGTTAAGATAGACAAAAGATTTTTAACTTCGCAGCATCGAGCTGCTAGAGGCTGTTCTGTGTAAGGAGCGTGTCGTTTAGTTGCTAAACGGAGAAAGTCTGTTAAGAGTGGTTTTGTTTTTAATACTTTTTTTTTCACTTGAAAATTTCAGCATTTATGTGAAATATTTTTGCCTTCACCTGAAAACTTCTGACTTTTTGGCACAATATTTGTGCTTCCACTTAAAAATGTATAAATTTTGTATTATTTTTATTTGGAAATTTCCGAATGTTTGGGAAATATTTTTGATTTCACTTGTAATTGTCTAATCTTTGGAGGATTTTTTTTGCATTCAATTGAAAATTTCGGAATTTTGGGGAAATATTTTTGATTTTACTTGAAACTTTCTGATTTAAACTTTTAAAAATTTTAAACTTGAATTGTGCTAAACTGTTTTTTCTCCAAAACAAATCAAAGTTATGTAAAGAATGCATGACTTGAAATACAGTACATATATGAAAACTATCCTTTCACTCACTCTCTCAGAAATTGAAAACTTGGCCACTTGAAAAGAAGAAGGAAACTCAGGCAAATGGTCGCCTTGTTTAAAGACTCTGCAAATTGAAACCGAAAAAGATTAATTGATTGCTCAACCACAAAAAACAGGACTTAGTCAAAATGAATACACTGTTCATACTTGAATTTGCCAGGCCAGACTCCACCCTTCTCAGGAATCCCAGCCTCAGTCTTTCGCAGCTCAGCCTGACCTTTGGTCACTTTTTTATCAACTTTCTGAGTCGATACTATAACCTCTGTAAGGGGCAAAACAGCACAGAGTTAACCTCTCCGCAAAATACATTAATAATATATACATATATCTTTTTTTAAAAAAATGCATTTTTTCTCAACACAATGCTCTGCACCATATGGCCATAAATTGTGCAACAAGACACAAACACACCCAATGTAAGCAAACACAGCCTACACATTGTTCCTTAGTTACACTATCAGTTAAAACAAACGTTTGACATCTGCTCTAGAAGCAAAGATTGTGAGCCTCAATCAAATCTACGTTTAAATGCAATCTTTCAGAATACCAAAATAATTTGATAAATCTGGAATACTTCCAGCCTTCTTTAGAGTATAAAAGATGACTACGTTTTGTACAGCAGAAAAAGATGTGTGTTTCATTACCTGACATCTGCCTTTTCACACGTGACACTAAAAATAATTTATACAGGAGTTATTCAAATGAGGAACTGAGGATTCTGTTCACAAGGTTCACATCCCTATTAGCTTTGGCACCAGGGTTAATTTACATGAGAATACGAGACTTTTAATTTGTCATACACCAACTCTTGAGACATAAAGCACTTCGTAAGAGCAAAGTGCTTCTCTTTTTGAATTCAATCCAAACATCTGACCACTTTTATTGAGTCAGCAGTTTTCAGAACATAGCATTGATAGCATCAGAGAAACTTAATCATTTACTTTTGTCACCTGCTTAATATTTAAGGGTTCTCTAGCACACATTGGGCGAAAAGCAGGGTGGACCCTGTACAGGTCTTCAGTCCATTACAGGGCAACACACACAAATTCACTGACAAACTCTCCCCTAAGTACAAATGTAGAGTATTTAATGTACTTAATTTCATGTGTGGGGGAAACCGGAGTACCTCGAGAAAGCCCATGCAACCAAGGGGAGAGAACATGCTAACTCCACCCACCCACTTGATGAACTGACAACCCTACCAACTGAGAGACATCCAATGTGACGACCCGACCAAACTTTCAAATTAGATTTTTTATTTTATTGATAACAAAAAAGATACTTTGTTCTACAAAGTAAAACATTTCCCTTCCCTTTCGGCTGCCAAAAGCGTTCTCCGTTCAGTTTAAACATTTTTTCATTACAAGTGAGCTCATTACCATATTTTTGAAAGATTTTGTCTTAGTCGTAGCCTTTATTTAGAAGGACAGAAAGCGAGGGGGAAAGGCTACTCTAGAACACAACGCCCTCCTCCACGGGACATGACCTCATTTACAAATTTAAATGTATGCAAACAGGTTTTGAGTTATTTGGGGTGTTCTGCTTTTGTATGTGCGCTCACTGTCACGTTTATTGTGATGCAGGGACTTGCAAACATCTGAATTTTTTATTTTTGTGCAAGTACATTTCCAGTTTTTTATGTAAGGAAAGCTTTAGTAAGAAATACACACCAATATTAGAATATGGGCATCTGGTGATCACGGTGGTTGCAAAGTGAATGCGCGAATGCTGTACCTGGCTGCCAGAAAGATTCCGAAGTGGGATTTGACAATCTTGAGATCAGATTGTGCTCCGTCAAAGGTAGAAGACGTTCTTCATCCAGGCAGCTCCAGATATATTGGGTCTCAACCACGGGGATCTGGAGCTTCTGGATACTGCGCTGCCGGTTACTGCTCAAGTCACTGAAACTGCTGATGACCACAAAAGAGCACTGGAGAACAGAGAGACAATCTTAATTGATTTGATTCTTTTATATAACATAAAGGGAGAATACAAACCTGTTTGTTGATGACGAATGAGAGGTTTCCTCCATTCTCCAGAAGAGCTCTCTTCAGCTTCTGCTTCTCTTTAAAGGGTACATTCTTCAGATCTAACACCGCAGTACAGTTTTCAAACACTGCCATGGTCTAAACCAGAGGAGATATGTAATAATGTTAAACAAATAATAAATAGCAAACGATTTAACTACGGCTGTAATTGAAACTAAAGCATAGGGATTGCAAATTAGTTAAAAACAATGGATAGCGCAAATCTGTACGTGTTCTATGTAGCGACGACATTAATTCAACAGCTGGCGTGATTAGCTAAAAACAAAACTTGCTGCGTTTTCTTTCTCGTGCGGTCCTGTCATTAACAGAAGGAAAAATATCTTACGGTGGACGGAGACAGAGTCGAATGACACGTTAAAGTTGATGAAAATGTAGTAAAAGCTGTGGACAACAATAAATTGTGGTCTTTCTTAAGTTCGGTAAAAGGACGCTTCCTGACTCTCCGGAGTGACACACACATTACAGTAAAGACACGCCCCCGTTTCTTCCTGAGAATCAAAACATTAGTCAAGCGCCATCTAGCGGTTGAGACAGGAACTCAAAACCCTTCATCTCTTTAGCTGAAGATAAATGATTATGCTTTGCTCATTTTCTTCACAGAAAAGACATAAAACAATTTTATACGTAAATAAATCAACAAAGATAAGAAATATAAATCTGTTATATTTAAGTGACTTTGAACATGGCGCAGGAGGCACGGTGGCGCAGTGGGTAGCACTGTGGCCTTCCAGCGAGAAGGTTGTCATTTTACTGCCGTTTGTTTATTTTAACAAATTTATCATTTAGTGTGGTTTCTACACCCATGTCGTGTCTTTGTGGATCTTTTCCCTTTTTCAATTACGTGACGCACTTTAATGATTGCTGGTGATGCCCACTCTGAGCCTCTTTTCCAGAAACTAAAGGGTGACATCACTGACACTTTCTCAATATTTTGTAATCAATGCTCTAATATTGACATTAAAACAGTTTATTTTTAAAAAAAATTGTCAATATTTAACCCCAAAACAATTCAAGCGCGACTCCTCGTAGAAAATATAAACAAAATGGCTGCTGTGCCCCATGTGATGACACTTCATACCACTGGCTTAATATTAACTAATATTGCAAAGCTTAAACAACTTATACAATTAATTTGAAAAAAAAAAAAACTATTTTACAGTGTGCAGTCCACTGACTCTCCACCAGACTACATACTATAACCCTGGTAAGGGAATTGTTTTAAAAGGCATCTCTATCACTGAAGAGTAGGTTAAAAGTGAAACGAGACCCAAAGGGATGCCATGTATCCATGCATCCAGTCCACGCACAGGTCCACGCATGTAAACAAGCTCTCGTCCAATCAGAGGCTTTCACTAGAGGGAGAATCCTGCTGGTCCCGCCCTTTCCTCCGTCTCATCCAATGAGAGGAGAAAGCAGCGGATATCAGGGAAACGTCGTGTCCTGTTATTTAACAGCTGAGATTTTAGTTCACAACAATTGACCTTATTAACATAAACATAACGAAATGACTGCATACGCGGTCTTGACGACTTATGTGTTCAGAAACGCGCCAATCAGAACAGCCATCCTTATCATCATCATGCTTATCTTCTTCAAGTTCGTGTTCATGTGTCCCTGCACGACCCCCGAGCAAACCAGGCTGCACTGCTGGCTCTACCTGAGCCTTCCGGTTGGCATCCTGTTCTTCCTCCTGATGCTGATGGACACTCAGCTCCTGAAGACCTGCGGCAGCCCTGAATGCTGCTCCCGACAGCCCGTGTGCTGCGGTCAGTATGGGGGGTATTGCTGTGCTGTAGTTTGGAAGCACGTGCTGGGGGTTTGTTTCTTGGGATCAGTTTGGATGGTCGTTGTTTTTATGGAAGGGGGCTGGTATGTTTGCCTGCGCACCGTTAAAATCAACGAAACGGGGGAACAAATAGCCTGCAAAGAATTCCCCACTAAAGACGAAGCGGAGACTCTCCGGAGATTTGAAAGCGAATCGAGGGTAAGTTTTTCCCAAGGGTGGGCACCCTAATTTAGAAAACCAAATTTGGAATGAAAATCTAATTTGTTTATTTAAACATACAAAGATCTTCATATTTAGTGTTTTAGTTCTGTTTTTGGGATCATAAAACATCATACCTGTTCTAAAAAGCGCTTTAAATACATCATACTGGTTTGAGTCCATCCTGGGTCTGCTCAATGACTGAAAAAAAAATGGACGACAATGACAATGCTTCTCAATATTGCAACTGTATCTGTATCTGAAACGAAAAAAATGAACACAACTTGCAAACAAAGTGAAACCAATTTGCAAAAAACAATTGACAGTTGTTACCTACAGATGTTAGAGACAACAGAGGGCGCTATGGGTTTATTAACAGCAATGGTCTCGGTGGGGTTGGGCCGCATCGAGTATGTAACAAAAAAGCGATTTTTAAATTACAATTTGCTAAACCTGTATTATGAAAAACAGACATTGAGGGTTCTAAAGAACACAGACTTCGTGTTTTGAGAGAGTTTGCACTGAGCGGGATTTATCAGAAGCACTTGTTTCTGTTCATTTTTTTCCTGTTATTATTCATCTTTTGTTTTTGTGCCACGGAAGTCAATGGCAACCAATAGAACCACTTGTGTGAAAGTTACGAAAATTTACCACAGAAGGCGTAGAAATAAGTTTGTACTCATTATTCCAATTCAGAATTCCAATTTGGTCCAAATCTTCCCTTGACTGTGAGATTTAGTCAGAGAGTGAATTCCTGAATTATTATGGGGTCCCCTGAAAAATTTGATTTGTGAAATTTTGGTGGGTCTCCAAAATTTGCACACGTTGAAGTTTAGGGTTTTAAATAAATATCGTAATTGTGAACCATACAGTGTTAAAAACGGAAAACGTAATCCATAACTAACCTATTACTCTTCATGAACATCAAGGTTTGGGGGCGCTGTGGTGCAAATTGTTAAAGAACTCCTGGCAATAAAAAGTGAAAAAGAGTGACTTGCAACAAAACATGGATTAAAGCGATTGTTCATGGAATTCGGGACAGAAAGGAAAAAAATCCAACCTGCATCTTCTGTGGTTTACTCAGGCGTAAAGAAAGTTATGTTTTGTTGCAGATATTGTTTGTGTGGCTCGGTTGGGTTAAAAACTGTTGTTTCGTGTCAAACATTTAAGTTAGATTTATAAAATTATTGTATTTTTTTATATGGTATTTTGTTTCTGTTGTCATTAATGTTATCATTATAAGACAATTTAATTGTTAAAAACATAATTATTGTTATGTAAGCTTCCCCACAAGAGCCTCTCCCTCCACGATGCTTTAGTTAATCATATTCGAGAGAGGGAGGGGCTCTCTTATGGTGATCTGGAGCATCATATCAGCGTATGCAGAAATGCAGAGTGTTGATTAATCAATCAAAAAGTCTATGAAAAATACTTTAACTTTTCTTGGCAGGAAACACTGCATTGAAAGTTGGTTTCAATACATTTGAGTTTAATAAAGGGTTAAAATATTTAACTTGTTGTGTAATGATCATGTAACAAGGTGATAAAAATACTAAATATAGACGGCCCTCTAATCCATCTGTAGGTCATCATTTGTTTTGTCTATGGTTTCCCCTTCGTCTGTTCTCCTATAGGTCATTGGTCTACTTCTTATTCTCGGGCTATCGTTTTTGCTCTCAGTGAGCGTGTGCCTCAAGAGTCGATGGAAGCCATATTACAAGTCGCTTTATGAGACTCAGCTTGAGTGGGAGACTGCTGCACTTCTGGAGGACAAACTACATGAGAAAGCAGTGGAGAGAGCCAAGCATGTGATTGAGCATTCGCTGCAGAGTGAATCGACTCTCTGTGTGAACACTGATGGCGCTGCTCGGTATCAGCGACTGGGGAACGCTGAAGAGGACGTCTGGCACAAAATATCAGACCCAGCTTTCCATTTAAAAGACCCACTGTAGGACTTTCAGCTTTGTGGTTACTAGCAAGCCAAATGAGTTATTAGGGGCCTACGAAGAGGCTACGAAGCACTTGTTTCTGTTACATTTTTTCTGTTTTTATTCATCTTTTGTTTTTCTGCCATGGAAGTCAATGGCAACCAATAGAACCACTTGCGTGAAAGTTATGAAAATTTACCATAGAAGTCGTAGAAATAAGTTTGTACCCATTATTCCGATTCAGAATTCCAATTTGGTCCAAATCTTCCCTTGACTGTGCTGTCTAAAGGTATTTCAGTCAAGTTTATGGGTCACACTGTTTTTGATAAGCCTGCAAATAATTTTAAGGTAACACTAAAATGGCCGTCAACTCTACATTTTTATCTCAGGCGCACAGAGGAAAATCTTTTCTCAGGTGGGCCAGACTGCAAAACTCATGTTATATATATATATATATATACATCTTAAAAACAACAGATATTTTTTTTGACCAACATAAAACTGAAGGCCTAGGATAATGTGTCCAAAATAGACGAATCACGAATAGAAGTCTGGGGCTTTTTATTAAATTCTGAACAGTGTATTTTGTCATTTTTGACATTTTGTCACACTGTTCAAAGGACATTTTGTGCCATTGTGGTTTTTGTTCCCCTAGAACTTTGAAAAACTCAAGCCACATCACAGGTATTGTACTTCCAATTGCTAGTTTATTCTGAAGCTGTATTTCAACAGCTTGCTGTAATCACATCAAACTAAGTCATCAGTACCTAGTGCTGATAATAGTGCCACTTTAAGGTCAGAGTGAAGTCACTTTAAAGTCACGGTGCATCGCGTGATTGGTCTACATAGTGGACCATTTTATTCTTAATATAGGTTGAGTCTACGTAAGACTAGTGTTTGTTTGGCCAGATCATTCAGATGTGAGTGCAAAATAGCTCTTCCGGGCTGGTTGCACTTGAAAAGTGACCTACTTGCTCTGCACTGTTATAAACAGTTTATTTGTTTAACACAATTTCTATAGTGCCATCCAGTGGACACAATTGGAACAACAGTTTCTTTTATTGAAAAATTGCAGCTAATTTTTATGATGCACAAAATCATCTTGTGGCTGGATTAAACCCATTATCTGGACAAGTCTGGCACGGCGGTCATATGTATGACACCTGAACTGTTTTTTTTCTTGCAAAAACCATACTACGAAGTTCCATGCACAGTGGCTACTAGCACTCTGGGGATGTAAAAATTGAAAATCAGTCCTTTATTTGGTAAAACAAAAATAATTTAGTTGGTTTTGATATGTTTGTACATACATAAACAGATATAAATGTAATCAACATAGTTTCTCTCTTTCTGCCATGTTGAATTAGGTCAAAAAACTAATTTTCAAACTTCTCTTAGATTGTTTGTCGATTCCTCACTAAATTCAAATCAGAACACCCTCAGACATTTCTAGTAAAAGTTTCATGTCGATAGAAGATTCATTTAACGCTCTGATGAATTCAGTTTACTCTGACTTGGTGCCAGTCATCAGTGCTGGTTACAGCGCCCCTTTAAGGTCGAAGTTTCAGAGCATCATGTGGTGCACAGACATGTACGTAAGGCCGGGTTTGGGGTTGGTCAGATGGTTCTGATACACATGCATGTAGCCAGATCATGCAGATACCTTTTCATAGGGTTAAAACCATTTGAATGTAATTAGTTTTAGCTCCTTTTGCCTTCATTCACATCAAAATGTGTTCACTTGCCTTTCCATTGTGTTGCCTCCATATCAATTGTTTGTTGTTTTATTTTTGTTGCAGTTATGGAAGTATTGCAAGGTTATTTTAAATAAAAAAAAATAATATGTACTATTTTGCCACTAGAGGTCACATTTGCAAAACAAACAGGAACCTCTGTGGCTATATTGGCCACTGGGGAGTAATGTGACACTAGCTGAGAATTTCTGAATTTCAAACTGTAATAAAGTAACCACACTAAGGATCGAAACGATATTAAAAGATTAAAAGTACTATCTTGGTGCATACTGTTACTCAAAAGCTTTCTGAAATGTCCAAAAATCCGGAATATTGCCGGAAGATAAAACGTTTGTTAAGTGGAAAGAAAATATATTTTTATAATGTTCAATGAGTTTTTCAAAATCATATTTGCAGCTTTTTACATTGTATATTTCAAAGAATTCCGACAAAGTATTACAGTTTATACCAAAGTTTGCTGCTGTACATGTTGAATAAATGTTTTAATGTTGTGTATATGAACCACATGTTGTGTTCAGGGATTCGAGGTGGAACTGGAGTTTTTAAAAAACACTTTTGTATTCTGTTCAGATATAAATAAACCTTAGGATTGTTTGGTGTCCTTTCTGGTTTGGTGGTTTTATTCCTGATGGCTTTGCATCAGATATCTTCTTTTTCTCTTACAGCGGGGACAAAAGTGAGAATGAAATTTGTATTTTGACTGGAGCTAAGAGCAGATTTCTTAAAAATCTAAATGATTTGGTTTCTTCCAAATCAGTGTGAGTTCTAATTTATTCATAAAAACATTTTACTCTTAGAAAGAAAACTTTAGTTAAATCCCATCACAGCTATTTATTAATATATTTTTAGCTGTTGTGTTTTAGATAAAGTGAAAATAAATCTACAACAAAGTTCATATAATAATTATATGCTTATAGGCCACTTAATTAGGTACACCTGTCTAACTGCTCATTAATAATGCAGATTTTCTAATCAGCCAATCACACAAATACCCAGTTCTGTGGGAGAGGTCGGAGGAGAATGACTGCTTGTCGAGATCTGCGTAAGAGCATCTCTGGATGCACAACACTTCGAACCTTGAGGTGAATGGTCTACCGCTGCAAAAACCAATTCGGGTGTTGGATAAGAACAGGAAACTGAGGCAAAAAGCACAGAACTCACCAAAATGAGACAGTAGAAGATTGGGGAAATAAAACGTTGCTTGGTCTGATGAATCTCGATTTCTGCTGCGAAATTTGAAAGGTACCGTCAGAACGTAGCATCAACAACATGAAAGCATGGATCCATCCCACCTTGTATCAATGGTTCAGGCTGGTGGTGGTGGTGTAATGGTATGGGGGTATTGTCTTGGCACACTTTGGCCCATTAGTACCAATTGAGCATCATGCCAACGCCACAGCCTCCCTGATGTAAATGACCATTGTTGACCATGTGATTCTATCAGGTCAGTATGAACCAAATTCGCAGAGGAATTTCCAGAACCTTGTTCATAACTCAGATGTTTAAACATGAAAGAAGTTTGCAATTCTCCTAAACGAAGCGTCAGTAAATTCTAATAACTGGACTAAAGTCATGTCATACAGCTGTTTATATTTCAATGCAGGTGGATTCAAACTCCTTTGATATTTCTCACAATGTTGCATTGAGCAGAAGCATGCCGATGGTATAAACCCCACATGGACCGTTTACCTCGTGTTTTGGGGACGCTTTCCATTTTTATAAATGGCCATCATTTGGCCAGACTTTACAGATTTTTTTTCTTACGTTTTTTTCCACAAAAGGATTCCGAAAACCATTCGAGGACCAGACTACGACTACAGATCAACGTTTTCATTCATCCATTCATTTTCCAATCCGCTTATTCCTTTTTGGGGGTCTGCCGGTGCACAATGGGCGAGAGGCGGGGATACGATCTAATGTGTTCAGGCAAGCGTTTTATTTTGTGGTCATTACAGATACCTTATAATAAATTAAATTTGACATTGATTAATAATTTTAAAAAGTATTATTTTTTACAGTTCTTGCATTTGATGAAAAAAAAACTTGTAGCCCAACTCAATTTGATTGAAGTGCATGAATGTATTTAATTTTTATTGAACCATTAAATTTATTGAATGGAAAATATTAAATTGAATTGTGTTTAACCAATGAGTAATTGTAGCGTATCAGTTGCTCCTAATGAGATTCTAACACTAGATGGAGCTATTGACCCTCTTATGAAACGTAATGTTACAGTTTTACCAAATAATCCATTTCTTTAAAGAAAATCAGGATTTAACATAAGCAAACAGCAGATGAGCACATAAGACGTTGGAAAATATATAAGATTTATGTTGGCTATTCACTCTTACCATTACTATTGTGTTCTTTAGAGGAGGAAAGTTTAAAACATCTTTGTTTCTGTTGTTGAGTGGTTAAGATGGCGGTCGCACATGCCTATCTAAACTATCATGATGTTGTGACAATCTACATCACTATCACTATGACGTCGCCTTGCTCCAGTCCACAGTGAGGGCTATCAGTTTATGATCCGAGCATCCGCAAGATCTACGCAGACGTCTACGTACTATTAGGGTTAGGCAGATTATTCAGAAGTGTTTGCGTGTTGCAGATTGTGCAGATGCTCAGATCGTGTGCTGACAAGGAAGTTAGCATTTAGCTGTAATGCTGGAGTGGGGGCTCATTAGACACTGCACTGTTAGGTACAGCACAGTTAGGCTCCGAATTTGTCAAACTCTAACCATATATGGAAATCTAATTTTCAAATTAGTTAAAGGGCGTGTTTGACAAAGCTCTGGGCCTGACTTTGCTGTGTCCTTCTGGTATCGGACTTATTCGGGACGGACATAAGCTGTGTTCTGCTCGCAACTCTTGATAGAGATTTGAGCCACCAGATTGGAGAGGTCATTTGCATGAGTTTTAATGACTCAATTTGAAGCAAATTTAAACATTTAGGACACCCGCAGTGTTATAAAGTATACAAACACATTTTTTTTGCCTATAACAGCTTGGTAAGTTGTTACCCTTAGAAGTCTGGGGTATTTTTCTGTGTTGTTACTACTTTACAATTTGCTCTTATAAATCATCTTTAAAATAGTTAAAATTATTTGTGACAATGCTTGATAAATTTTTTTATTTCTATCCCAGCTTCTTTTTACAAAAATGTTTAATTACATTACACAATAATTCTACAATAAAACTGAAATTGTACAAAAATATATTTTTTCAGCAAAAACGAGTATATAGTTTTATGGTTTCTTAACAAAAATCTAATGAAATTAAAAATTCATGAAATTGCCAAAAACAAAGTCAAGGTAAAACAATAAGAAAATTGCATCAAAAACGAGGAGAAAATCACAGAAAACGTATACATTGTTCCAAGAAGTTTTTGTGCCCGTGTGTTTTTTTTTGTGCTAGAATTTTGAAAAACACAAGTCATATCACAGGTCTTGTACTTCCAATGGTTATACCTTCTTTTCACTACTATATTCCACTATTTGGGATCTGTAAAATGCATCTGAAAGACATTCTCACATTTTAATTTGAATTACGGTACCTTGCAAAGTATGTGTCATAAAAAAATCTAATAACCTTTTTGTAACCTACACATTATATTTGAAATCAAAATCAAACAATAGCTGGGTCGCGTCATTCCTACCTAATTCAAAACAGCCGGTAGACTTTTGAGCTCCAGAGTCCTGTAGGTGTTGCTTGATTAGCATCCTTTGGGTTTATGATCATTCTCCAACAATTTCCCAGTGTAATTGATCCAAAGAACTTTTACAATTGGTTCATGTTGAATGCCTGCTACAAAGTAATATTGTTTATTTTAGGGATTGATATCCCAATATCTCCTCAACTCAGAGTCTTCTACAGGTGTTATTGATTATAGAGTCAAACAAGATCCCATTGTTCCTGTATCAAAGAGCTTGTTTTCTCTGCATTATTTAAAAAGGAGTATTCATCACTTTCATTTACATGTACATTTTCTTCTCTTGTGCAGCCAGATCTTGTCCGTGTGCCTGATCAAAGTACCTACACCATGTCTATGTTTGTCGTTCTTTCTGTCACCACCACTTTTTCTGAATCAAACTCCTTTCTGAAGCTGTTTCATAGGCTGCACATCCAAATCTTTATTCTCTTTTAAATGTGTTCCCGAGAAAAAAGTCTTCCGATCAAAGTCTTGGTGCATAAAGGCTCGTGAAAGCAACAAAAACAAGTCCAAAGCAGAACCAGGAGAAAGTGCTGTTACAAATATATAAAAACACACAATAAAGTCCTAGCTATACAAATATAATATAAGCCTTCAGGGTGCTCTATAGAAAGAACAAACCCGGCTTGTGTGTAATGTGAATTCAATGGAGAGCAGATCAATACCACACACAGCATGTGATTTAAAAGAATAGTCGGAAGGTTGGAAAGATTGTGTGTTCAGATGTATGTTGAACAAACTCCATTTTTTTCCCTCTCAAGTGGTACAAGGAGACAAGGCTGCACACTGCATCACGTGTGGGTGAGGACAGAGTGCAATCAGGAACATCTTATTAGCGTTTCATCACGAACATCCTGAAGGAACACTGGCGTACGTGTTGGATGCCCCTTCAGCAGTTTTGAGTTCACACATCCTCTCTGTGTGCTTCATTAGCATCACCTTTAACTGAGATACTGATGGCCTGCAAAGCTCTATACACAATATTATGTACATTTACCGTTAGCAAATTAGTGTGTGAGTAAAAGTATCACAATAGTGAGGTTAGCGCAAAGAAAAAAACACAATGGCTTTGTTTACCATTCCGTACCTTTCAACAAAGCTTGAGAGAGAATGAGATGTGTGCGCCTAGAGAAATGTGTGTCTTACCACCAGGAACAGCTTCTCTTTGAACTTGTTGAGATGGGTAAAATTGAAAGTGACTCTGGCATAAATAAAGAAAAGCTCATCTGTGTCTGAGATGAGAAATGCTTGCGTTTTTTTGATGTAAATTTGAACAGAAAATTCATTTGTACCACGAATCAAAAAGAATCATTGTTGAATTATAGATCGTTTTTGAGGTAAACCATCGCAAATGAATCAAAAAGTAGTAACCAAAATCATAATTGTGAGATATAACATGTCTGTTTGCTTGTTTTTTGATGAAATCCAATTTTTTCTTTATATAGGTACATATATTACTTATATTATTAGGTCAAGTTACAGATCCGCCTTCATTCTAGCCAATAGTATTCAGCTATTTTACATTTTGCCTCTTTAGCTTAGTTTAGCTTAGCATAGATCAGTGAATCGGATTAGAGAAATCACTGAAGGAATCAAGGTAATATTGTTTTATAATTTTAATGAATGAACGAAAACTACAGAACCACCTTCTTCTGGGTGTCTGAGATGAAAGAAAACCGAGTCCTACAGGAACAACTAAAAAAAGAGAAATAAGAAAACCGAATTAGCACAGACTTGACTGGAACAGTTGTGAGCTGTAGAGCTTGAGAGAGAGAGATAGAGAGAGTAATACGCTAGTGAGCATGAAGGAAAGACACCAGCAGGTATAGAGAGGCTAACGAGAGAACAAGGAGCCAGGAGCAGAGACAAAAAAGTTACATAATGTTGTACGGATGATTTTCAAGTTTGCTGCTTATTAAGCCAGAATGCAGTAGTTCCTAAAACTATCATCCTAAAAAATATCAATATTTAATTTTCAACTGGTTTGATTTGATCTAATATTGTGGAATTTGCAATAAGCCACATTTCTGTATTGTCGTGTCAAATGATGATTTTGGTTCTGTACTATCACGTTTGAGGACAGTTCTCATTGTCTTTCTTTGAGCTCTTTGAATGGAAGGGAGCTTGCTTTTGAATAATTTGTGAGTTTAAAGGCTGTAGTGACTGGAGACTAAACAGGAACACACAGAGCCAAAAGATTCATGGGGATTGATTCAGGGCCATTAGAAAGAGCATTCGGTTAGGGATTCTGTTCACTAGGCTTTGCTGTAAAAGGTCTGGGGAAGCTATTGCTGCAAGCTTATGGTTCCTCAACACACAGTTAATGGTGGATTAAATTGTGTTTTTAATTTTCATGCCACATCTACTACTATACAGACCCCTAGGATTCTGAAAAGCGCCCCCTTGTGGCCCCCTTATTAGACATAATTTTAGGATGAACTAGATGGCTAAAGTTTGTTTGTGCAAAACCATTCATATTGGCTTGCAAAAGTGCTTTCTGATATTAGCAAAATTTAATGGTTACTAAGGTAGAATTTTTGGTTGCTATGGAGGCATCAGTATCATAATATAGATTTTAAGATAAACTAGTTGGCTAAAGTTCGTGCAAAAACGTTCATATTGGCTTGCAAAAGTACCTTTTGATATTAGCAAATTTAATGGTTACTAAGGTAGAATTTTTGGTTGCTATGGAGGTGTCCGTAACATAATATTGATTTTAAGATAAACTAGTTGGCTAAAGTTTGTGCTAAACGTTCATATTGGCTTGCAAAAGTGGCATTTGATATTAGCAAAATTTAAAGGTTACTAAGGTAGAATTTTTGGTTGCTATGGAGGCGTCAGTAACATCATACACATTTCCCAATGCCAACATGAGTAATATAAACAACCCCCATGTCTCTATGATTTGAAAAATGTTTGCTAAGGTAAACAATCTGGTTCCTATGAAGGGGTCAGTAACATAATATAATGTTCCCTTTGTCACTATAAGTTATATAAACCTTCATCACTTACATCTGTTTTGTTGCTGTTTCCCACTTAAACTGGAAAGGATTTAAAAAAAGCACTGTGAATTCAGATTGCAGTCAATGATTGAGAGAAACATAGGGTCCTTGAAAAAGGAATGCAGAGCGTCTCGTTATCTCACTCTCTCAGGGACTGTTTCGAATCCGTACTGTAGGAGGTGAGAGAAAGAGAATGAAAGGAAGTAGATATGGGTCAAAAACTCTGAATTTGCACAGATTTTTACCGTCCATCACCTGTCTCCATTTCCTCCAATTTGAGAGGTGGGGTGTTCTGCTTTTGCATGTGTGCTCTTTTTTCATGTTGGTTTGCATGCACAAAAAAAATCTACATATGTGCGCATCTGAATAATTTGTGCATAATATATAAATGAATTTATAAGTGCATTTCCAGCTTTTAGTGAGACATCCACACAAGTGTTAGTTCATGGCGCCCCTTGAGAGGATCTGCAGAGGAGTGCAAACGATAGCTACAAGAAACGTGTGCCCTCTGCCCTATTGAGTTTTTCACTCAAATGAAAGAAGACATGTCAGGATCTTTTTGTTGAAACTCTGAAATAAATCTACCATTGAGTCTGAAGATTAAGACATTTCTTTGTCTGTGGGCAGTACAAAATTATAACATTTACTTCCTTGTTTTCCCCAAGAAGGTCTGCTTTATATCTCCCGGTACTCTGTTCATCCGTCTCCAAAGACAGCGCACTCACATCAGCATGCATTCAAAGCTCATTCTCTCTCATCTTTTCTCAGGCCTTGATCCCTTTTCAGTTCTTCACTTACACGCTGCTTCAGTTCCTTCATTTTCCCTGCCTCTGATTTCACCCCTATTTCTCTCTTTCTCTGGTGTTTTCTCCTCGCTCCACATTCCTTTCTGTCATGGGAGCTATATTTTACCCAGCTATATACGCAATTAAATTTACATATAATTGTTACACTGGTTTAGCACAGTATTTGATGCAATAAAATGTTCTTCGTTTAGAAACAGAAATGGTGGATGTGACACAGAAACGAATCTATGCTTTCTAACGGAGCGTAAAGCAATAATATATGCAAAAACCTTTGGAAATCCAGGTCTATTGCATAACGCTCTGCTATTTTCACAGCATATGTACAGAATGTCTATAAAAATCTGTCACACGTTCCTCTTCACACCTTAACACGGGTCATTATCACACAGCCTACCTTTCTTTTATTTGTCATCTAGTAATCCCACCTTCCAAGTCTAGAGACGTCTCAATAGCTTTTCCTTCATTTCCCAACAAACTCTCTTGTGGTTTATTTATTCATTTTTTGGTTCATAACATCCAAGAATTCTCTCAAGATTTAGTTTGCTGGCAAAAAGTACAAGAATTATCATCGAGACAAACACAAATCCTTGTATTTGTGTGATTACAAACTAATCAAGGGTATTTCAATGGCTGCTTTTAGTTATGTTTGATAAATTAATTCATAATTAAAGATCTTACACCTCAGGCGCCGTAGCCCCTCAGTGGCCAATATTTTGCAACTACAAAAACTACAGTTTTTCAGGCAATGTATTCAAACGTGATCTGTTATTTAAATAATGAAAACCACAAAATAGAGTATTAAGGTGCCAACTGGTGGTGCTATGAATGTATATTACTAGTGTTCATTATTGTATTGGACAACATTGAACATTCACAAAGACGTTTATATAACAAAGTTCGGGAGGAGCTTAGAGGATTAGCCAATCACCCATCTCCGCCTACAATTTTGACTCAGCACTTCCTATCATTTAGAAGTGGATTTCTGCCAGAGTAACGGCAGTGTTTGATCAACCTTCCACACCTTCACCCCTTCACCACACCATAAAGCATCTTTTCCACCTGTTTAAAAATTATTTTCTCCAACGAAAAAAAGGTGAAAGAAATCTATGGTCGTGCATAGATTTCCAAAAACTCCCCTTTCCTCCGTTATGTATCCCTTGATAACAGTAGTCGCTTGTATTTTATGTTAGATTTACACTACTTGGCTGATTAGCCTGAGCCAACCGATCCACGCTCTACCAAACCTCTTCAAACTAGGCCAGGGTCATCAAAACAGGCACTCACATAGGCCAAATCAACCATGCAGGGGGTCAAAAGTGCATGGGCGCGGCTCTGATTGCTTTTGTTTTTCTTACACCATGTACAAAACAAATAGTTTCCACACGAAAGGACAAAATTTCGCCATAAATTGCTCCAAAGACTCATAACAGCCAATCGGAAGCCTTGTCTTTGTTAACACTGCTCAGTGTTTTCAAAACTTTGTGGGGTTACATGAAAACAATACTGAGTTTCATAGCTTTTGCAGCTTAGTGTTTTAAACTGAAATGCTAGTTGGCAAAACTTTTGTCACAGTTTTTCCTCCAAACTCAAAAATTTGTTGTAGTGGGTTGCCTTGACAACCAGTGTTGTTTTCATTGTCGATGATGATAACAATAACGAAAATATTTTGTGGGAGGAACCTTTTTCTCGTGACGACAACAAGACGCTGATGAGTTAAAAATGTCTCGGTTATGACGAAAACATGACGAGACACATAAGATTTCATTAGCGATAAACAAGAGTGGATGAGAAGGTAAATGACTGGACCGTAACATGTTGGCTGTAATCTGTCATTCAAAATGTCATCTGTCAGTCAATAAACATGACAGCAGCATCAACAAAGGGGCTTTGTGGAGGTGGGAAACGATGAAGTGATATCTGCTGCTAACACACCCGAGGAACTGTGGTAATAACAGACACGCAAGCTAAAAGATCATAGGCTGCGACGGACATTTGCTAATAAAGTTAGAAGCCTGTTTTGGTCTGGAATTACGTGCAAAACTTTAAGATGCAATGAACAATCAGGTGCCTCTCGAGATTAATGCTGTTTTTTCCACCGAGTTTGTGGCTTTTTAATATGCAAGTCTCTGTTCTTTTGCCATTGCTCTCATTTTTGGCAACATATTGTGTTTTAGGTTAAAAAAAAGCCACATTTGCTAAATTCAGAATGTTATTGTTCTTGGCTTTTTTAAAGTACGGAAGATAAATTCCAGTGTGTTTTCAAATTAAAATGCCTTCAAAATATTTATCTTGATCATAAATATGCATCATTGTATTTCTGGATGAAAATGTCCCAATGTGAAATGGAGCATTGATTCATGTTTAAATGCACAATTTTTTATATTTAAAGAGTTGAATTAGTGTATTAAAGGACTAAAACCTTTTTATTTTTTGGTGATTAAAACTAGATTAAAACTATTTAGATTTTTGTCGATTAAAACTTTTACTTTTTTAAATGACTAAAATGTAACTAAAACTAAAATCATTTTCGTTGAAGTGACTAAGGCTAAACCGTCGATGGCTGCCAAAAACAACATGTTTGAATGGTTGCAGTAGTGACCACTGGAAGATTTGAATCGCTGGGTGTTATTCTGTGCTGTGTAACGGTACGAAGGCACACAATCCACTATGCAAATGTAGAATATTTCCCTATTGTAGGTCCTCTCTGCAAAGTGCTCAATGCACAGCGTTGGGTCGAATTTATTCAAAGAATCTCAAACAATGCTCAGTCTTTTCTTCCCAAAGCTTCCAGCCAACTTCATCATTTAAACAAGCTGCCTTAATTTCCCTCCGCATGAAAAGATAATTATGTTCACTGTACTTGAAACGAATTAAGCTCAGACAAAGAAGCATTTCCCTTGTGACATCTGGTGTAGGGTCTTTCTGAAAGCATTTAAGGGTATTAATGTTGAGTATAAGTCAATAATCCGCAGCAAAGCTAATGACCATTTCAAAAAGCTCCCAGAACTTTTCCTAAAATACACATGCATTTACATAATCATGTGGGGGCCTGAAAATCAACTTTGTGCACAGATTTAAATTCTAAAATCACCAGCATTTCAAGTATCAGGTAAGGGATTCTGCAATGATAATAGTGTTAAATTAAGACACGTTTTTACTGTTCAATTTATCAATACAACTACATAGAGATACGAGTTAATATTAAATGTGTGTTAAAATGTGTTTTAGATGGCCGCTAGGCAGAGAAACCTAAACTAAGGTTGATCCACAAACTAGCTGAAAAGAGCAGCGTCACCGGCAGCAGATTCTACAAAATAATAGAGTGAAACCTAAACTCTCCGTCAATGCTTTGCACATCCTACGCCAGAAACGTATGAAAGCCATAAACCCCTCTCTCCACAAAAGCTTGACATGCACGTCTGAAAAATTTTAATTTATGCATGTAAACAGGGACTATAGGCTCTGTGATTGGTCAGTTTGGTACTTGAGCATTTTTGGTGTTGACATCATTGGCGTAGCCTCAACGTCCAACACAGTATGATTAGTTTCAGAAGAAATGCCTCATGGAGAAAAACAGCAAGCCAGCTTAAGGCATAGAAGCCTAATAAAGGAAGTGTAATTCCAAAATGGGTAGGTGAAGAGGATGGATGGATGGATGTGAACCCAGGGAAAAACCCAGGGAAAGGGGGTGTGATCAGCACTGAATTAATGAGATGAGTTTGCATAAAACTGCTTTTTTTCTCACTGCTGCAAATGTTTAAAGAGCAGCATAGAAGTGCAAAATTGCTCAGATACTTTTTGACTTAAAAAATTAACGTCTCTGGTGATCATTGTTAACAATGGGAGTATAATAAAACAGCAGCGGATTTATTGCAGAATTGAAATTAGGCTCAGATTTATTAATTTGACTCCATGATTATTTATAGTGCATCACATGCACTTGCCTTATAACAAAAAACATAATAGAAATGCTTACCTGATCTGGTTTTGTAATGGCTTCTTTCTCCAAAACCAAACATGCGAAGTAACCTTCATCAACTATTCAAAAACGCCTTTTCAAAAAGTGATTCAGCCAGAGCTGCGTGTGAATCAAAATTCAAGAAACCATTCAAGAAAATAAAGGAAATGGTTCAGGTTACAGTCTTCAGCAGACAATGTTAATATCTAAAAAACGTTATCTAGAGTGTTAAACTTCCTGTAAATCTCAAATCAAAATACACTCTGGGTTATTTTATTTAATATCACTGTTTTGAAAGTGGCATTTTATGCATTGATTTCTGGTTATTAAGCCAAGTGTGTTGTTTTATGTTAGCATTTATTTTAAATTAGAATTCTGTTTAACCATCATAATGGGGTTGATTAAACATTGATTTCAGCCTTAAAATGTACGGGTAATTATAATTTAAAATGAACTTAAATTTTAATTTTTGTTCTAGGTTTTTAGAATAAAACAACATAATACAAAAAAGAAAATAAAGAGGAGCTAAATTATCCTGACACGTAGAATAACAAGCCACAGCTGACTCTAATCAACAATCAAGCCAGCTGTAGCTCGTCAACTTTGCTCACCCCTCCCCCCCTGAAATGTGCCCCAACGTTAGTTTTTGTTTTCATCTTTTGTTTTCAGCTGTTTTGTGTCACAACCTTCGTGTTGGGGAACGAATTAGAATTTTGCTCATCTTCCCAGAAACGTACAGCAGATAAGTTACGTTTACAGAACGAACCGGCCACTTTATTAAGTACACCTTGCTAGTACCAGGTTGGACCCCTCTTTACCTTCAGAATGGAACGAGGTACTGGAAACATTCCTCAGAGACTCCTCTAGCTCCATATCGACATGATCGCATCATGCAGTTGCTGCAGATTTGCTTCAGATCTCCCGCTCTACCACATCCCAAAATTCCTTGTCCGGATAGAGATCTGGTGACTGTGGAGAATATTTGAGTACGGTGAACTCATCGTCATCACCAGTCTGAGATTATTTGTGCTTTTGAGGAACCCATACGAGGAATTTGTGCTCTGCATTTCACCCATCCAAGTGCCATAGCTGTGGCGCCAGGAGAGCTGTGGGGAAACTGGTGACTTGATCAAGGCCACCACAGTTTCAACACTCATCCCACCTTCGATTCCCAGTGGAGCTACCTTTTGATCTCCAGTCAGTCACCTTATCCACTAGGCCACTATTACACCACATGGAGCAGCAGGAAGTAGCCATCAGAAGATGGTCTTGAAGCGATGGATATTGTCAGCAACAACAATCAGAAGCTCATTTTGAACTAATGTTGTTGATGCCAAAATCTGATTCTTCCATTCATGTTTCGCGGCAAAAATCAAGACCGGGCAACATGTTTCCAATGTTCTGTTGTCCAGTTTTGGTGAGTTTGTCCAAATTGTAGAGTGAGTTACTTGTTCTTAGCTGACAGGAGTGGCATCCAGTGTGGTTTGCTGCGGCTGTAGCCCATCCGCCTCAAGGTTCAACGTTTTGTTTATTCTGCAGACCTTGATTGTAACCAGTGGTTACTTGAGTTACTTTCTATCAGCTCAAACCAATCTGGCCATTCCCTTCTGACCTCAAGGCATTCGCAGCCAGATAACTGACGCACACTGGATATTTTCTTTTTCTCACCGTTCTCGTAGATGGTTGTGTGAAATATCATTTCAGCTCGCCACGTTCAAAATCACTTAAATCACTGTTCTTCCTCATTCAGATGCTCATTTTGCCCTTGTCTACAAGCCAAAATGCATTGAGGTGTTGCTATATTATTGGCTGATTAACGAGCACTAATAAAGTGTAATAGATGAAATGATACTCATAGCCCGGGTGATTTGTTAGATTGAAGAGAAGTGTCATAAAACAAACAACTTTGTATATTTATATCATCAGTGTGGTTGGGCTCCAACCCTGAAAAATATTGATTCAGTTAATTCACAGATTACTGAAGCTGTCCTCATAAAACACTAGCAGCTGTTTCTGTACTAATGAATGGCTCATTTATTTAAAACTAATTACTTCAAGTAAAATGAACTGCAACTGCAAAAAATGGCCGTCAAGAATCAATAAGATTCTCAATCCAAAAGAAATGGTCAGTCTTTAAAATTGGTTCACAAATCAACATCATTTTAAACACTTTAAGGCAGTTGTTGTACAAAGTGTGTAAAAACCAGATTTGAATGAAAAATGCAAACTTCATCACTCATTCTTCTCGACAGCTTTATAATGAGTATGCTGCTAAATGTTGGTTAACACAGTTCTGTTTGATTTTTGATGAGCCCTGACCAAACAAGTTGGATTATGTGGTTTACAAAACTCTGTCTCACCATTTTGGAAAGCTCCAAGGACATGCTGTAAGATCACCATGAATCTTTGTTAAAATTCTTTCTGTGTTTGTGTGGACAAACCATCAACTCCTAACCATACGTCCTGCCGACTCCACGGTGAAATTAATCTCAATTCCATCGCTCTTCCCCATACAACTTCTTACATTAGAGACACACAAGTGGCTCTGTAACTCTTTCAAATGTACAGTACGGTTACGTTTTGTACTACCCTACTTTTAGAAAAGTATGAAACAAAAGCTTTATAAAATATAAATGATGGTTGAGGATTTTGGTAACTTTACAATATACAAAGAGAGCATCATTTTTTGCTGTTACTACGGTTACTAGCCTTCAAACTTCCAGCAATTCCTGTATGAACACAAAGTCAGGGATGTTGTTGGATTATAGTCAGGTGATCCAACTATTATATTAAACAGCTGCTAATGATCATCAACATTGAACTGAAACAGACACAGCTGTGTTGGGTTATCTACAGCTGTGCCTTGTCCTATCCTGCTCAAAAGCCACCACATTGGGGGTGGCTTCGCTTGAGCTGGACTGTTTTGAACATCTGCTGTGGTGTGTTCCACCTCTGGATGAAAGCAGTGAATTGATGTAGTTATTTATTATTTATATTTCCCATGGGCATTAATTACATCAGGACAGGAGGGTGTTAAAAGGACGGGACAAAGAATGATAGTTGTAAGTGAGGAGGAAGGGTTCAGGAGTCCCTACCTGAACATAACATATAATATATTTTATATAGGAGGTTTAAAGCTGAGCAACAGCCAAACTCTACATTATGCTGCATCAACAAGGTCTCTCCCTGACAAACCTTTTTAATGCAGACTGAGGTTTCGATATGTGCTGTTCAAGCTCTTTTGAAGAAGTTGAGGATCGTAGACAAAGTGGTCGGCAGTGGAAACTTGTGGAGCAGTTGAAAGATACAATAAGCTCATCATCTGTTTGAAAACGAAAGATGTCTAGTTGTGTCATCAGCTCAAAACTTGCAGAAACTTGTACACTGTTTGGAGAAGTGGTGTTCATTGACGAGGTGCAGCCAAAACGGACTGGTATTGATGTGCAGAAAAAGGGCAGCACGTACTCTGGACTGATGAGTCAAGAAGGGCAGGAGGGAGGTACAATAATGAGTGTCTGCAGGCAACAGTGAAGCATGGTGGTGGTGCCTTGCTCATTTGGAATGACCCCAAAATGTTTTATGCAATGACTCCAAACACAAAGCCAAAGTCATTAAGAACTATCTCCATCTTATAAGAACAAGAAGAACTGGAATGGATGGAATAGCATCCACGCGAAGAGACAGAAGGATGTGAGAAAACTACATCTGCAAACATAAAAGGACCATGTGTTTCATTCAAAACTGATGGTTTAAACTAATATGCTTTTATTTATTTTATAATCATTGGGTTAAAAGCATTCAAGCTCATTAAGAAGCATCGTCACAATTTCCAAAATCTGAACGATTCAAAATGCTCAGTTCTTGTACGACTGACGCAACAACTTCTATACATGTTGCTCTTAGATTTTAGCAAACCAAAAGTTGTAATATTTTATTGCTGAGCACCAAGCTCCTCATTTGGGTATCTCGTGCAGGAGGATGTACTCTACCTTGTAATATGAGCCTTTGTGGTCTTGTGAAACTGCAAAACCATTCAGCCGGAACAGTAGCTACTAATAAATGGAATATGTTTTACAAAGGAGTACACCCCAAACATAGCAGGCAAAGAAACCCTTTTTAAACTGGCAGCAAACTAAATTCATACACATCATTTAAATGAAATTGCAGACCAATGCATCCAATAATCTCTTTGTCAATTGGGACATTTGGCTTTTTCCTGAACCATTATTGCCTAGAATCATTGTGGGGTTGCACAAATACATCTTGAATGAATCATTTAGCAACTCTGTCAGACAAATAACAGTGACAGTTACATAGAGAGCATATGAATAAGTGATGCGAAGACATGTGCTACAAATGCTCTGGGATTTCCAAGCGTATCATTTTAAACAGCGATTGGTGAGGAAGCGATTTCATAGCAGATGTTTGAGAGACACAAAAGCATCCAGACTTTCGCATGCAGGTAGAGCTACTATAATTGACATTTTGTTGGTAAAGTGCATTCAAGAACAGTCAAAGTTGACACAAAATACACAAAACGTCATCGTTGCCAGATTACCAACTGCAGCTGGGAGTCATCCTGCACTGATGTTTCACCCCTTTGGTCTACAGAACATCTCAGAATGGTGATGCAGTGGACAGGGACCCCTCCCTACCACTCTCTGCAGTTCGACTTTGATGTTATTCTAAAGTCCTCTACACACCGCTTCTGGTTGAGATTCGCACAAATCTTCGAGTGGCTCTCAGCAGGGTGCTCGTCATCTGGCTCGAGGAAATTTTGATGCCTGAAGATAGCATTTACAGTACAACAGATGGGGAAACAGGAAGTGGCAGAGTAGCAAGTGGCGCTGTGGTTGTCTTGGCGGTTCGATTCCCACCAGGTCCATTTTGAAGTGGCCTTGGCTAGCCACTTCACCCGCCTTGCCCTGTATGGATGCGCGTGACTGGGGGGGGGGGGGGGGTATTTGGTGGTGGGCAGGAGGCGCTAAAGTTCTGTCAGACTGCCCCCAGGGCCTGCTGAGGACTACCAAGGTGCTTATCACCACCAGAGTGTGAATGAATAAATACTGTTCTGAAAATTTTAAAATGTCTTTGAACGTCTGGAAAAACGCTACTGACATTGAAGGCATTATGTCATCAACAGAACCAGTTTTAAATATTAAATAAAATATACATTATATTAAAGTAGTATAAAAGAAATCTACCAAAGTTATTTATCCTCTTAACAAGCACATGAAGCTAGTCCTTAATCAATAAGTACGAGGTGTTCTCTCTGAGCGAAGCTGCAAGCAGTAATGTGCTTCTGGCAGATGAGAAGCGATGGCTTTCAGAGTGATGTAAGGGAACACATCTGCTCCTCATCTCCTGACATTCAGACCAGCACAGCATGCTGTCACACACTATCAAAAAGGTCTGTGGACACCCCCAGCGTGTCACATGCAAGATCTAAGGCAGCCAGGCTTTATACTGTACATGCTTGCGGATCTGTAGTTACGACTGGGTGCTAACACAATTTGTATTTGGGGCTCTTTTAAGGTGAATAATAAAATGCAGCCTAGATTTAATTCTTGGGATGTGCCACTAAACTGTGGTAAGGATACTTCACAAAGTTCCCTCTGTATGCAGAAGAATGACCGTAGCATTAACTTTCAGAAATTGTCAGTATCATTGTTTCTCGCATTGAGAAAGTGCGCCATGTTGAATAAAAGAACTATGAAGTGTAGGTGGCTTCTACATTTAAGATTCTTTCTGGAAGATATTTCTTTCAGAAACAGGTTCCCCCCACTAACTGTTCTACTGGCTGATGGATCTACATTTACATTGTGTCTATTTGAATAATATTTGTGGAAAAAAGCTTTCCCATGTAGGTTTTCGTCATTGGACTTGAAACGTTTTTAAAATATACCATGGATAACGCAATTCTAAGAACCTGCTTAAGACCCAGTAATAAATACTTGTTCTCAAGGAGCTGTCTGCCTTCTTAACGAAGAAAAACCTCAACCCAGTTAGAGATGAGGTAACAGTACTACCTGTATTAAGACCCTTGGTGAGGTATTTCTTTAACGCTTCACGTTCGGACAAAGAGAAATAGGAGAATTAGTGATGCGCGGGTTAAGAGATGAACCCCGAACCCGCGTGTAACCTGCAGGTTGGGTTGGGATGGGTAAAGAAATTGTCACTTTATTTGCGGGTCAGATTGGGGCGGGTCATGAAACACAAAATCACATAAAATGTTGTTGTGTGCAATTATATGATTGCGAATGCGTTGCTGAGAGAGAGGAGGTTCTTCTGGGACGGTGAGAACATTCTAAGCTTCTGGCAGTCGCAGTCAATTGCTTTTCGTGTGCTCGCCAAGGTTTTAAAAGTGATTCTCTGAATCGACAAGCGCATCAAGCGAGCGCACATTCAGCTCTACTGGTCGGGTTGTTGTCAGTTTACAGGCCAATGTTCCGAAGCACGTTCAAATTGAAATAAATGCTGTTTTCATTTGAATTACAATACCTGGTGATTTAATTGTCGTGGGTGCGGTGCGGGGCTGTATAAATACCTGACCCAGGCATCACTAATAGGCATTCTTTATAGGGAGTAGTCCTTATTTACAGAAAAAGGTAAAAACCCAAAAATCTCCAAAAACTATGTCGCATTGGAAAAAAATGTATCAAAGATCCGGCGGAAAAACCTAGAGAATCAGAATCTTCCAGATAAAATCATAGGGAGATAGCACATAGGATTAGACAGTATGACCTCACAAATGGGGAGAAGAGAACATACTAAAGGGTGAGAGAGAGAAATGGGGAGCACCTGAAAAGAAAGAAAAAAAAAAATCAGGACTCAGACAGAGAGAGCAATGAAGGGAGAAAGATAATACTCAGATAAATCCGCAGGAGAAAAAGGCTTCAATACAACAATTTGTAGCTTAAAGGGGGGGGGGGGGGATTATATGTTTTTCAGGCATATAGTGTCGTTTTATATCACACTCAAGTAACAATTTTACCTACAGTTGGATTGTAATCGCTGTATTTGTCAGAAAAAACCTCAAAGAGATTCTGACTTGGCATCTTGGCTGCACGTAACGCCCTGATATTCACCTGTCTCTTAAAGAGCCCCCTCCTTCTTTCCGACCCGCCCCCTTCAGTGCGTCATTCTCCATGCGCATTGCCTCCGTTTGTTTTCATTTTCAGAGCGCCACTACATTTTCATAGTAAAACATTAAAATCATGTTTTTGCAAAATGGTAACGGAGGATATTGTACAAGCCTATGCACACGATCCTACGTCAGACCCAGAAAGTGAGTTTTCAGCGGAATTGGATCATGTACAGAGACTTTTTCAAGACGTGTCTGCTTGGTAAATATTCTCTTGTAAATTTACACCATTTTATGACAGCATTTTACTAGGAAATTAAAAATATGCATCATAATGAAACTATGTTTTGCTATGAAATAATACGTAAGCTACATTTAGCTATGAAATCATATCGTGTTTTGTAATATTTCTCTAACCATTTTTGACGAAGCGTGTCATCCTTGGAAAGCGTAAAGAGAGGGCTCCCTCCTTGGCATCAAAAAAAACATCTTTTTGATTAATCATTTTGTAATAAGGAGAACTATAGAGAAAAGCACTTTGAACGAGGAGCTTCGCTGACACGTAGCGAGACCAGCTGTTGTTTACAGTAGCTCCCTCAGCTGTAGTCTTTGCCGGAGCTGGAGGGGGAGGAGCGGTGTAGAATCAGATAGGGGATAGAGGCGGAGCTACGCAAAAGGGCCAGGGCTTCGCAGAACAGAGCGTTTTAGCCTACTGAAGGAGATTCAAGATTACTCAAATATTCATGAATGATTCAAAGTCACGATTCAGGAGCGTTTTTAACAAGGGACTGACATTAAAACACAACAAAAAGCTCAATAAAGTAGATTTTGCATAATACCCCCCCTTTAATGCATTTCCACTTTGTTAGCCCCATCTTAAGGGTCAGGCAAACAAAGATTCTAGTTTGTTTTGTAAGAATGCCATCTGATGAAAAATGTATTCTTTTAAATGTCAGTTTTCATCATCTTAGTTTTTACAATCTTTAATGAAAAGTACACAAAAGGATGGGGTTAGCAGGTGGTCACAGCATCTGTGAGTATATGCCTTTAATCCAGACAAACCTCTACCATATGTGTCTTGTTTCAGAGGACATTTTGAATGCAGCTTGTTTAGCCAGTCAAATGCTGTTAGGCTTATTAAGTCATAACAAATGCTGAGAAACATTAAGCGTGACAACAACGACATGTTCCATTATTCCTGGTTACAGTCTCCCACAGATGACTGTGTTTCAGTCGGGCTGCTACAGTTGCTCACAGTTTAGTTTTCCAATCAAACATGCTCTCTCTATGTGTCAAAAGTTGGCACCTCTGTCAAAAGAGATGCTCATGCTATTCATAAATTGGGAAAGAGCATTAATATAAAGAATATGGTGAAGAGGGAATTTAATGCACCTCATCACAGTTTGTTGTTTCTTTCAGTTTGGTTTTGTATAACGGTCTTAGTTACAGAGCAGTGGGAGGGCTTAGTCAGCTTAAAGGCTTCCTGTTTAGTCTCTTTTTAATTTATAGAGTTTCGTGGAATTCTCATGAGATCTCGGATGTCTTAGCTGCGGTGTGTGGAAATCCAGTTTCTTGGATCCATGTCTACCAAATACAAAGTTCACCACAAGCAAACTTGATCAGTCCCCATTCTAACCAACAGCTCCACATTGACATTTTAGATCATCTGTTAGAACTAACATAATGACAATTGTCAGGGATTCTGTGTGACACAAAGCCAGAAAGCAATCTTCCCTCATTGACAGAAGCATCACACCTGCTCCCAATCACTCCAATGAATCCAACACCCAACCACCGTCAGTCCTGTAGCAGCCCAGAACAAGACTCATTCCACAAGAGTTGGTTGTGACCTACGGTTCACACCACCTGACTCTCCATGATCAGATCTCCCCCTCTTGGTTCCCCTGTGACTTATGTGCTTGCTTCTCTACTGGATCTCTCCTTTCACCGATACATATCTATACTCACCTGCTGTTCAACTGTACAGACTCCCCAAGCGGACTCAAGGCGCCGCTTTCCTCTAACTTCCTGGTTTGCTATTATTTACTACAGAGTGCTGGTCTTTATGGAACATTTACTTCAGTAAAACTTACTTATTTTGGAAATAAACTGTGCTGAACTAATCTGGGTTCCTTCCTCTTGCTTAGAAACTGTGACAACAGTTAACAATGATATAAGTTTACCACTATCTTCTTTCAATTACCCATTAAAGCTGAAATGAAATAATTTTTGTAAACATATCGGTTGATTAATAAACAATTTGTTCATTAACATTAAATAATTTTGCAATCAATGAGTCAAAATAGCATGCCATCTTAAATCTGCATCGTAACAGCTTTAACAGTTTCACAGCAATACAAATATACCACCAACAGCTTAACGCATCAACATCAACTTAATCACAACTCTTCCATAACACCCTAATAAATGCTATATAGCTCATATAATAGTATCTTCAAAGTGCAGTGATGACATCACTGTGACTCCTCCAATCAGATCCTGCCGTTGTTAATCACAATATAGGGGTTATGCTGGAGTCCTGTAATAAAAAGGAGCACAGAGCTTCAATAAATTAAACAAAATTGAATCATTAAACAAATATATATTTATTTTAAAATTCTGCTATAATAATTAAAAATGCTGTATGATAAATAATGACATGATGTGGAACAGTTAGAGGGTTCCTTAGGATTAGGCTAGGATTTCTTTCAAAGTTCTAATTGTATAAAGTTGCTCCTGTTTTTCAGATTTCCCAATTTAGTGCAACAATCAATTTCTTCTGTCAAAATTTTTTGTTTCTGCGTGACATACTGGTGACTAATTTCTGGTATTGGTTACCCTGCTTTTTTATGATATGGTTGCACTAAAAGAAAAACTGTGCAGCATCTGTAAATAATCTGTAAAAAATGTTTAAAAGCACAGGAATGATTTGCGTGTCCCGTGGCTAACAGGTTATTTATCTTATTTATTGGAGCTGTTAAAGATAACATTCAACAAGCAAGCTTTGCAGCTG
Source organism: Danionella cerebrum (assembly GCA_007224835.1). Taxonomy (NCBI): domain Eukaryota; kingdom Metazoa; phylum Chordata; class Actinopteri; order Cypriniformes; family Danionidae; genus Danionella; species Danionella cerebrum. The sequence continues at coordinate 75,328 of SRMA01025500.1, read as the reverse complement.
TAAAGATCTGTGTAGCAGATGTGGCATAAAATACTTCTTTTTTCAATCAATCTGATTGATTTTGGTGTGCGCCTGTGCCCCTGTACAAATCTCCATGGTAACTATTTCAGTTGAACTTGCAGAGCTTTGCCTGACACTGTTAGAGGTCTTCTTATTACAACTTGTACACAGCTTGGTCCTTGGTCCACACCTTTGGGTGCACTGGGAAGGCAGTCTAGGTCTTGGTCTACATTGCGATTTGCTCCCATGCAGCCATCAAAAGATTCCCACTTCCCAAATCTACTGTACAAGAGCTCACCTTTCCTGTGGAGTGAATCATCACCTTAGGCTCTGTGGATCAGACTGATGATAAGTTTAGAAGACCCAGACACAAAGGTAAAATACTTTTGCCAAATAACCGTCTGCATAAACAAATCCATACATGGAATGTTCCATAAAGAAGCTTTGCGTCATTTAAAAAGTTCTATGTGGTGGATGCATGTCGTTGTTTAATCAAAAAAGATTCAAAGTTGTTCTGTGGGGACTTTGTTCTAACCCTGCTCCAATACAAGCATCAATTAACCCCAGAAGACCGTGAAGTCTTTTTCGGAATAAAACTCACATTGCTAAACATGTAAACAAGCGTATTATTTGTATCAGGGATTTTGTTGTTTAAACATCACAACATAAGCCACCGTTTATTAGTTTGGGTCCTTGGCAGGGTTTTTTTAAGAACTCAATCTCAGAGGAAGACGAATCTGATTAAAAAAAACAATACTGCTACTACTGAGATTAGAGTTTGGTCGGGTTATTCTGTAAGGATTCTCAGTAGAGTTTTTCAAGACCTCACTCGCAATGCAGCAGTGGAGGGCATAAGCAGTCCTTGATCGATTTAGAAACAAAAACACCCTTAAGCATTAAATTCTCTGCACACAGCGGTGCGTTTGCCAATCACATCAGCTGTTTTGTATTAAGTAGGAATGGTGCGACCAACCACTATTATAATTTTGATTCCAAAATTAACATGTAAGTTTCAAAAAGGTTATTAGCACTGAAATTGTTGGGTTTAAAGAACATTACAAGAGGTACGCTACATAATTGAGCGGCATGGTGATGCAGAAGGTTTTGTGGGCTTCCAAATAGAAGGTTCAGGGTTTGAGGCTTCCTGGAAGGAGTTTGCATATTCTCCTTGTGCTTGCGTGGGTTTCCTCCGGGTAACAATCCCAAAAACATGCCTTAGGTTAATTGAATGTGTTTTTTGCCCTTTGATGGACTGGCGACCTGTCCAGGGAGTACCCCCACCTCTTGTCTGAAGTGCGCTGGAGAAAGGCAGGCCCTCGTGACCCCGAAACGAAACAAGGGGTTAAAAGATGAATGAATGGTAGATAATTTGGTATTTAAATTGAGAAAATGAGTGACTGTCTTTCAGTTTCGTTTTACAGACTCCAAATGCATGCTATCAGTGCCATCTAGTGGTGAAAGGAAGTGATGCCCATTGGAAGTACAAGACATGGGAAATGTGTCCACACGGTGTATAAGGTTTCTGGTCAGAATTGAATTTTTTCACAATTTCAGGTTTGCTATGGAATTATTGTGTAATGTAATAAAGATATCATTGTAAAAAAAAGCTGAGGTTGTACAAAAAAAAAAAAAATCAAGTATCAAGTATTAATATGATCTTTGTATATTTAAAAAAAATTAATTGTGACACCAATTGACACTCTTAATTTAAATACTTCTACTATGCCCTTAAAGTCTACATGGAGGGAAAGGTACTTCTTAGTGTCCAGCATGCTTAGGCTCACCCTACTTACTTCTCAACCAGTGTTGCCTAGTTACACGCTAGCCAATGATCTCATCAGATTCTCAAGATATTTGTCATGCTTATTTTCAGGTTGCCTTGTTGTTAATCACACTTAACAAAATAAATAAAAACATTTATTTCCAGGTTACTCACACTGAAAACATCTCATCTTCTAATTATATTTTGTTTATTTTTATTGCAAATGAACAAACTTGCTCTTGTTAATGCTCATGAACCATGAAAAATTACCAGTATAACTTGGCAAATGATTTTTTACACAGATAATCAAGGATTATTAATTATAGGCAATATCAGGCGATTGAGGGTTCGTTGATCTGTATTACGGTATCACAATATTTTCTAAATAATTTTTAACCAACTATTAAAACCATTCATGTAATCAGTGGATGAAAAAATGTACTAAAAAGAAAAGAAAAGTGAAGAAGGCTTTGAGAAAGAAAAGTGAAGAAGGCTACAGTCTGGTTTGATTTGTTTTAGGGCTTTTAATATCATCCACTCACTAGAGGGCAGCACTAAGTCCTCTGTTTTTCTATTAAGTGATGGAGTTCTATCAATAATGTTTTTCTTTTAAATTATGAGTAAATATTTCAACTTAAAGAACTTTCAGAAGCGACAAGAAACAGAGTAACTAATAATAATTATATATTTATTTATATAGCACCTTTCGAGATAAACAGATCACAAAATGCTTCACATTAAAACACAGAATAGAGAATATAAAACAATTAGTAAAAAGCCATTTTAAAAAGATGTGTCTTTAGCTGTCTTTTAAAAGAAAACACTGAGTCAACGGATCTGAGGCTGAGAGGAAGGGGATTCCAGAGAGAGGGAGCCAGTGCTGCAAAGGCACTGTCACCTTTCATTTTTAACCGGGTTCTCTTGGCGACCAGAAAACCCTGGTCACATGACCTCAGAGACCTGCTGGGAGTGTAGGGCAGCACGAGGCCTTTTATATAGACCAGTGCTTGGTTTTTAAGAGCTCTATTTTATAAAATGCACTCGGAGGTGGATGGGAATCTAGCCTCAGGGGTTGCAAGCCAGTGACTTCTGTGCCGGTCCCAAGCCCGGATAAATAGAGAGGGTTGCGTCAGGAAGGGCATCCGGCGTAAAATATGCCAAAACCAAATATGCGAGTCACCAAATCGATTTTCATACCGGATCGGTCGAGGCCCGGGTTAACAACGACCGCCTCCGGTGCTGTTGACTTACAGGGTGCCGCTGGAAATTGGACTACTGTTTGTCGAAGAAGGAGAGGAGGGAGAAGGATTCGTCGACAGAAAGAGAACAGGAAAGGCAGGAGTGTAGATCTGAGAATAGGGACTCTTAACGTTGGTACAATGACAGGGAAGGGTAGGGAGCTGGCGGACATGATGGAGAGAAGAAAGGTAGATATTCTGTGTGTGCAGGAGACCAGGTGGAAGGGTAGCAAAGGGCGTAGTATTGGAGGGGGATACAAACTGTTTTACTATGGTGTGGATAGGAAGAGAAATGGGGTAGGAGTGATCCTGAAGGAGGAGTTTGTGAGGAATGTTTTAGAGGTGAAAAGAGTGTCAGACAGGGTGATCAGTTTGAAGTTAGAAACTGAAGGGGTGATGTTGAATGTAGTGAGTGGTTATGCTCCACAAGTAGGCTGTAAGTTGGAAGAGAAGGAGAGATTTTGGAGTGAGCTGGATGAGGTGATTGAGAGTGTTCCCAGAGGGGAGAGAGTAGTAGTGGGAGCAGATTTCAACGGGCATGTTGGCGAGGGCAACAGAGGTGATGAGGAGGTGATGGGCAGGTACGGTGTTAAGGAAAGGAACCTAGAAGGACAGATGGTGGTGGACTTTGCCAAGAGGATGGAAATGGCTGTAGTTAATACTTATTTCCAGAAGAGGGAGGAACATAGAGTTACCTACAAGAGTGGAGGGAGGAGTACGCAGGTAGACTACATCCTTTGTAGACGAGCCAATCTGAGAGAGATCAGAGACTGTAAAGTAGTGGTAGGGGAGAGTGTAGCCAGACAGCATCGGATGGTGATGTGTAGGATGTTTCTGGTGGTCAGGAAGAAGAGAAGACGAAAGATTGAAAAGAAGACCAAGTGGTGGAAGTTGAAAAAGGAAGAAGATTGTGAAGAATTCAGACAGAAGCTGAGACAGGCTTTGGGTGGTCAGGAAGAGCTTCCAGATGACTGGGAAACTACAGCAGAATTGATCAGGGAGACAGGAAGAAAGGTGCTAGGTGTGTCAGCTGGAAGGAGGAAAGAAGATAAAGAAACATGGTGGTGGAATGAGGAAGTACAGGACATCATCCAGAGGAAGAGGCTAGCTAAAAAGAAGTGGGACATTGAAAGGACTGAAGAAAGTAGACAGGACTACAAGGAATCGCAGCGCAGAGTGAAGAGGGAGGTGGCAAAGGCCAAACAGAAAGCATATGATGAGTTGTATGCCAGGTTAGACACGAGGGAAGGCGAGAAGGAATTGTATAGATTAGCCAGACAGAGAGACAGAGATGGGAAGGATGTGCAACAGATAAGGGTGATTAAAGATAGAGATGGAAAGGTGCTAACAAGTGAGGAGAGTGTGCTGAGAAGATGGAAGGAGTATTTTGAGGAGTTGATGAATGAGGAGAATGAAAGGGAAAGAAGGGAGGAAGAGGTGAATACTGTAGAGCAGGAAGTTGAAAAGATTAGAAAGGATGAGGTGAGGAAGGCTCTGGGGAGAATGAAGAGTGGAAAGGCTGTTGGTCCAGATGACATACCAGTGGAGGTGTGGAAGTGTCTAGGAGAGACAGCAGTGGAGTTCCTTTCTAGGTTATTCAACAGGATTTTAGAGAGTGAGAAGATGCCTGAGGAATGGAGGAGAAGTGTCCTAGTACCAATCTTTAAGAACAAGGGTGATGTGCAGAGTTGTAACAACTACAGAGGCATAAAGTTGATGAGCCACACAATGAAACTTTGGGAAAGAGTAGTGGAAGCTAGGCTAAGAAGGGAAGTGGATATTTGTGAACAGCAGTATGGCTTCATGCCCAGGAAGAGCACTACTGATGCAATTTTTGCTCTGAGATTGTTAATGGAGAAGTACAGAGATGGTCAGAAAGAGCTTCACTGCGTCTTTGTGGATTTAGAAAAAGCGTATGACAGGGTGCCAAGAGAAGAGCTATGGTCCTGTATGAGGAGGTCAGGAGTGGCAGAGAAGTACGTCAGAGTAGTTCAGGATATGTATGAGAGAAGTAAGACAGCAGTGAGATGTGCTGTAGGTCAGACAAAGGAGTTCAAGGTGGAGGTGGGGCTACATCAAGGATCAGCTTTGAGTCCCTTCTTATTTGCTATGGTGATGGACAGGTTGACAGATGAGGTCAGGCAGGAATCGCCGTGGACAATGATGTTTGCAGATGACATTGTAATTTGTAGTGAGAGCAGAGAGCAGGTGGAGGAAAACCTGGAAAGTTGGAGGTCAGCTCTAGAAAGAAGAGGAATGAAAGTCAGTCGCAGCAAGACAGAATACATGTGTTTGAACGAGAGGGAGGGAAATAGAACAGTGAGGTTACAGGGGGATGAGGTCAAGAAGGTGCAGGAGTTTAGGTATTTGGGGTCAACAGTCCAGTGTGACGGGGAGTGTGGAAAAGAGGTGAAGAGACGAGTGCAGGCAGGTTGGAGTGGGTGGAGAAAAGTGTCAGGGGTGTTGTGTGACAGAAGAGTGTCAGCAAGAATCAAAGGAAAGGTGTACAGAACAGTAGTGAGACCAGCTATGATGTATGGGTTGGAGACTGTGGCAGTGAGGAAGAGACAAGAGGCAGAGCTGGAAGTAGCAGAGATGAGGATGTTGAGGTTCAGTTTAGGAGTGACTAGGATGGACAAGATTAGGAACGAGCACATCAGAGGGACAGCTCAGGTTGGTTGTTTTGGAGACAAAGTCAGAGAGGCCAGGTTGAGATGGTTTGGACATGTGCAGAGGAGGGATAGTGGTTATATTGGTAGAAGGATGTTGGAGATGGAGCTACCAGGAAAGAGGTCAAGAGGAAGGCCAAAGACGAGATATATGGATGTGCTGAAAGAGGACATGGTTGGTGCAAGAGTAGAGGATACTGAAGACAGAGTTAGGTGGAAAAGGATGATTCGCTGTGGCGACCCCTAAACTGGGAACAGCCGAAAGTAGAAGAAGAAGACTCGGAGATGGATGGGGAGCCAATGCAGCTGGATTAATTTCAGGGTGACATGAATACCTGGAAGATTTGGTTAAAAGCCTTGCAGCAGCGTTCTGGACAACCTGACGTCGCTCAAGAGATGTTTACTTAAACATGTGAAGATGGAGTTGCAATAACCAAAAAAGATGAATTCCTAATGTGACAATTTTGTATTTGTTTTTGTATGTAACAGCATATTGTCTCCCCTCCCCCCCTTAGTTTACATGTGCAATGCAAGGGGGTTTTATTTCGAACTGGGAATTTTATTATTAAAACGCGGTCAAGTAAAAAAAAAAAACAATTAACTGAAGTTTCGAACTCATTTCGGAAGTGAATCAAGTGCAGCGGCAGCAACTCTTGTCTTGTTAGCAGCATATATTTATATTTAAGCATGCTCTTCACCCTATCGCCACAGCCATACTTGCATGGGGGTAGCTTGCTTTGGCTCCTAGGACACTCCATCCACCAAATTCACCTGGGTTTTCAGGCTTGGGAATAATTTTTGAGAACATAAAATGCATTAAAAGACAAACTAATCCAAGGATCCACTGCTGTGAAACGTTCTGCATAAAGTACCAAATGCATAAATGTACCAAACCAAAGATTAAATGTTGTAGTTGATGAATTAAAGAACAAGGCGTTGGACTCGCAAAGCTGGAGTGGATGGTTAGTGCTGGAGAAGGAGTGAGTGACAGCATCTCTCCTCCCTGGTGCCTCTTTCAGCCTGAGCTGCCGTCATGGAGACTGATTCCACAGGGTGAGGAAAGTGCGCTTACCTGCCAGACACACACACACACACACACGCACACACACACACATCACACACAGTCAGCAATGACTACTTAAGCCTAATGACTCAAAAGATGTTTGCTCTATTACATCTCAGAGGTGACAAGTACAGCCCACCCTCTCATCTCTGATCATCTAATACATTTCCTCTGAAAAACAGCCTTACGTTTACATATGAGAAGAACCTCAGATTACCATTTCTCTCAAGATGATTCAATGTTTTTTTTATTTAGGAAGGGAGGATATGCATCTGGATGTGCACTTTGTAAGCTTTCCACTTGCCTCCATTACATGGAAATCTATAAATGATTACGGTAGGTGTTTCTCATGTAAAACACTGTTATTTAAGGTGAACTCATTCATTCCACGCATGGCTTCAAAGACCCATCAATTGTTTTTGATGGAAAAACCATTCCTCTGCTGGTTACGTTGATGGGACGATTGTTCTGTTGGTAAGAGATTCTGAGGGAAAACTTTCTAGGGTTGCAGTCTCCAAGATGGAAAGTAGTGTTGGGACGTTCACAAACGAATCGAATCTTTTGAACGTCTCATTAATATGAACGATCGGAGCCAAGTCGCGTTTGATTGGGAGCTGTTCTCCTCTGGGGGGAGGAGGGATAAATGTGTAGATGTATACCTCTATGACCAGGAAGCTGGAACCTTGGCAACCCCACAGCAGACGCTGTCATGGAGGAGCCACTTGTTCCTAAGAATAAAGACCCTTTGAAGTGGTGGGAAAGTCGGGTACCTGTGTATCCAAGGCTTAGTCAACTAGTGGCTAAATGCTTTGTGTTGTGGAACAATTTTCTCCAAAACTGGAAAAATACTCACAAAGAGGAGAAATCGCCTCAAACATTCCAAAGTGAGAGCACTTGTGTTTCTCAATTCGAATTTGCAGAAAGAAAAAAAAGAGAGACACCATAAAGACTGGAACTGTTTTATCATTTTGGAAATAGTAGTATGTATTTTTTTTACTTATTTTGTTATTGGGTTTATATAATTTTAAAATATTGTTAATTAGTTTTTCAGTATTGTTAAAAATGTACTTATGTGGAAATTTTGCTTTAAGGTTTTGGCGTGAAACTTTATTGAAGCCGTCTTTGTTCTTTATGAGTAATTAGGTGTTTCATTAAATAACAAGTCAAAGTTTTACACACATACATTTAATACAAAGGATAAGTATGTGTCAAATAAAGCAATAGTCAAATATTTCAAACTCAAAAATTGGTACAGAATCTCAGCTTATAATTCCTGTGATTATTTCCAGAATAAAAAAATGTACCCCATGCTGGTTTCTTAAAAGTCAAAAATTGAAGGAGCAAATTGAGCCAGTTTTTTGAACGGCTCTTTAAAGTGGACGGATCCAAAAGGTCCGGCTCCATCCAAAGAGCCATAAATCCCATCATTGATGGAAAGAGAAAATAATCTGCTACAAAACAAACAGGAAGAAGGTTGGATGACGCGGTCAAAGATCCAATGGTGAGGGAGAGAATGAGCCCTTTACTTATTAAAGACGCCCTCCGTCAACAGGCTACTTCTGAAATACAGAAACCTGATTCACAGGCTCTGACAACACTCATGTCCAAAACTAATGCACAGTACTGTGCAAATGTTTTGGGCAGGTGTGAAACAAATCCTGTAAGATAAGAATACATTGAGAAATTAAGGGTGTAACGGTTCACGGGGATGTATTGAACCGTTTCGGTACGGCCTCTTCGGTTCGGTACACTTGCGTACCGTTTCGGTATTCTGTATTTTTATTAAATGATATAAATGTATTATTAGCGCGACATTAAGCGCAGCGGAACAATGTTCCTAGGCAAGTTTCCGCACGGACGCTATTGAGTGACGCACAGTAGAGCTGCACGAAGTAGCTGTGAGAAATGGACACAGCGAAAGAGAAGCCAGAGCTTGAAGACCCTCCCACCTCACTACAGTCTCCTGTTTGAGAACACTTTCGCTTCTCTGTTAAAATACATAACGGGGGATAGACGAGTGGATACATTTAAAGTTGTATGCCGACATTGTTCCACGGAGATCAGGCAGGCAACACATCTAACATTTTCTACTGCTGGAGATATTGTCACTGCAACCAGATCTGTGCTCTCTTCAGAAAATGTGGGTAGGTTAATCCATCCTATCTATCCTAACTAGTTGCAGTATTTCATTTTTTATTTAAAAAAATGTGTTTTTCTTAATAAAGAGTGCAATTCATTTAAAATATCACCCAAATGTGTCACTTTTATTTATTTTATGCATGAATTCTACTGTGTATTGACAGCTTTTCAAAATAAAGATTATGTAAGTTGTTATTGTTTTGTACAGAACCGAATGAACCGAACCGAACTCTCCAAGACACTGTACCGAACCGAATACAATTTTAGCGTACCGTTACACCCCTATCAGAAATATAAATAACAAGTGTTTGTTGTTTCTACCTTTCAATTTGAAGCAAGCATCAATCCTTGCACTAAGCCGGGGATTTTGTAGGATTGTAGTCAGCTGATCAACCAGTCATACCAATCATTGATGTGACACGCTGTCGTAGAATGTGGGAACCAAGGGTCATAGGACTGGATTGAGCCCAAAGACGAGGTAAGTTTCAAGTTTCAATGTGTTTATTGTGCCACCAGTGAACAAAACCATAATGAAACCAACAAAATAGCTTTACAAAGTGACACACTGAATTTACAAAACAGAAAAGAACAAATGTTCAACAGCAAAAATCTTGCTGCTATACTGGGTACAGCTAAAGCTTACTAAGCTGTTGTTGTTAAAGATGAGTTTAGTGGGATAAACTCAATCAAAGCTTTGGTCAGAGCTGGTGCTCTCCTTGGCAGCATAAGTACCATTCGATTCACCTCCACAGTCGAGCATGAGCTCACATGTGTCCTCCAGCCTGCCTCTCGATTGAGCTTGCTCTCTTTTAAAGGACAGCACATGTAGCAAGGAACACATGTAGTACATGTAGTGGTACCTCGAGATATGAGAACTTCAAGTTACGAAATGTTCGAGATACGAAAGGTCTCGCAGGAAATATTTTGCTTCGAGATATGAAAAAAATTCCAAGATACGAAAAACACCAACAGTTCTGCTCTATTATCCGAATGTTAAGTCTGACGTCGCCCTGCGCTCCCGGGTCCTGGCGCTCCATTCTCCCATTCACACAGTGCTAAAAGGGGTTGATACGCCTTTATCTTGACTTTATATTTTATCTTAAATATCTTGAGAAAGTTAACTTTCATACGTGGTGCCATAATGTTTTCTGCCACCCATTCCACCTCCTCCAACACATCACTTCACTCGCAAGGTAAGGTTTCACATTTGTGTATATATTACGTATTTTGCATGTGTTTTATTCTGTTTTATTATCATTTATTACATTAACAATGTGTAGATTTAAGGATTGATGAAACGTTACTTGATTTTTCTCTAGTTCTCCATTTTTTATTATCAACTTATAGTGTTGTTTCTGAGAGCCGTTGCACGGAATAGGCGTTTTACATGTAAAACTTGCTTAGAGATACGAAATGTTCGACATACGAAAGCCACCCTGGAACAGATTAATTTCATATCTTGGGGTACCACTGTATAACTAAAGCCATCAACTCAAATAAAGTAAATAAACATTCAAATAAATAACTTTTATACCAAATACACAAGTATACACAAGCTGAAATCATTCTAATGTGTCCAACCCTCCTTTTACAGGTTCAACCATTTCGATAGCACCCTGCTGAAACAACAGATGGTTTAGTCCAATCAATGGTGCACGACCACACACTGGTTCCCAATAAACTCATTTTCAACCATAAAGTCTCTGGGATTACTTAAATGCATGATGTTTTCTCTTTAAATTTTGCTTCTAAAATAAATAAAATAGTGATAAGCAACACACGCATACAGTCATGGCTTAAATGGCTGATTAAGGCTCTTGGATGAGGAACTTAGCAAGGAATAGTCCAGGAGAGGTTAAGAAATGTTCTTTTGAGCACCGTATCAACAAGGTCTCTCCAAGTCAAGAATTTCGAGCTCAAGCTCTTTTGAAGAAGCACAAAGAAACGGGCATCGTTGAGTTGCACGAATCCTTGGATGGCTTATCAGCAGGTTCCTTTCGATTGGGTTGAGGAAATATTGACGCTCCCTGCCTGAAGATGGCGTTTATGGTACCACAGATGCATTCAGCGTCACACAGGGAAATAGAAAAGAAGAATACAATGACAGAAAAAAAAAATCAAAGAATACATCGAAACAAATCATGGATGTCGAGCGGTGACTGATCACAGGAAGCTGTTTGTCAAAATCTGGAGAAAAGAGAAGAATTTTTTGTGCGCTATTTCCTTCCGGTTTCCTGTGCAAAGTCGCTATGAAATGTGGGAAGAGCGTTACAGAAAGAGCCAGTTTTCATTGGACGTTCTCCTTGCTAAAAACCAATCCGATGGTAACTCTTTTTTTTTTTTTTGTTGACACCACTCGATCGATGTTATATATAGTAAATGAACTCCACTCATAGTGTATTTAGTCCCACTCTATATAGAGTTAGGCCAACTCTGAAGAAGAGTTATTTAAATGAGTTTATTTCCCAAATCTGTGAATGAAAATTCCATCTTTTATGAGTGTACCTTTTGTTTTTGTATTATGTTTTATAGGCTTGCTAATAACAAATGCGCTGATGATCAAAAATACCTAAACAGTTGGTACCTCTCTGTATAGTGTTTCTCTGTAAACTTCTGTGCAGATTTGTAAAAAAATGAAATAACTGTTTCTCAGAGTCGATTAAACTCTATATAGAGTGGGACCAAATACACTGAGTAGAGTTGATTTAACTGTTGGGATTTTTCTGTGTAGTTTTCGATCATGGTGCGTCGTCCCACGAAACTTTGGATAGAAAATTTGGGCCTGTTGTCAGCAAGAGAACTTGAGCCATTGATGCTAAACACATCAAACCAATTACCATTCGAAAATAGCCAAGAACTGACGGAAATCGTTGGGACAAAGGAACAACCATCCATTGTCTGGAGAAGTTCGGCTAGAAGTGTATCTCATACACGAGAATACGGCTAAGTAACTCATGCATGGACAAAAACATAGAAACTGAGGCAGAAAAAAGGGAAACTATCGGGATTACTATCACATGAGGAGACAGAAGGATGTGAGAAAGCTAAGGGGAATAATTTGGCTAAAAATATTTGCTTTAATATTGGCTACATGTGGTTGTTCTCTTTTAAAATGCCTTTATGTTAACCAATGATTGTAACCAAATAACTTGCTACAATTAATAATTAATTTTTAAGCCTTTATCTAATCCCTATAGAACATCCAATTGATCAAACCCATTTTCTTATCTCTGACTGTTTAAAAAACAGACCCGGCGGCCTTGAACATTTGTGTTGTGAAATATACATTAGACAGAAAGTGTATTCAGAAATAGGAAGCATAGCTGTTGTTTATTTATGCTTATGTTCCATTTTCAACAGTAGTGTCGCTTTGGCATCATCATGTTGTTTGCCTGGAAAGCTTTTGGAGCTTTGCACTTGACCACACAAAGCAGAATTTGGACAGTTCTTCCCAAAGTGACATGATTGTTGACTAGGACACTGCATTATGGATGAGTTATACAGGCACTTATTTCTCCCCAAGCAACCTCTTCCTCATCCTCCTCCTGTCTTTTTGTCCTGCGTCTATTCCATTTGCTTTGTGCATTATACATTTGGAGATAGTGAGGGAACAGAAAGACAAAGGGATTAGTGACTGAGTAGGAGAGCCAAAAGTTTAGAGACAGATATCCAATCACTTCTAGTGAGGACACTCACTACCAAATAAATCCAAGGCTGTGAAATTGCCAAACTCAGAGAAAGTCAGTGAAAGTCATTACTGAGCCACCTGGCAAAAACACACCGTGTCCTCTGAGTTTTAATGTCTGCTTTTCTCTGCTCTGTACAGTCCCTTGCATCATCTGAGGGCATGATAAACGTCAAACGTAACACAGAACATCAGGGACCACCACAACACGACTACAAAAAACAAAATATTTACAGAATTTTACTGTTGCATTGAGTTTATGTTTGATAAGTGAGCACATGATTTTGTGTTTTTATACAACTGTGCTAATATTGATATAAAAGTCTCAGCAAAAAGTTACCAACTCTAGGTGAAATTCACCTGGTTCGTGCACACACTTGGATGCTCATGTGTCAATGCTCCCGAGTGGTGCTCACAAATAAAACAATAGATCTTGACCACAATAAGATCATATTATGACTATTCAATTAATTAATCGTTGTATGTGAGCAGAAAAGCAGTAATTAAGCTACCAACAGTACCGTTTCTTTTTGGACCGTGTTCCGGATGCTAACATTGTTAACAGGCTTTTGGATAGTGTTTAACATTGCTCCTAACTTTTCAAACCAGTTTGAGTGAAAACAGTTGTCTTGAGTGATTTATAAGACCTTAATCTTGTCAGGCGATTATTGTAAAATGAGGTTACTAAAGATGGAATCAGGGTCTTCCAGCTCAAACCACCCAACAGACATCAAAATCCAAAGCACAGATTAAGCTGATCACTTTGGATTTTGCACTTTTACTCTCTGGAAAATATTATTTTGTGTTTTCGAGCTCAGCAACAAACCAGACATTCATTCATTTTCCAACTTCATTATTCCCTATTTGGGGTCACAGGGATCTCTAGCGCACATTGGGCAAACCAGACATAATTGAGGATTTTATTCTTTGTTTGCACAGTTTACCTAGTTCCATAGTCTTCATCTGATCGTGTGTTCTGTCCATTTTGTCTTTCGCTGTCTTTGCAGTAATTTTTTCCCCATTTACTCAGAAACTCTGTCTTTGTTTGCACCTATTCCCATGTTCCTCCTGTGTTTAGTTTGAGTGTTTTTGCACTGCAAACAGATCTTGGCTGCTTCTCTGCTACAGTGCCTTAGTTCTGAGAGTGGCAGCATAAAAGTAGAAGAAGTATTCGGGACATAGATTTAAACAGAAAACTAAAAAAAAGTAGTTGATAAAATAAGCAAGGGTTTCCGATTCAGATTCAGATTTTATTTGTAGTATGACGTGCAGTGAAATATATTGCATGACTGTCTAACTTGTAAGGGATGAAATAGATAAAATAGAAATGAAAATAAATAAAATGTAAATAATAAGAAAATTAAACAGGTATGAAATAAAAATACAAAAACACAATGATTTGTGTGTGAGAGATGCTCACTAAAGTGTTGTTTCAAGTCAACGGTTGTGCAAACCAAATGAGTAATGAGGATAGAAAGTCTTTGTGTGTCCCGTGTGTCCCTGTTTAGAGTCCGAATGGTGTGCGGGAAGAAGCTCCTTCTCATTCTCTCTGTGTTTGCCTTCAAGGAGCAGAAATGCTTTCCTGAACGCAACAGTGAGAAGATTCCATTGTTAGGATGGCTGAGGCCCTTCACAATCTTCCTCGCTCTGGTGCTGCACTGCTTGTTATAGAGGTCATGCAGGTCTGGGAGCTCGGTGTGGATGGTACGCTCAGCTGAACGCACCACCCTCTATAGGGCTCGCCGGTCCTGCATGGTGCTATCCCCAAACCAGGAAGTGAGGTTTCCAGTCAGGACGCTCTCGATGGTGCCGGTGTAAAAATATACAGATTATATTCCTATATGCAGATTAAACTGATTGTTTAATTAATTGAACATGTTTCAGGAGGCATCGCCTCATGACTTTAAAGACTGATCCCATCTCCGACTCAGCTTCCCCCCTTCTACACATATCATCGCATTTACTAACTTAACTTAAAAAAAAAACCCTCTGAAGCACTGATTTGAATTCATTTTCTGTACTAGCTTGAAAGTGTTCTATGTGTATGTCTTCTGATCAATCCACTTTGTACCAAACTGCTTGATGTTTACTCCCAATGTAAGTCGCTTTGGATAAAAGAGTCTGCTAAATACATAAATGTAAATGTCATCTGGGGGTGGTGATGATCAGAGCGCTCCACACCGTGTCACAAAACAAGTAAAATTTCTCTGGATTAAGACCCTCAAGTGGCTAGGAGTTGGTCCCACTTTGAAAGTATCTTTTGCACTGGATGGAGCTTGAATGGAAGCTCCACAGATAATCCATTTTCCCATTCAAGTCCTTGTTTTCAATTGAGTTTTCGTAGACAGGACCAATGTGGCAGGGCTACCCCAAATCCTGTGTACTTACTATAAGGGGGGGGGGGGTACTCTAGCAACACCATGACCACGTTGCTCTCCTATGGGAGTTATTGGTGTGTCCTGATTTGCAAGTGTTTACTAGAGTGGTTGGTGTGGAACAACAAGTTAGACGCAAGAAAATGTGAACGTTTTTCTGTATAGAGTCTCCACTGTGATTTTGTTAATATTAAAACATGATAAACAAACATGAGAAGAGCTCTATACATGGAAACCTTGGAGGCTTGGAGTATGTTATTAATAGGAAATATACACTCACAAACCTCATACTTGTAGCTTTGGAGTGGACTTAAACCGAATGGAGAAAATGAATTTCAGTGAGGGACATTATTCATCAGCAATTCACGTGCCTCCCTCGTCAGCCCTTTCATCTTTCTTATCCACCTCCTCTTCCACACACTCCAGTAAACGCTTCACCTTCACTGGGCTTTCCAAACCATGCAGCTTTCACTCACTCTTTGATCGGCAAAATAAAAATGACTGTAGAGTGAAATGTCCAACAGCATGAGTGATGGGCATATGCCGGGATCATACGAGGCTGATCTTCTAGTGAGGAGTGACTGGCATTGAGCAGGTGAGGCTCTGTGTGCAGCCGAAATTTAATGAGAGCAAACAATTCATATCTACAACTGCTGAAGGAGATATTGAATCTGACAGAAGGAACACATTGGTCTTTAGCGGCTGAATGTATAATGATAATAGCAGTGTGTTTTGTGTAGTGACAGACTAGAAAGTATGTGTCTACAGGAAGGATGGTGCCCTCACTTCAGACATGCAAACAATTGCGAATTCAACTTGTCTGTTTTAGTTGATTTCTCTTATTACTCAGCCCTTTATTAGGTGGAATTCCCTTTTTCTCACTTATTTCTATCCCTATCCCATGGTTCTTGAAACAGAGGGCTAGAGGAGAGGCTGATGATGTACCTCTATGAATCCTTGGTACGTCAGCCAAATGAGGGATCTGTAAACGCATCACTCTTGGTTGTTTTTACATTTTTAAAACATATAAATAGAATCAAATGAAACTTTTATGCACCATGCATGAGTCTACTGTGTAACATTAATGCTAGTAGGCTAAAAAAAGGTCCATTGCTCCTGTAAAGCATGCTTTTTTATCATTGTTGAAATGATCAACCAATCAGAGCACTCGGCTAATCCCTCCTCCCTCTGTCAAAGGGGTCAAAACTCCTAAACAATGTAGCTGCGTCCATTATAACTCCACCCACAAAACAGCATTGTTGATTACAAAGTACATATTGAGTAAACAAAAAGCTCACGCATGTATCCTCTCCAATCTGGGTACTCAAATCTCACCATGTGATGCATTATCGCAGGTTAAAGTTCATCCCAACAGAAAGAACGTCATGATTGCATAGTTTGTGAATTCTGCTTTCGCATTGTCGGATGCGATTCCTTTCACGCAGTATCAAAAGGATCATCCATGCACTTAATCAATGTCTGATCTACAGTTCACACACCCTGACTCCTGATGATCACTTCCTGCCTGCTGGATTCTCCTGAGCTTATAGCTCTTTGTGGCAGCTCGATGTAGATCCTATGCAGTCTCCTCTGGGCCAAGATCGTTAGCCAATCTACTGCAGTGGTTTGCTGGGGTCTCCTCTGGGTCAGCTCATCTCCAGCTTAGTACAGAACTCTGATGACATGGTGGTTCCCCGTATTCCTGGCTTCTTCCTGTGATTGGCCTCAGAATGATAAGACCTTTCCCTTTAAGGGGTGCATGACTTTTTTTAAACCTCTATATATTTTGTAAATAAAGTGTAAATAGTTTCTGATATCATGCCCTTTCTCCTTACTCAAGTAACTGTACTTACTTGACAGTTCTGTACTTTCGCTGACCTATATATTAGCATGAAACAAACAAACAAACAACGTAATATTATGTGTTTCAGGGATTTCAAATGTTTATAAATGACAAAAATGACTTGTATATTTGGGTTTCTGGTGGTCATCTTACCATTCCTCAATCCCTCTGCACAGATTAAGGGATATACAACCCTTTGCTTTGATTAAAAAAGAAACGGGACACCCCTTAACCTGTGAATGTACAAGATGGGTGGTAGATCTAAGGTCTCAAAAGTAAGCATTTCCCTCTGTTCCTGCCATCAACAGTATCTTTATGATTTACTTCGTTATAAAATAAACTATAGCTGTTAAAACGCCACCACGTCACTTATTGCTCCTTGACCGATACCTTTTGTGGAAAATACAACAAAAGCTTTAAAAATACTTTGAAAAAACATGTTTCTAAAATAATTTAGGTGATATTAAGTAACTAACTGTGTTAACTATAGTTTCTGATTGGTCAGAGGTATGTTGTTTATGCAAACTCAAGGAGGCAGTTGAAGGAGCTCATAGACTGCCGTTCTAACCCCAGCTCTTGCCTAGTAGCAGCATTCATTTATGCCCAGATATTTTAGCTGCCTGGTGTTTTTTGGCGTATGGAACGAAACCAACATAAGTGTGGGGAGAATTCATTACAGTTACACCATCACCTTTGGTCTTTGTAAACAAAGAAAAGGGATGCACTTACAAAATGTACTAATTTGAGCCTCCATCAGAATCCTGTGGTTGACGTCACAGACATCAAGTCAATAGTTTTATATAGATACATACTTTGTGTTTGACTTCAAGAGTAACGATATTGGATTTTGGCAACACAATCCTCATTTGACAATTTTCTGGTCACATTTTTTTGAGGATATTCTGATAATTATATTTTAAGATGATATATATTATCTTCTTTTTAGTAACCAATATTCCTAGTCTTAATGATCCAGACTCCCAGCCACTTGATGAACTTTTTGTTGTGTTTGTTTTGTTTTGGGATTCCTGGACTGTATCAAAAATAACACATCCTCGAAGTAAATGTGATGCTGGTGGAGTTGCAAAGCAGCTCATCGTGATGATCACCTGTATTCTACAAAGAGTCAGAGATTATCAACACACAGGAAGACGGTAATGAATGGAAAGAACAAAGAGCATGTCTGATGATCCTGCTGCCATGAGCATGAAAGAGTGCATTAGAGAGGACTTGTTACTGCGAATGAACGTTACTCAATTATATCGGGATCAATTCCCAGTCATCATTTAAATAATCTCAGGCATTAAATAAAGCAATGAGCATTTTCCTTTTTTCTAAATCTCTTCGTCCAGCCCTTTGACAGTTTTATGTGCTTGATGTAGTAATTCAATATATTAAATAATATAATAATCTCTCTCTCTCCCTCTCCCTCTCTCTCTCTCAAATATAATATGTAGGTTTCAATAAGGTCATTCACTTTGATATTTTTGGTTTTAAAGAAACATTACAAGAATTATGACAAAAATGAAAATGTCTTTCGGTTTCATTTTATAGACTCCAAATCAATGCCATGAGTGCCATCTAGTGGTGAAAAGAAGGGATAACCCTTGTAAGTCCTAGACCTGTGAGATGGCTTGAGTTAAAATGCTGGAACTGAATGTTCGCCTGTTTTTTTTTTAAACAATTTTCACTTTTTTTGATCTTGTCTTTGCTTTTCGGGGGGATTTATGATTCTTTTTTGTCCCAATGTTTTAGTGTTTTGCTATAAAACATAAAAACTGTTAATTCTCAAGTTTTTTTATCTCAAGTCTGCCACAACAAAACTGGTTTAAGGGCAATTTATTAGAGTAAAAAAATAAAAAAAACGCTCTAAAAGGCCCCAGACTTTCTAAGGGTAAATGTTCTTTGCATCTACTTCACAAGTTTCCTTGGGCAAACACTGTATCAACGATCCTAAATCTTGCTGTTTTCCTTGAAGAGCTTCAACTGCACATCTTGAACCAATAGTCTTTGAAATCTTGAGACCTTGTCGATGCAGTATAACTACCTTCTGTCTTGTTGCTGTTCTCAATCTTTCCATGACAATAATGTCTTTCTCAACCTCACCTTGGTGCAGATTTTGGCTGCTCCTAAACACACTATTAAGCCTGTTTTTATTTCATTCCATGACTGGGCTTCAACCTACACGTGGCACTTAATATTTGACACTCTGCTTGCAAATTAGTCAACTATTTTGAATAGAGTCTTTTTACAATGTATTATTATAGGAGGTGGCTTCATTTACCTTCCAGGAAACATGCTCAGAAATACAGAAGCTGTTACCCCCTGCTATGGGCATCAGATAACATAACCTCATTTGATTTTAAATGTAAATAAAAAGTGGTTAAGATCTTAAATGCTTAACCACACTTTATTCTGTGAAATACACATTCGTGTTTAGAATTGTAGGGATCAATGAAACACAAAGTCTAGAAGAGCATTCTGAAAACACAAAATAATTTAGATGAACTGCATTCTGTGAAACAAAAAAATAGAGAAGACTGGAAAAAGCGTTTGCACAGCCTCACATCATCTTGTCCCGTAGCTAAAAAATCTGTCTATAAATTTCCAGGACTATCATCATGTGAGAACAGTTTTTAGACATCTTAGATGGTTCCTCTGGCTTCGCCTGTCACAATCTCCCATGGTCTTGCAAGCTGTTGTAAGTCCTTTTGTTGCATCAATTTACAGATCAGTCCCTTCAGGAGTCACAATAAAGAGCGATTTCTTCCTCTCCGTGAGGAATCAGTCTCCTCCACGAAGGATGGAGAGCTTGTGTGAAAGCCTCTGTCCCGGCTGGAGACGAGGAAGAATTGCCTCTTCAATGACATACGCATTGCCATGTCAGAGTGTTCTCATATCCTGTTTCATTAAACTCTAATTTCGCGTAGAAGAGATATTACTGTGCCAGGTCCTATTGACCTCACATTCTGTTGTCAGCACTGCCGTATTAGAAAGGGAGAGGAGAAAATGAGAAAAGGCCCATTTTCTCCTTCTTACAGCTTGTTAATGTGCACTTTGAAGAGCCACGAAAGCCCTTTTGGCAAAGGATGTCATGATTTATTCAAATAGACTGTGCATAAGTCATGGGGGAAGTTAACAAAAAAACTGAAATATTCAATAATATTTCTCTAAAAGGTCTTCTATCATTTTCACAAGGTATTTTCTATTGGTTGCTCACAAATACAGCATCTGAAGACATAACTTACTTGCTGAAATGAAGGTAGTTATTTGCCTGAGAGAACGGTTGTCCCAAAATATTTCAAACAGATAAAGCACAGAAAAACAACAAAAATGCAAATTTTATTTATGATATTAACTAATTTGAATATTTGTATTGTTCCAGTTTGGTTTTGTTAATATGAAAATATTTGAATGGAGCCATGGTGGTGCTGTGGGTAGCATTGTTGCGTTCCAGTAAGGAGGTTGCCAGTTCAAGGCTTGCCAGTGACCTTCCTGCAAGGAGTTTGCATGTTCTCCCTGTGCTTGCGTGGGTTTCCTCTGGGTACTCCGGTTTCCCCCACAATCCCAAAAACATGCAGTTAGGTTAATTGAATAATCTAAATTCACTGTCAGGTGTGAATGTTGCCCTGCGAAGGACCGGTGACCTGTCCAGGGTGTACCCCCACCTCTCGCCCAATGTGATAGGCACCGGCAAACCCGGTTGGAAATAAGCGGGTTGAAAAATGAATGAATGGTGCATGGCATATGTTTCAGCAGAGTAAAATTCATGCGCAAAACTGAAATGTTGTATAAAATATTTGCGAAAAAGCACAGTTTCCATCCAATGAGCGCAAAAACACAAAATTGGCACTTTCTGATAAACTGGTGCCAAATATCAAAAGAATCAAAGTTGTGCAGACGTAGATGAAACACAATATGCGCAGTCATATCATCTTGCTTTTGGGAAACTGCTCTTTGGGAACACTGCCGGTCAGGGAGGCGATTCTCATTCTTACCACTCGTTCGCTCAGATGTGTGTGTTGGTGCCCACAGTATTCGATCGAGGCACATTGTCGCACGAAGCTTCAGACTGAATATTCTAAGAGAACCATATTAGGCAGAACCAAAAACTGGAGTTGAATGAAGCAGAAGCTGGTTGAATGACTTCCAATAAAGTTTGAAGATTCTGTTGCAAAGAATGGGACAAATGCTAAACAAAACAAAGGCATGTTTGTGTTGTAAATGTCCACTTTTAGGTTCAGGAACATAATATAATTTTAGATTTTAAAATTCCATTTGGATTTTTTTAAATTAATTCTATCTTATGTAATTATTTTAGACTACTTGGTCGCAGAGGCTTCATTGTGATGTTTAATCTTTACATTTTCCAAAGTGTAATCATATGCAAGACATAAATGAAGACTGAGAGAAAAACACCATAGCCTTCCAGCTTAGCTCAGTTTTCCCGATGAGCTAAAATGAGCTCCCAAAGCAATGGAGGGAATGAATGATTTATTTATCTCTGAATGCTCTGCAAAAATATGCAAACGTCAGATGAAATGTCTTTGCAAATGTTTCTCCCTGAAGCAACAACACTGTGTATGGGTTGCTCCTTGAAGTCGACTCAAAGCTTTAAGAACTGACCATGACATAATCGTCCTTTCCTCATGATGGGAATTTAAATGTAAAGCTGGCTTTTCACAAGAAGGATGAGAAAACATGCAGATAGATAAAGGAAGGAGGTAATGTAAGGTTATGCAGCTGAAAGAGCCTTAAATTGCATCATACCTCGACATTCTGTCCATGATACAATGTGCATCACAATATTTGTAGGGCATAACACTGTAGGGTTCTCGGTTCGAGGCTTGCCGGTGACCTTCCAGGAAGGGGTTTGCATGTTCTCCCCATGCTTTCCTCTGGGGGTTTCCTCCAGGAAACATTCACATCTTTCTCCGTGCCTGAGTCTGGATCCACTGCAGGGTCCAGCCAAAAGTTCCTTTCCCACCCACCCACTTGCTGTCAAACTAAAAGATTGGAAACCCTCTCTCTATGTTCTCTTTTTGGACATGCAAACATGTCCCCATGCTTTACCATTGTCCATGACCCTACAGCCTTGATCCTCCAGTCTTGAATCCTTCCTCGCCCCTATAGCTCCACTTTCGGAGGTTGTCACCTCACAGTCTAGACCGGCTTAAGTCTGTCATAGAGGCTTGAATGAACTCCATCTCCCACCCCACTACCCCCACACCCTAAGTCGCCATGAAAAAGATCATGCATGCACCTTCACAGCCCTCCGGGTTCTTGGTGTCAGCTCAGTTGAGTAACTCCTAGGCAGAGCATCGGTTTTCAGCAACCCACCAGGTGTCGGTTCAACCTCTGAAATGCCAGCTTTTTCTTTGAACTGCCCCCACCCAAAGACTGTGTGTTCCCTTGTGCCCCAAACCCACTCCTTGGACAAATTAAAATCCAGCTGCAGCCACATCACGTGATTATCACTTCAGGGACACCAGCATTAGAACGGTCTGGAGATGTCTGCGTGAAGAAACTCACACAAACCTACGAACTTTGTGTCACCACAGTACATTCTGTAGTGACGAGCATTATAATTGTTTGACTCCACCCCACCAGTCTCATGCTGGTGTTTTGAGAGTGGTGCAGATACAGCTGGATATGTCTCTGATGCCATGCCAAGGGTACTGTCAGAACTTAGTGTCTCTGGTTTTCACATGGTCATTAGTTCCCCACCTGTTAGCGCATTGTTTACATCCGGTCACTCCCTCGTTGTCTTGATTTCCATGTGTATTTAGTCCCTCTGCACCCAGTTTCTTTTTGTCAATGATTGGTTTTTGAGGCACTGTACTCCTCACTCCTTGTTTCTTGAGTGAATTAAACCATGTAACAGTACATCTTAGCTGCAGTGCTTGCTTTCCACTCATCCTGTTACAGCGGGACAGCTATATTATAAATATTTATAAATGTAGCTGCATATGTGTGAATTCTGTGTAGGAACAAACTAAACTAAAACAATCTGTGCATTTGAAAAGATAAGGGTTTATATGTTTATGACAACCATACTGCATTATAAATGATACATATGTTATTATGCTATAAACAGGAAGCTTGAATTGCTGAGTTGGGAACCCGAGTAAAGCTTTTGCCCAGGAAATTGAGTTTTTTGGCTCCAGGCGGCATCGCTAGGTCTTTTAGCAAGGCACTTAACAATGATGATGCTTAACAAAATCAATCCAAATCCTATCACATTATTAAATGTTACATATAACTTAAGACGGCTGTCAGTTGTTGATGTAAACAGAGATGGTTTAGTGTTTTGCAATACATCAAGAGATAAAAGTAATGTCAGAGAGACATCTATAACATCTCGTTTGTTCAGTCAAGTTATTACGGCAAGTCTGCAGCCATTTTGAGCATTTCACGAATTTGCTCTAAGAAATTTTATTTTTAAACAGTTTTTTTTGTGTCAGTGCTTGATATACTTTTTCTAGTTCAAAACAATCAAGAAATTGTTAAAAAAAATTCTGAGAATTAAATTGTCTTATATCACAGGTATTGTGCTTCCAAGGGTTTTCATCCCAAGATGGCACTGATGGCACCGATTTGGAGTCCGTAAACTGAAAGATGATTGCACATCGTGTCACTTGTTAATAGTGTCATATCTCTTGTAACCTTTGTTACCAAACCTTTAAAACCAAAACGTTAAAACGTGTAACCTTTTAGCCGCATTATTAACAGTGGCTTGCTAGAATAACCAACACCACCATACCGCCACTTTTTTGGTTAAGTGAATGACCATATGGCAAAGTTGATGCTTTATTCAGCATTACCCATCTTCTTTTTAAAACACCAGGAACAAACCCAGGATGGACTCACACCAGTACTTTATCAATCATTCATTCATTTTCCATCCCGCTTATTCCCTTTCGGGGTCACGGGGGTCTGCTGGGGCCTATCTCCAGCTCACATCACTGGTCTATTGCAGGACAACACACACTCACATGCAAGTTTTTGGGATTGTTGGGGAACCCAGAGAAACGGGGGAGAACATGCAAACTACTTGCAGGAAGGTCACCAGCAAACCTTGAAACAGCAACCTTCTAACTGGAAGGCCGCAGTGCTATCCACTGCGCCACCGTGCTGCCCACACCAGTACTTCATTTAGAAAAGCTCATGAAAAAACAGT
This sequence comes from Danionella cerebrum, assembly GCA_007224835.1. Taxonomy (NCBI): domain Eukaryota; kingdom Metazoa; phylum Chordata; class Actinopteri; order Cypriniformes; family Danionidae; genus Danionella; species Danionella cerebrum. The sequence goes on along the minus strand of SRMA01025500.1, from coordinate 51,374 downwards.
GTTACTTCTAATATTGATCTCCCAGAGAAGAAAACACCTTCTCAGTGATTCGTTAAAAATACTTTTTTGAAATATTGACTTTTATACATTGTACATTTTATGTATCTGTAATTCCTTTTTTACAGAAGATATAACACTAAACATGAAGTTATTTGTATGTTAAACGCTTAGACGTTTCTGCGCAACCTGGTGACGCAACCCACCTATTATTTGACTTTTATATCAAATATTATGGGTAGGTTTCAAAAAGGTTATTCGTTTTTATAATTTCTGTTTTGAACATAGATTAAAAGATTGGTGCCATCTAGTGGTGAGAAGAAGAGATAACCATAGGAAGTACAAAACCTGTAATATGGCTTGTTTTTTCCAATGCTATGGCACAAAAAGTACTTGGAACAGTGTATACGGTTTATGAAATGTTCTTTTGGTGTATTTCTATAATTTTCATTCTTTTTTTGGGATGATTTATGAATTGTTATTTTATCTTATTATGAAATGTTATTTTGTTATTATTGTTATAAAAAATAAAAACAGATGGAAAAAATTAAAACATTTAACAGTTAAAAATTTTAAATTGTTTTTTTTTTCCCGGTACAATTTTAGGTTTGTTTTGAAATTATTGTGTAATGTAATGAAAAACATATTTGTAAAATAAAAAAAGAAGCTGCGGTTGTATTACAAAACTATATCAAGCATTGTCACAAAAAACAGTTTTAGAGGTAAATTGTACTTGTTTTATTTACCTGGTGAAAGGAGGGGTTAAGTGTGATGTTACGTCATGGGGGCGGGGTTTAGTTTGAGCCTAGACTAGAGTATCTTTGAATGAGAACGAGCAAGGCAAACGGAAATAGGTTACTAGTTCAAGTTCCATGTTTAACAACTTTCACCTAAGCCACGCGACGACATAAACAAAACAAGAGAAACTTAAACAGTTAGGAGTGAACAGATTTACAAAAATTACATTTCTAGAGCTGAATTGTTCTTTTCAAATTGTGGACCATTACCACTTGTCTTAGAATGTAAGACTTTGAGGGGTTGAACTCCCTGCCACCGCAGTGGTCTTAGGCAGGATTTCCCTTGTGGTCTCCTCCTCGGAGGCTGCTCGTGATTGAAAGTACGGGATGGGCAGGGCCGCCTTCTGCCTTTTGTCGCGCGTGTGACAATAGCGCTGAAGGTGAACGCGCGCACGGAAGCATCACCGCACTGCTCTGCAACGCACGGCGAACGCGTACGTCTCCTCGAACCCGTCCTGCAAAGATAACGGAAGTTTCAAGGACCGCAGCGAGCCGCTTATCTGAGGGGGAGCTGGTCAAACCGGACTCACTCCTCCACCACGCGTGGGCTGCAGGAGAGCGACGCGACGGAGCGGAGAACTCACAGCATCGGGCTCTCTCGTCTACGGAGGACTTTATCTGTCGGAGGACCTAAAGGTTTTATTAAATACTAAAAACGTCTTTTAACAAATACGGGCAGAATATTCGTCGTAGCCGCTTGGAATTCATTAGACCCGGGAGAAATTGAATTTCGTGGAGTCGGTCGCTCTCGCACGCGGTCCGAACAGGTGTACGCGACGCGGTCACAACTCTAGCTCAACTCGCTCCCCAAAGTCTGTTTAAAGACAGGGATTTATTGTCGCTTTTTAATCCATATTTGGACTTAATATCAGTTGCCGAAAGCAGGACAACCATGGATATCAAATGGTTCGTTACAGCCTTTGTTGTTATGGGTAAGTGCTTGTTTTAACATTAACGTGTAGTAATATGTATAATGTGTGTTTTTTATGAATATAAATAGTTTGGAACCTTTTTATTAATATATAATTTCATGGTTTGATAAGTTAGATGGTCATGCTGGAAGCCAAATTGTTACTCAAAAGATCCTGTTTGTTTGGGCTTGAGCACTGGTGTTTAACTGGAGAACAATGCAGGTTATCTCGGGTCATTTGTGCACTTCTTGTAATGAATGATAAACTGATTTTCAACTGTACCTTCCTCGCCTAACTGCTTGGATTTCACGCATGATTTCTCTTAAAATGTTAAGATTTACTATACAGTACTCCTAAAAACAAAAGTTCTGTGTAGAACCAAATGTGTTTGTTTTTGGTTTCAAGTGGAACCTTTTTGGTGCCATTTAACACTTATCTTGAAAGTGCTATTTAGAACCAATGTTCAAAGGTGATATTCAGAACCTTTATGAACCTGTATATTTAGAATACATCAAATTTATGTACTAAACCACTTTTGGCATGATATTTATGACCAGCATCTGATAAAAACTGGTTTAGAACCATAAGTACGAAAAAGGCCATGATAGTTTCTTTACGCTAATATCAGGACCACAAAACCACAAAGAAGCAGTAATGAACCAAAAAGAGCTTAGGGTTCTTTAGAGCAAAAAAGTGCTTTATAGCACACACAAACCAGTGAAGAACCAAAAAGAGCAAAAGGGGTTCTTTAAAGTGAAAAAAGTTCTATAGTGCACCCTCAAACAGGCAAAGAACCGGTGAAGAACCAAAACAAGAGCTTCAGGGGTTCTTTAAAGGAAAAAAGGTCTATTTAGCTCCCTCAAACCTGCATGGAGTGGGGTCATGGTACTTTTAAGTTAAGGGAGGCTTGGAAACCATTCATTAATTCATTCATTCCTTCTCCAACCCGCTTAATCCATTTTTTGGGGTCACGGGGGTCGGCCATGCCTATCTCCAGCGCACATTGGGCGAGAGGTGGGGGTACACCCTGGACAGGTCGCCAGTCCATTGCAGGGCAACATTCACGCACACATTCACACCTAAGGGGAATTTAGATTATTCAATTAACCTAACCACATGATTTTGGGGATTGTGGGGGAAACCGGAGGAAACCCACGCAAGCACGGGAAGAACGTGCAAACTCCTTCCAGGGAGTGACACCGTGCCGCCAAGAGCAAACAATATTGGAGTATTGTTTTGTGCAAAGTGTTTTGCATAAATCATATTTCATAATGCACATCTTAAGCCAATTGTCCACTTCACAGCAGCCAGGACTGCAATTATTTGCATATCATTCTGTGATATTATGAAGCTGATTGTTTACAACTCTGTTGTTTGTTATGGGATCCATTTGAAGCAAATGGACCATTATAAACTCCTCCCACTCCATTGTAAACAAACCAGATTAGTTCCCAAATGTTGTGAGTACGCACAGACAAGGGCCTTCTCCTTTTTCCATTTACGATTTTAAAGGACATGCTACTGTCAGTCAGACAGGATTGCAGTTTATAATTTTTCTACAAATTATTTAGCAATGCTTAAAGGTGAAAAATACTTGATCTAAATTCCGTCAATATTTGGTGTGACTGCCTTAATCAATTCTTATAGGTGCATTTTAAAAGATAAACCCAAAACCTATAGTATCTACCTAACAGGTTCTAGTGAACACCAAGGTTATAACCCAGTTATGAGCTGACAGAGCAAAAGCTGTGTTGAAGGCTTAAAACCAGGCAATTCATTCATTCATTTTCCTCCCCGCTTATTCCATTTCGGGGTCACGGGGGAACATTGGGTGAGAGGCAGGGGTACACCCTGGACAGGTCGCCAGTCCTTCACAGAAAACCGGCTGATGAACAGCCAAAATCTGCTACCAATGTGACGTTGAGAAAGACGTTTTTTATCATGGCAAGATTGAGTTTAGCACCAAGACACAAGGTAGTTATACTGCATCAACCAGATCTAACCAAGACAAAGATTTCAGAGCAGACTGGAGGTTTAATAACTGCTTTTCAGGCTCTTTTGGGGAAGTACAAAGAACGGGAGACATTACTGGAGACAGGGAAACTTGAGCAAGCTTATTACCCTTTGGAAATAGAAGATTTTCTGAAGTGTAAAACATTGCTCAGAACTTGCAGACCCCAGGTAAACTACTGTCTGGAGAATTCTTCAGAGAAGAGCTAAAAAAAGCCATATTTCCAGAAAAGGCCAAGCACATAAATGATATATGAAAACATTGGAATTCGGGGGCAGAAAATTAGCAGCAAGCTCTTTGGATTGAAATATTTAATTGATGCAGAAAGCGGTTCAATAATGAGTGTCTGCCAGCAACGGTGAAGCATGGTGGAGGGTCTTTAAATACTTGGGGCAAATAGAGCTGGAGATTAATGTTGTTGTGAACATTGAGAAATATTGAAAGACACTTGCATATGCAACACCATCAGGAGGCCCCAATTGCAACATGACAATGACCCCAAACACACAGCCAGCCAATAAAACCTATCTTCAGTGAAAAAAAGCTCAAGAAGTTCTGAAATTGATGGCATAGCAACAACATCATCGAGTGTGTTTGGTATTACATGAAGACACGGCGAGAAAGCTACATCCACAGAAGACTTGTCCTTAGTTCTCCAAGATGTTTGGAACAAAAAGTGCGTGCAGAACTAGGCATAGGATTGTTACTTAAATACATTTTTAACAATTACAAAAGCATTTGAAGGCATTTTTTATTCACAGAATGTTTTTCCACACTTGCCTTAAACTTTTCTCTGTTACTATGATTTAAATTTCGCTTACTGTGTTTACGGGAAATAAGAGTAAAAATAAAAATGTCGTCGAATATAGCCTTTCATTAAATGTTGCATGATAATCTCTACATTTAAGACATTGAATGTACTGCACACCTGGATTAGACTCACCTGTATACAATCAGAGGCTGCATGTGCTATTGGGTCATAAACTGTACATTATAACATATATCAGATGTTCTTGATTAGGATAAAACAGTTTATAATGTTAACAACTGTTAGCATAAAATGAGTTCAATATCTAGGTTATGCTTCTTAAAATTACTGGACAGCTGGCCCTGTGATTCATTTTTTTATTTTCACAGAAGCATGATTCAGCATTAAACTTGGTTAAAATATGACATTGAGCTTGTGCTGTTGGGCTGGACCCAGATCCGTTTAGATTAGAGGGGTCCATGTTAAATCCAGTTATTCCCACCTTTTCATTGCTGTCAGTGCATACAGTCTTTCCCCACGTCTGTCACAGACAAAACATTGACGTCTACATTTACATATTCTACCCATGCAGCCGTCCTTCCCTCCCCCGTTTGCTTTGGTACTTGCTCCCTCATCACACATGCAAAATACCGTCATAGTCATTCACACGAACCCCTTACCTCTGAACAAACAACAGATGGCTTTAGACTGCCGGACAACAGGCGTGTTAGTTCTGCCGGGAGGGCAGCGGGTGAGGCTCAAGCATTTGCATCTTGTGGCCTTTGTAAACATTCAGTCTCAAAGTGACTTCTTTGTGATTGCTTGTTTTTGTGTTTGTTATTAAATCAAACGGGGTACTTTTAGCTGTTAATTGGATTGAAAACCTGTACCATAAACGCGGCATGTTCTTGGCTCAAGTTCTGGAGTTTGTATCTTCCTCCACTTTCCTCCCTTGCTGCAAAAATTATGTTTTTTGATCACTGACTGAAGAACTGAGCGTGTGATTAATGCCGTACATGGAGTGGCAATGGTGAATCCTCGCTTACCACCAGGTCCTAACATTATACGATTTCTATAAGAAGGTACAAAAATCAATCAACGAATAAAAAAATAATCTCCAGTAAATGTAGACCTGATGTATTAAAAACAAAGCATTGGCGATCTCGTCAAGTCTAACTACAAACGTTCATAGCAGATAAATTGATTTTGCTGGAAAGAGTACGGAGTTCATCAGCAAGAAGAGATGAGAATCGATAGACTACATTAGGAACTGAACAGAGGTTTATCTTTGTCGGAGAAGCACCGAGACGTCAATAAATGGATATGGACAGACTTGAGTCTACAATGATAAAAATTGACATTGTTTGAGGGGTCAAGAATGTGGCCTTTGAAATCAGTTTGATTTCCTTTAATTAGATCAGTTGAGGTAAGATATCTTTTATAGACACATATTGTCATTGGTGTAGATCCGTATCGACCCGAGGCCAATTTGTAGGTGCAGGTTACATGGGTACAGTTGTGTCCCCACCCAGTTGGATTTCTCAGCAATAGTGCCAGCAAGCTATAGTTCACTCTAAAAAAAAGCTTCCGTATAGAACTAAATCTGGCTCTTAGGCTCGTAGGGAATGTTTTTTTTTGGTGCCAACACTTGTCTTCAAAGATGCTGATTAGAAGGTGCTATTTAGCTCCAACATTGAAAAACAGGTTTTGTACAGTAAATATTCTCACTTATTACAAGTAACAGGTTTTTGAATGAAGGGTGCATTAAATAAATTGCAGGAAGTAGAGCAGGGTCATGTGAGCTTTTAAAGTGAAAGTAATTGAAAAACGATTATAGGTTCTGAATGTCGATTTCGATTATATGTCCAGCTCTAGTCATCGCACACCATTATGGCTTAGCTACAGCATGTACAGAATTACATGTATATGTTTCGCATCTGATCATCGAATTGAGACGCCTCTATTTTTGCAAACTCAATGCAGAATACTCTTTTTAAAAGCACAACGAATCAACATTTTTACGGCTTTTCAGAAAGAAACAGTTTACGTGTGGAAAAGAGTTTTGCCCCATTTTGAGGGTTTGCAATCTGGCTCGGGAACCATACGTTTTACTAGTTTACAGCTGATTTTTTGGGGGGGATTCAGACAAACTCTGTTGACAAAAGTTAAATAACAAAAAATGGAACTGCAAAAGACTGTTAGGTTGAAAGCAGGGTAAAAGCAAAAGAGGAAATATTGAGCCTCTCACACTATCTGACTCTGGGCACCATCTGATGCTTTTTGTCTAAAAAAACCTTCTCACAAAGCTGCAGGAGAAGCCATAAAGGGCTTCCTCTTACAACGGTAATAGGCTCACAAAATGGTAAATGCATGCATAAAACCTTTTTTGTTGTGTCTATTGGAATTTTATTGGCATTTCTCAATCATGGGAAACACTTGAACAACCGTTATGGGAACGATCCCGCCAAGATGTTAAAGCTGTGCACTGTAATAATGACTGGTATATCAGAGATCACCTACTTTATGAAAGGATTCTCATACAGACTTCTTTAGAGGAATGTACACGGCCAAGATCGCAAAGTTGAACAATCCATTTTGAAAGCTCAAAGGAAAGTTAGAACGATGGATCTGGAAAGACCGTTCAAGGTGTTTGTCTAAAGCGTTTATTAGCCTCCCACTGACTCAGGCGCATTAGCTGAGCTTAGCTTCTCTGCATGGAGTTCAGAAACAATGCTCTCATTTCCTGACAGTCACTCAGCCGCTCTTAATAAAGCCTTTCTTGGGGGGGATTTTGGTTTTATTAGGTAAACAAAGAAAATTAAAGATGCTCATAGCTACTGCATGCGTTTATGACTTCACTAGGTTTGTGGTAAACCATTCTTACTTTACTATAGATATTCAAAAACCTGTTTGAAAGCTTAAAGCTTGCATGCACAGATTTATTAATTAATTCATCCATTTATTTGCTTGTTCCTTTTTCAATCATCCAGTTCACAATGGGTATTCCAGAAATGTGTGGTTTATCATGTTGTAAATAAAACTAATTTGGGCTATTAGCACACAGATGGTTTGGGTAAAATAGTTGGGTAAACGTTTTTAACCAAGCTTCCAGCCCAGCAGCTTCCCAATGGAGTCCCAATGGTGTGTAAGATTCCTGTAGAACAGAGATGGAAGCACAGGACCATGATCATTGCCCGCTTCTGAAGAGCTCATGGTTATTTGTTGCATAGCTTTGATTCTTTGGTCCCTCTTGTTACTTTGGGGTTGAACAATACAGTAGTGCTTTCCTTTTGAACCCTGAGAATGTCATTTTAGACTGTGAACAACCCAGAGTGACCTTTTGCTCCAGAATGCTGATCGTTGAATGTTTAGCTATAAGTGTCTAGCCCCGGGTCCCATTGCACCATTTGTCAATTGTCTCATACATCCTGTTTGGAGCCTTGAGATGAGGCCAGTGCTTGTGTGTTCAAGAAAACTTTTGATGTATTTGTTACCAGCAAAGTTTAAATCTGGCATTCTATAGAATGCATAGGCAATGAATATAATGCCTGACATTGAATAGTAAAAGATGAAACGATTGATATTTTTTAAATTGCCTAGGCATTCTACAAAGCAAGTATGAAACAGTCCTAATTTTTCACCAGTCCACTGCTCTCTTTGATGGGTTCTCTTTGCTTCACAATGGTAGCTGTAGGTGCAAGTAATTATCAAAGAAAGCATATTGTTGGTATGACGTTCCACTGCCTTGCTGGGATTTCACACTTTGCCTGCCACATGTATGTTTTGTATATTGCCTAGCATTCTATAAAAACGCAGGATTTCACACTTTGCTGGTAACATATACAGTTGTGGTCATACGTTTACAAATTTTTGGATTTCTTCCACTCATAAGTTAGTGGTAGGGTTAAGCCATTATGTCAAACAATCCAAATGACTTTCAGTAAATTTGGTGCAGACACAAAAGGGTTCGAGTAAAGGGAACTCGCCTCACCTGTGACCTCTTTGCTTGTAATCAACTCCTGATAGACCCTTGCTTTTTTCATCCAATGATGCATTGGAAAGGGACATTAAAAGGTATCCAAGGAAGCCTGTTTACAATACGCCAAACAGCTCAGAAACACACCTCCAAACTTCTGAAACAAAGTTATTTGTGATAAAACCATAAACGGTACATTTGGAGAGGACTCAACATGAATAGAACACCATTCCCACTGTGAAACATGGAGGCGTGTCACTGATGTTTTGGGGATGTGTGTCAAAAATGATGGCAGTATAAATGCAGAATGTTCTCAAAGGATACCAAAGGAAAATGTGCATCATTAGCCCAGAAGCTGAACATTCGAACACAACAACAATTCAAAACACAAAGTCCACTTGTCATTGGTTACACCAGAACAAAGTGAAGATTCTGGAGTGGCCATCTCAGTCTCCTGACCTCAATATCATTGAACAACTCAAACAAGCAGTTCATGCAAGAGTTTATTTACGTAGTTTTTATTCAGATTTTTTTGAACAATGGCCAAGGAATCCAAAATATTGCCTGGGTACAAAATCTTATGAGCACAACTGTAAAACTATGAAGTTCCAAAGACTTTTAAATATGATGTAAAACCTTGTTTGTCGCATACAGATTCAAATCTGCTGAAATAAGATCAGTATAAAGAAAAGAAATTTCTTTCCAAACAAATAAAATGAGGTGTTTTATGACGCATTATAAAAGTATAAAAAATCACACTTTCAGTCGCTGTGTACCCATTCAGAATTTCAGAATTTGTGTCCTGTGGTGGCAAATGTAGATGGTATGCACTCTTCAGATTGTTGGTTTAGCAGAAATATTCTCAGTTTCTGAGAGGCCAAAGACTTTGAATATCTTGACTCTTATCTGAGGTGATTTAGTCAGTGGTATTTCTCACACAGAGTAGTGCAGTTTATTATAAGGGGTAGGATAGAATTAAGAAGGGAATGAGATGTCTTGGTAGTTTTTTTTTCTTAAATTACCTAAAGAGCGGTATCAATTATTGAGAAATCTCACGTGCCGTTTTATGTTCATTTTTACATTTTGAAACAGAAAAAGTTTGACTGAATATATAAAAAGGAGGAAGACAGAATTCCAGTCGACATACCCTCATTTAACCTGTTTTTTTCTCACATTATTTAGAATATGCAGCGTTTAATTATGAAGTGTGTTCTTGAAGTCAGCCTCTTGGATGTTCTATCCATTTGAACATTTTAATGTTCATCCCAAAGTTCTGCATTAAAAATGTATGAGAACGGACTGAACTTTTAGCATGCTTAATACTGTTGCATTTAATTCATGGGCATTTATTTAGGCATATCTGCAGATTCAGAGCATATCAGAGGACGAAGGCCTTTGATTCTATATTTATTTAGTGGATCCTCACTTGTACTTTTGTGGTGAACTAAACAATTGTGCTTACATTGCATCCCTCGAGTTCAAACAGAGAGGTCAATAAAGTTTACTGAGGGTGTGTCACTTTTCTATTGTTTTCTTATCAAGACTACTTTATCAGCTTATAATGTGTTGTATTTTGAATCGGCTGTGTTCGTTGTCTTCCCTCTGAGGTTTATTTTTGGTTCCCTCTCTCTGTATTTGTGTTTACTGTAGGTGTGTGCTTTGCTTGAAGTGCTTCAGATTAGATCTCAACAAAATGGAAACGCACAGTAGGGGGTTGGGTTGGAAGGCTCCTATCTGCCCCCATGGCTGTTTTTACTTCGAATTTATCTTTGGTTGCTACTTCAGGCTTATCCCCAGTTACAGAAAAACATAGAAGACCTGACCAGAGCTCTGACCTGGATACTAAGGGAATGTTTTTTTTGCTGAATCACATTATGTTCTAAGTCTTGCAGGCTTATGTAACTGACTGGAGTCATTGGAACATAGTACGGTTAAAATAGATAATTTAAATCATAACTGCATCAATATGTATATTTGTAGCAATAGCTTTGTTTTATCAAATATTGTTTTAAAGAAAAACCAGACACATAAGAATACATCTTATAACTTATAATTATTTATACACTGTGCGTCACTTTTTCAAATCTCTCTTAAGTAAGCCTCTCCCTCCCCCACTTCTATACTGCTGCCATACACAGAATAGCTTGACCCCCCCCCTATCCCCTACACACATATAGCCAATACCCTTAAACTCGAAATCTTCCGGTGTGAGATGTGTACGAGTTGACAAGGATATATGAACTTCATGCGGAACTCTCCATTATTTTATTGTTTCATTCCCCTACTTAAACTTAAAAGATTTAAAATGTTTCAACATATTGTACTAGACCTAGAGGAAACATTTTCTACAGGAGCTTCTTTCATTGTTGTGCAAATTATTAACTTTGAGAAGTCCAGGGCCTTAAAAAATGTAAAAAAAAAAAAAAAATATATATATATATATATACACACACACACGCACACGCACACACACACACACAATTCGGAGTAGTACATTTTGTTGTTTACTTACTGCAGAATATGAGTGGCTCACTAACAGTTTTAGGCTTTATAACAAAATCCTAATCATTGCAATAAAATTTAATTTCATAAGTCCCCAAAAAAAGAAAAGACAAGGTCAAAACATTGCAAATATTGTATAAACCCTCTACAAAAGCTTGTACACTGTTTCAACTAGCACTTTTTGTTCCATTGTACTTTCTTTTGTGCAAGAAATTTGAAAAACATAAGCCATATCGCAGGTCTTATAATGTGTAGGTTTCAAAAAGGTTTAGTTTTTATACTTTTGGATTCAAATAAACATTCCAAGAGTATTAACACATTATTGGTAAGGTAATTAGAATATTAGAAAATCCTCGATTGTCTTTCAGTTTAATATTATAGAAGCCAAATTGGCGCCATCACTGCTATCTAGTGGTGAAAAGAAGGGTTGATAAGTACAATAGCTATGATATGGCTTGTGTTTGCACAGGTTTGGCAAAGTGTCTTTGTTTTTTTGGAGGTTTATAATTTTTTATTTTGTTATACAGTTTTGATTTTCATTATAAAACATTGAAACTGTTCTCATTTTTTGAGATGTGTGCAGTAAAAAATTACAATTTAATACTTGTAATAGTATTTTTTTGTAAAATTTGTGGAATATAATGAAAACATTTGTCACAAAAAAAGATATTAAGCATTAAGTCACAAAAACGGTTTTAAAGATAATTTATTAGATCAAAGTGTAGTAGAAAAAAATGCTCAAAAAGGCCCCAGACTTCTAAAGGTTAAGATTCGTTTGAAATAAGTTAAATTTAATTCCTGTGAAAGGTATAGAAAAAAACCTTTAGATCCATTGTGAACTGAACTCTGCTCGGTTTATTGGACATAGCTTGAGACCTGGTGAGATTTAAAGGTCAGTGACTCATTGAAAGTGGATGGAGTTTTGCTTCTGTAGCTTCTTATTCTTGTTAATGCTGTCAGAAAAGATCTAATTCCTCAATGCAGAGATTTTGGCTTGGGAACAGTGAGGGGAGGAAGACATTTGTTACTTTTGGTGAATTTAAAAGAAATCGTTGTTCCACAAATTCATAGTTTTGCTAAAACATTCCTGTAACTTACATTTTAATCATCAGAGTGTGTCATGAACAGACACGTCCAACACTGTCCTCCTTCATAATGAATTCTGAGACTTCAAATGTAGTCCTAAAGATACACAATACATAGAGGTCTCTTAAGAAATACTCAATAAATCCAAGGAATCTGGGTTATGATGCTAAAAATGACAGAGTAATGCAGTCCGATAGGAGTTGATTGTTTGCATGGCTTCATTAAAACTAGCCTAATGCCTGCCTTCAGATTGGAACAAAGAACTGATGGACAAGGGGAAAGAGATTGGCAGAAATGGGGAATTAGAAGATGATGCCTTCTGTTTCAGGCTTCTTCCATCCGAAGACTGTGACTGATTATTGCTAAGGAAGTCAGTCTAAAGAGACTAATTAATTGTTAATTAGTGGCTTTTCTGATGTTTAGAAGTCTACATGCACATTGACTTCATGAGTTAAAAACAGCTAAAATGCTATAATTATTATTTAAATGTATATAAAAAATGGGGAGAATTACTTAGTTCATCTGTTATACTTGCATCGTATTGCCATACTAACAAAGGGTAAGCAGAAAGGGGGGCAGGGGAGATGTGCTTAAAGCAAGTGGGGAGAGGGACTGAGGGTCTTTGGGTGGTGGCTAGACTAGACATTAAACGGGTGGGAATGGATTGGTGCTCCCGGTGGGACGTGGTGGGGGCCACTGTTAAGGCACAGTTGAGTTGGCTGGTCACAAATATTAAATATTTTAGTTTGTCCACGCAACTGATGGATGGAAGTGGAGTGTCTGCTAGCTGCTCATGAATAATTCAAGGTGGAACTTGTGGGACAGTGGGAAGGCGGGTCAGTCTATGAGTGGGGGTTGAATGAATAGATGGTCTTATAAATTGGGGTTTTGAGAAGACTCAGCAATTGTTCACCGCTTCTCGAGAAAGTAGGACATATTTCATTAGCTGTGACCATATCATTACTTTATCTATGACTTCGCAGGGTTTCAGATTGCATCTTTAAATTGAGATTTATTTACTTTCAAGGCTGTATTTAGCTAATTATTAAGTTGCCTGTTGAGTGATAGATCATGAAATTTGTTGATGAGCTGCACTTTTTTCAAAAATTTTACCCCATATCTTTTTTATGCACTATATTTCCAGAAGTATTTGAAGAGTTAGAGTAAAAATGTATTATCACAAAAGTCATACAAGCTCTGTGTTTAAGCACTGAAAGGAATATGTGGTAGAACAATCTTTAAAAACAATAAGGATAACCACGGTGTAGAAAGGATTGTGAAACAAAGCGTAGAGTGGATTACAGCTGGAGTTAGTGCTTCACTCACCACAAGACAGAGGTGTACGCAGGAGTTTCAGCTGTTGTGACAGAGAACATCTGAAGCATCTTGCCTTGGCTAAAAACAAAAAGGACTGGAGTGCTGCTGAGTGGTCAAAGGTTATGTTCTCTGATGACAATAAAGTTTGTATTTCCTTTGGAAATCCAGGCCCAGAGTCTGGAGGAAGAGAGGAGAGGCACAGAATACTTATTGATTGAGGTCTAACATACATTTAGGCCATTTACCTATTTGAAGCAGAGTTGAGTGCCATTTTGTGAAGATTATGTGGTGTTCTACCATTTACCAGCTCTGAAACCGTGATCCTCATGGCATGGGTTGTAACCCCAGTTTAAGTTACATGGAGTTCATGGGTAGATGTCAAGACTCATTTTAAGATGCGGATAATATTTTTCTATAGTGCATTGCTCCTCTTTGTTGGTACTGTACAATTGGCAAGTTGGAAGTAAAATGTATCTTGATCGCATGCACCAGAATTAACTGGTAAATTGACTAGCCAGATCAATAAACAGTCCTACATTGAAGCAGAGCAGTGATGACTCACTGCTAGTGATTTGAAACTCTTGTCCACTTCCTCTGCTTTTAGCTGTAATGCTATCAGCCACTTATTCTGACTTACTCTTATGTAGAAGGCTGCATTTTTTTTATTCTAAATGAAAAATTGACAGTGAACTGAACAGTTTTAGTATACACTATAAAACCTTTAAGGAACAAAACTGGCCTAAACTAGTCAGGCTAGAACAGGTGACCAGTTCTCATTTACATGAAGATCAAATGAAGACACACCAACACTGCTCTGTGGATTCAGGAAAGGCTTAATTAAGAAGATAACGAGGTATTGCAGGTGGTGATTAAATAAGGCACCGATATTGAAAGGGGTGGGGTAGATGATGAGGCTGGTGAGCACATGGCCAATCATAACAAAGAGCCATGTGCTCACATGACAGAAGACAAGGCCACAGAAAAATCAAACCGGTGGCTGGGAAAAGCAAACACAAGACAAGACACAAAAGTTTAAGTTTTAATTAGATTTTTATTTATTATTTTATTTGTTCTTTTTTATTTTATGTCCACGCTGTCTTTCTGGACGTGTGTATTCTATGTGCATTTTCACCTCTATATTCACCTTCATTATTGTTTTTTATTCGTCTTTTGCTTCTGACAAAATTCTAAACGCATTGTAAAACTCTCAGACTGTTCGAAATACATACTGGCGATGACTCTAGTTGCTATATCTTTTCAGACTGGTATTCTAAGAAATCACAGAGAATGCTGGGAAATTTCACTTAACATGGGGTCAAACTTTGTTAAACTGTAACTAAATCTGAGAATGCCATTGAACTATTGGAGGTTACAGTCTGTGCAAGAACATACCAAGCACTGTGTAAAAGAACCCTCGGGTCTATTAGGGGTGTTAAAGATTTACCATTGACTTAATTGGGAAAAGGCAACAAAATATCTTCAAGATGAAACGTCATAGAGAAATGTGGATTTGATTATGTTAATCATAATAATAACTTGAAATGTATATAAGACCTCCCTAGAAACTAAACTATTTCCCTAGCAACCAACGTTCTGAACTATATTTAATCTTCAGTAAATTATAGAGAGATGGGGGTTGGTTTATTTAACATATAGGAAACATTAAATTATGTCACTGACCCATCCATAGCAACCAGATTGTTTACCATAGCAACCAATTTGGCAAATCTTTATCTCATTGCAGAGACACGCGACTTGATTTGTCACACCAGGTACCACAGGGAATATTATATTATGTTACTGATCCCGCCATAGCAACCAGACAGTGTACCATAGCAACAAATTATAAATCTTTATCTCAAGCTGTGAAAACAATAGAGACATTGGGGTTGGTTTATGGGCGCAACATTTAAATAAGCATTACTTTTACAGGCCAACGTCAAGGTTTGTGTGCCATCCTTATCCATCTAGTTGTGTTTATCTCCTGGTGTATTTCTGAGCTCTTTTGTCTATTGTTGGGGCCTGCTATTCTGAAATTACTGAAATGATGTTTCTTTAGTTGCCGATTGAGATGTCTAGTATTATCATTGGTTGTGGTGACATGTCTTTGACGGGTCTTGCAAATCAGGATTTTATTTGTTCAGTGTTGCCCACTAGAAACCCAATGTATTCCCATGGTGTTGACATTCTGTGTTTTTTGTGTATCAACTTAGCTGACGGACTACTATTGGGCACCATTGCTTCTGTCAACCATAACGTCCAGTTAGATTTTTTCCTCTCATCGTTGCGGTTAGTGCACAACACCGTCAAACAGAGTGGTTTGCAACACAGTGTGACTAAACAGGGGAAGTACATATTGCATCAAGGTTAATAAAATTTTGTCACTATTTCACTAAAAACATAGCCCTGTTGAAAAGATTTGCTCCCAATTGGAAGGCTCATGAGTTTATCTACCAACTATGATGTCTGTGACTTGCTATATCTTTGATTTATTGAAAAAGTAGAAGTGACATATTGTTGTACTATCAGTGCACTTGTGTTACAGTATTGTCTTCCTCCCTCAAGTCTCTGTATCCGAAATGCACTCAATCAATAATTAAAATGTTTGTATGATTTGTGTAGATGTCAAGCTCTTGGTCTCACCTTTGTGTGGCACAGTAATGCAGAGTGTTGGATGGGTTGATGGATTATTGATGGAGGGATTGGTGCTCAGCAGAGCAGCAGATGCTCATGTGCCATGTATGTTCCTCAGAGGAGGAAAGAGTGGTCTCTGCATGATTTTGTTTGTTTGCATATATAAGCTTGTAATGC
The DNA here is from genome assembly GCA_007224835.1 of Danionella cerebrum. Taxonomy (NCBI): domain Eukaryota; kingdom Metazoa; phylum Chordata; class Actinopteri; order Cypriniformes; family Danionidae; genus Danionella; species Danionella cerebrum. The sequence continues at coordinate 35,218 of SRMA01025500.1, read as the reverse complement.
AAGTTTGGAATTCATTAATTCCTATTAAACATTGGGTTAAGTGGTAGACACATGTTCTGGTTTTGTTAGTTGTCCCTGGTTTTTATTGCAGTTGACCATCTTGTGACTCAGGGTCTTTTGATGCAGCTGCTTTACCGTAAAATCTCTTTTGACTGATATATGGGCAGCTATTGCGTTTGCGCTCACCCTTTGCCCTGTGACCCTAGTTTGTTGTGTACAAGGATCCATCAAATGTAACCGTTTGTATCTGCGTGAATGGACCAAGATGTGTTCAATTGACTGAGAAACGTTTCACAGATGTCACACAGATGTTTTGTATCAGGGCTAGATGTTTTACAAAATATACCACGTCATGGGTTATGTTGAGCATCTTGCCTTTGTGGTTTACGATAGTAGCCAACGCCAACTAAACAACAGAAGCGTTTGTGTTCGTTTATAAACACTTGATTCCTCTTTGCCTATTCCTATGAGAACAACCTTGATCCAGCAAAGAGAGAAAAGCTTCAAAGAGCTGCAATAATCTGCAAACAGTGTTATCTGGGAGGTCATTGCCTCTGCTTCAGCACTGAACATACTCTGAATGAAAAACCATAGGTTTGCCGCGTGCCCGTCTCTTTGAAAGAAATGAATCGGTGTTAAATGGAGGCCAGCTCTGTCACCTATTGTATACAACAGCAGGCTTCCTTTTGAAACCAAAGATGGAGTGGCTGTGGAGGGCTAAATTGTTGCCAATTACAGGGATGGACTGCAGAATAGCCTTTACTCCTCTGTTTGTGTGATACATCCATTAAGGAGGAAGAGGCAGAATGCTCAATCCTAATGACCGACTCATCTCTCTTGGTTTTATAAGTGCTCTTTGCTCCGCGATGGCTAATGCATCAGCATTTGAAAAGGCACATGCTTATGTACGCTTCTGTGCCTTCTGCCTAAAACAAGACGCTTTCTTCACAAGTTGGCTGCAAGTATGCTTACGTGGATTAAAGTTATGCTGTGCATTTTTAATTTCATAATTTTGTCCCAGCTACAGAAATGTGCACCTGCACTCACTGGCCACTTAATTAGGTACACCTTCCATGTACCAGGTTGGACCCCCTTTTACCTTCAGAACTACCTTAATTCCTAATGGCATATATTCAACAAGGTACAGGAAACTGGAGAAGTTATATTCATGTTGACATGAATCTCCCGTTCCACCACATCCCAAGGGTGCCTTAATTGATTGAGATCTGGAAACTGTTGAGGCCATTTGAGGACGATGAACTCATCATTCTGTTCAAAAAACCCATCTGAGATTATTCACATTTTAAGACATGGTGCGATATCCTGCTTGAAGTAGCCATTAGAAGAAGATGGGTGCATTGTGATGATGCTACATTGGTACTAATAGATCCAAAGTGTGCCAAGAAAATACCCTTACACCATTACACCACCACCACCACCACCCTGAACCGTCAATACAAGGCAGGATGGCACCATGCTTTAATGTTGCTGATACCAAATTCTGGCCATTTCATTTAAGGTTGCAAGCAATGTTTTTCCAATATTCTATTTACTAATTTATATCATGCACCATGATTAAAATTAGATACTACAGCTAGTGTTATAAAGTAAATACACAATGTATTAGAATATTTTTGCTTTAAATCATCACTTCCTCAAGTGTCTTCTCCACAACTGTGTTTATTGTTTCCATTTTGCCGCGGAAAATCCCTTTTTTCGGACAGAATATGTAAAACTGGATTGTTGAGAAAATATTCAATACTTAAGATGATTTAAATGGTAAAGGAACAGTCATTTTTTTGGAAATAGGCTCATTTGGTATTCAGTCCTTCTCTGAGTGTGGCAATTGAAAACAATAAAGTCGTCAAAACTTGGTAGAGTTGGAAATCTATTTCTAAAAGAACTTTGCTTATGCCTTTAACAGATTTGCGAAATGTATTCAGATATTTCTTAATGTGTGAGTGGAACCTCTGCATACTGTTGAAATACATTAGAGACAGATAAGTGTACTCCAAACAAGTTCATTTACCTAAAGATACTTAGATGCATGACCACACCATAGAAGTATGTATGTGTGTAGTGCCTTTTTCAAACTGTAGATCTACTCGTCATTTAAGGGGATTGGTAGTGCATTGGTTATTCAGGTGATTGATAAGGAGTCTAAAAACAACTGTCAAATGCTCCTTAAGAATCCCAAGCATTTTTTTATCTGGTTCCTTGCACCTGAGGTTGAACAGAAACTGTTTTGACGAAAATGGCATTAAAATAAATTATTCCTGTGATATTTAAAGGCCTCTACACACCAATCAGAATTTTTGTGCGAGAAAGCCATGTTTTTTTCCAAGATCTAAAACCATGGGCACCAACGGGAGCTCACACATCTGACCGAACAAGTGGTGCACTGCCATATCAGATTGTTTCTTCGCAAAGAGAACAACCGATGAAAGCTGGCTCTTTTGATTATGTGAGTGGGACGTAATAGAGCTTTTCACAGCGACTTTGTACTGGAAACGGGAAAGAAATAGCGCACCACAAATCCTCACTTTTCTCCACACTTTTGTCAAACAGCTCTCTGTGATCAGCCACCAACAGAATAAACCGCTCGACATCTATGATTTATTTCTATGTGTTCTTTGATTTCTTCTCTGTCATCATCAGACTCATGGCTGTTAAAACCCTTCTTTTTACTGGACCCCTCAATTGTTAGCATTCTCTTTCATGCATTAGTTGCTCGATCATGATGTTTCATTGAAGAGCTCTTTTTAGTATCATCATAAACATACACATCAGTCTGTGTGCTTAGTGCATCTACAGTTTTCTGCTGGCCTACAAGCAGTGATTACCAAACTGACTACCGCAGTGTTAGACAGCAGGGGTTTCTGGACATTTTAAATGCTTTTGCTGGGATTTCCGTATGTTTTAGTTATCCTTCATGCTGCTGATAATCATCTAGGCTGTACGGTTTAGAAAGAGAACCTTATCACTTAGTCGCCACAAATCAAGAAACATTCGCTCTACTGAGCATCTGATTATAGATGGTGATGGGTCATTCTTAAACAATTTGTTCATTTTAAACTTATCTCGGATGTGATTTAGTTTGAAATAATCACTTTAGAAAGGGATTCGTTCAGTTCTGCATGTGAAACATCTTTATGGTTTTTTGGGTTTAGCCCATTCAAACGAATGAAAGAAATAAACTTTGTTTTCTGTGGACTTGTAACAAAAGAACTCAAAAAGAGAACTAATCCTTTCGGTTTCTGGCTCATATGGCATTGGTTAACATTTTGGAATGAATGCACGACGAAAGAGTGAAAGGACTCGAAAAACCAATCTTCTGTTTTCTTTGGACATGTGTAAAAAGGACTCGAAAAAGAACTAATCCTTCCGGTTTCCGGCTCGTATGGCTATCGGTTAACATTGAGGAGCGGACACTTGACAAAAGAGTGAAAGGACTTGAAATTAGAACTAATCTTATTGTTTTAGGTGGACATGTGACAAAAGGACTTGAAAAGAGAACTAGATCTTTCAGTATTAGGCTCATACAGAATTATTTAGCATTTGGGAGCGGACACATTACAATAGAATGAAAGGACTCGGAAAAATAAGTAATCGTTTTGTTTTTATTTAAAATAATTATAAATAATAATAAATAAATATATCATATTTGTGCAAAACTTAGTCAGTCAACAAAAGAGTGTGTTTATATGCACACCACCATCCTGGTTTTGCTCAGTACACTGATTTCTGTCCTGTCATATAAACACAAAAAACACATTTCAGTTGTCTGTTTACTGTCGAAAATGGCCAATAACCAAATTTGTGTTAAATGGAATTCTAATGATTTGGTGTTTCAAATGTTTGCATATTCATTTGTTCTCTGGTTTGCTCATGTTCAATGTGCCTTGGAAGTGCACAAAAATCATCCCCTTGATGCTCGCAGTTGATGCATGATCACCATAACAAAAATTATCGCTGTATTCACAATAGAGATGCAATGGTACACGAGTTCTTGGTTCGGTATGTACCTTGATTTTTTAACCACGGCTTTCAGTTTGGTTCTGTTGTACATTCGTAATTTTTGAATCATCATTTTTAAAGATCCTATGAAGACATAAAAAATAGGTGATTAATGGAATTCACTTTATTTTGCCCAAACAAACAATAATACATTTTGTGTTTCCTTTAGCATAATTACATCTGATAAAAGAGTGCTTGCACACGATGACTTATTAGTTTACCATTCTTCTCCCGTCTTTGTTGTAATTAACAACTGGTTTAAAAGCCTCCTCATATGTGTTGAACCAAGGACGTCATAGTGTTCGGTTCGGAATAAAACCGACTAGTGTGTCATCCCTAATTTGCAGGTTTTGTAAACAAATATTGGGGTACAAAACTACAGCCTCATATACATTATCTGCAGCCATTTTGAGCTAATGTTTTGCATTTCATGGAAATGGATTTACAGAATAAATGCATTTTTCTGTCAGAACTGGGGCGGCATTAATGGACTAACCAACACTCTGATTTCATTGCATAACATCTGAAATGTTGCCAAAGTCTGTCATCACAGTGGTTTGGGATAATCACCTCCCAGAACTGTCTTGACTGGCTGCGTTCCCAAAGAGCAGATGACATGTATTGCGTTTTGTCTTCGGGTTGTAGGACGCAATTAAGTTATTATACGAAAAAGACCTTCTTCTAATGCAACTTCCATTTTTCTTTTGATAATTGGTGGCAGTTTATCAGGAGGAGACTATTTTGTTTTCTTGGACTCGTTGGATGGAAATGGTGCTTTATACGGAAATATTTTAAGCAATATTCCATTTTTGCACATACATTTAATTTGCAACTTTGGATAGAAACATGGCTAATGTGCAAAAATATTTTTGGAGCTTGTCAGTGTATTTCCGGAAGGATGCTTCATTTAAACATCTCAGAAAGTACCTTAGCTGGCTAACAGATGCTATTCGAGATAAAGCATTTACATTCATCTCCTTTGAATGCCACAGCTAAACTGCACCGAAAATTGAATTAGTCTTCTACCCCGACACATTTTCACAAACACTTTGTAAAAAATCTCTGACATGATTCTATTAGCAATGCTTGTCACGTGGAGGTCAGAGCCTTGCATGCATTCACAAGCCTTTTAGCAGCTAACTGAGTGTATGACATTTACAGTATCTGTGCCTGCTGGCTTGTCAGATAAAGTGCTCAGGTAATATTATGGCTATATTGTAGAGTGAGAGAGACTTTATGGTAATTCCCTGTCGTCTCCTGGAGGGTATCTGTGTGTGTCTGTCCACACCTCTGTTTGATTTAAGTGGAGCACGTCCAGTGGATTTTCTGCCCTGTGCTTGTTATCCCTCTCGGCCAGCCGTATCTGGCAGCACAGGTGTTTATTCAAGCACGCCGTGCTGCTTTGTTTGAGCGCGTTTGCACATTGGCTCTGGTTTCATGTTGGAATATGGCACACAAAAGAAAGCATTAGGTTTTGAAGCTTGGATCATAATAGCATTTAAAGTGACATCTTTGAAAATCGAACATTTGAAACGCTGCTTTCTTGTTAACTTGTGTGAGTCACAATGAGTCCCAGACATGCCAAGGTGCACCAAAATGCGGATTATCCCAAGCTTTTTAAGAACAAGGTGGCGCGATCTAATGAAGTGGGAGATTTCCTTTCTGTGAAGAAGTGGCTCGCTTTCCCCTGGATTAGCTCTTTCTTGCTCTTACTTTGTTGTGTACACGAACCACTATCCCACGAGAACAATTGTCTTGGTTCCCTCTCACCATGGGACAAGGCTGCTGAGGTTTGTGAGATGTGAAAAGATTTACAAAGTAAATGTAAACAGGTGAAACAAGATGTTAGATGTGGCTTACTGGCGAGTAAGGACAGGTGGTTGTGGTCAGAATATAGGAAGAATTGAAGATTTAAGACATCACTTTTAGCCTACGTGAAGAGTTGTTTCACTTTGAAGTCTCTCTTAGCCTGTTAAACCTCATCTGGGAGGGATAAAAGATCTCGAAGACACACAGGAGCAGCAGGGTTTTTCACATGTGGTCTCAGGCTGAGTGAACAAGCCAGCAGGGAAGACAAGACGCGAGAAACAAGGGAACCCGATTCTGAGAGAAATAAAATCAGAGAGAGTGATGTTTTGTATGAAATAATGGGGTGTTGACGTCGGATTGGTTGCATCATCGCTCCTGAACATATGTTTAGCACTTCAAGTGATGACATTTTTATGAGGTGTCATATGCAGACCTCAGTATGCCTCAATCCTCTTACCGACTGAAGCAAGTCTTTGAACAGGAACAGAACAGCTCTTTGAAGGAGCGTATGGGCATTATGTGCTTAAAGGCTGATTCACTTCAAAATGAGAAGTCTCTGTGAACCTGGTGTCTTCTGAAAGCTGTGTGAGTTTTGCTTTCTTTCTTTGAAGATTGAAGGTGCTTTAGAAACAAATGAGGGTGTCCCTAAACAAGGCAAAGGGGTCATTGTTTATCCAGCATCAGAGAAACATATAGAGTAAACACTTGTTAAATGCAAGCTTCATTCGGATTGCAATATGAAGTATTTTTAGGAAATTATGGAATTCATTTTGTGCCATAAATACGTAATTACAGCCAAAAAGAACAAAAATAAATTGATTACAAAGAAAAAAAAATCAGCCTTAAAACAAAAATAATCAAGTAATTACCTTAAAAATCATTGACAGACATTGATTTTCAATACTCTCCATTTGTTGTTGGTTTCATTTCAGCTTCAGTTTCGCATCTCAGAGTTTTGATCTCAGAAATGGAAATGCAAAAAGAATGTGCAAACATTTTTTTTTTGTACTGACATAAGTTGTTAGTAAAACCATTGTGAATATGTTATCACCAATATTTTGTGATAATCCATTATTATGAAGATGGTAGAAGCAAGGTTTAAGAAGGTATAATAGAAAATAGTCCTCAGAATGGTAAAAAGAGCTAACAAACCACATAGAGAGAGTCGAACAAAGGAGTAAGTAGAGTAGGTGGAAGGGAAATTCCTTAGAGAGCAGCCTGCTGCATGTCTCTCCTTCAGGATAAGCAGAAAAAAAGGGTAGATAGATCTGTCAACTTGATTTAAAGATTTTGTCTCCTCTTAAGAGCACTTATCTAAAAGCGGAGATGTTTTTGAAATTTTTTTATTTGATTGATTTATGAGCCAAAACGACCTGGGAGACTGAGGGCCTGACAAAACAGCACAAAGAAGGTGGTGCAGTGCTAAGATAAATATGAAGTGGCTTTGCATTTATTGTAAACATGGCTCCACAGACTCAGAAATTATCGTCTCGCATTGAAACCATTTTCTCAATTGCATGAGCACAGCTTGGTGCTAATTTTTCATTTAAATAGCCTTTCTAGCTACTACTTTAAGGTGGTGGTCTATTGAATGCGGGTGATTGAAGCTGAAGCAAAGAGGGCTGTGTGCATTAACCTAGAAAATGCTGCTCTGGTGATTTATTGATGAAGCAATTTGTGGTTAAAGACACTCTGTTTGTCCTAATGGCTCACTTGCACTTTATTTTGTGCAGGGGTGCATTTAGTCCTCGAACCAGTGTTCAGACCAGCAGTTGCACAAATTACATCCACAATCCAAAGGAAACATGTCTGTGGTCATCTTATCTAATGCATTTTACCTTGTTTGGTTCTTAAGAAGCTTGTGTACCTACCTAAATGTCATGTTGGCCTTTTTTCCACACATTCAGACTTGCCTGGGGTTCCTGTCTAGTCGCAACATCTGCATTTGACCCTGGCTCTCACAAACACACGCTGTCCTTAAATCACCTTGTAGAGCACAGATGCTCTGGCACTGTGTCTTGCCGTGGTACAATATTTATTCTTTTCTAGTACGAGTATTTTGGTTACAGCACAACTTTGGGTTTCTAACAGCACTTGGGATGAACTCACTCTAGAAAACGGATGTTCCCAAATTGAGTGTATTTCCTGGTGTTTCTGTCTGTCTTTTCAGAGATGGTCATAGATGTACTTCTCCCACCTTGATTCAAGACATTTTAGTGGCTTTTGTAGTGATTTATAAAAGTTTATTGACGATGTCACATGAGTCCAATGGTTACGTCAAGGCTGGACAGTGAAGGCCTGATTTTCCAAACCCTGATGGCGTTTCGAAAACCAACCTTCCGGAAATAAATACACAAGATTCATACAAAAACTAATAACTCATAAATGTGTAACATCCATTAATGAAGTTTATCATGATGGAACAGACTTCATCATTCGATGCAACTGTGGTGAACAGTTTCTTGGGCCTGAAAACATTCGAGGCTAAATCCAGACCCTAACAACCAACTAGAAGTGTTGATATGCCTTGAAAAACTACATTCATTCATTTTCTAACCCAATTATTACCTTACGGGGTCACAGGGGTCTGCTGGTGCCTATTTCCAGCTCAGGCGAGAGGGGGGGGGTATACCCTTGACAGGTCACCAGTCCATCGCAGTGAATAATTACAGGTAAGTATATTAGTTAAGATTATATAAATAGATTATATAATATAAGTATATTTGGCTCAACTTGTAAGAACAAAGACGTCATGACACGGTTACATTATTGATGCCGGTTGGATCCCAGTAGGGGCAGCCTCTATTTTTAACATGAAGCCTCCTTTTTTTGTAATTTTTCTTGAATGTTCTACTCCGAGAATAAAGCAAGGACTTCATTTCATCAATAATTGAATAGTTTATTAAACTTTTTATGTTTAGTGTCTTATATGTTGCAATCAGCCAACGTTCACATTTGGTTCACTACTGAACACGGTCACAACTTGTTTAACAAAACAGAATTTCAATTATTAATTTACTGTGTCAAGGCTTTCGTTTGCTGAAAAACGTCTGATATCCACTGCTTCTCTCTCAGAGCTGAGCTCTGCTTTAGTCATGTCTTGTTTACTACCCTAATGCTCCTGTATCTAATTAAATCTATGTATGCTGCCTCCCCATGTCCTTCCAGTGGGGTGTTTCCCATCAAGCAGGAAAACAGGGTCCCAGTCTTGTGTATATATAGTTAATTTCTCACAGACACGAATGCACATACAGACTAGTACAGCTGTGCCACCAGCTGCTCACCCTCACACACAGGAAGCAGTGTAGCCCCCCTCCCCACTTTAGTCTGTACTAAAAGACCCGTTTTGTTTTTTTTCGCTCTGCAGCTGAGGCGCTGACTACAGTGCCTGTCCTGACCTGGGAGATCCATCTTAATGAGTTTTAAAGCTACATTTTTGGAGACTACAATACTTTTAGTAGTTAAAATCATATACCATAACTTGATCTCATCTCGTATAACCCTCCGTGATAATGATGTTTTACTCATGTGAACCAAATATGAGTTCAGCCTGTTTTAAATGTAGTATTTCTGTACATGGCCTGAATTCTGTTTATTTATTTGACTAATGTAATGGGAACCAGTTCTTCACAGGGCTCTAGAGTGCGACCAATTTGGTCGCATATGCGACCAAATTTCTCAATGGTGCGACTAAAAAAAATCAAAGGTTGCACCGGTGCGACCCGTCGTTCGAGTGGGAAAAAAAACGAAATTCCGTCTACGGCCGCTCCGCCTCCTGCGCGCGGCTCACAACACGCGTATCACCCATTCATGCGGCTCAATACGCGCCTATCGCGGCAAGCGCGCCTCTCAATTCGCGTTTACCGCGCCGCTGAAGCCTCAGACGCGCGCAAACGCGTCTTTGCATTGACTTAACATGGAAACCCTCCGCGCTTACCGCGCGAACCACGTTCGATGTGAACTACCTTTACAGCGGCAGGCAGCTGCAAACAGATCAGACGAGGCCGAGATGAGAATTAAGTTTAACGTTGCCTACAATATTGCAAAAGAAGAACTCCCCTTCACTAAATTCAAGTCCGAAATAATTCTTATGAAGAAAAATGGCTTGAACGTAAACCCGACGTACAGCAATGATGTTACGCGAGTTAATCATTTACAAGTCAATATTGTCTATGGACAGTGATTTAAAAAAAATAATAAATAGAGAACTAAAAAAGTGAACTTGTGAAAATGCGGTGTTAAATGTGATGCAGTTGAAAATTTGGGTGCACCTAACTTTTGTGCTGGTGCACCTAAGAAAAAAATTTAGGCGCACCAGTGCAACCAGTGCAAAAAGTTAGTCTAGAGCCCTGCTTCACCAAAGACTTTAGACAACATGATAAATGAGCAATTAAGAAACAAATTTGTTTCTTGCCACAAGTATAAAACTGTTAACCCTGCAGGCACCGGTGCATATACCAATCACAGCGGCTGTTTTGAATTAAGTAGGAATAATGCAACCCAGCTATTGTTGTATTTTTAAATACATTTTTAATTTCTTTTGGTTATCAGTTTTGATATTTTTGCATTTAAATTAACATTACAAGAGTTATGACTCAATTTGGAAGATGATTAAAATGTCAGAAAATGCACGATTGTCTTTCAGTTTCATTTTACGGACCCCAAATTGGTGCCATTAGTGCCATGTAGTAGTGAAAAGAAGGGATAACCAATGGAAGTACAAGACCTGCGATATGGTTCTGGCACAAAAGAAAGCACAATGGAACAAAACGTGCTTGAAACAGTGTAAAAGGTATAGAAGAGGTTCGCCCATTTTTTTATACAATTTTCACATTTTTTTATCATTGTCTTTGCTTGTTTGAGGGATTTGTGAATTTTTATTTTACAAGAAAACGCTTGATTTTTGTTAAACATAAAATTGTTCATTTTTTTACGTTTTGCACTGAAAAAAATTACAATTTAACTGTCAGAATTTTATTTTCTTGTACATTTTCTGGTTTATTGTGGAATTATTGGGTAATGTAAAGAAAAATATTTCTAAATAAAAAAGAAGATGGGGTTGTACTAAAAATTATATCAAGCTTTAATATTGTTTATTTATTAAGGTAATTTATTAGAGAAAATGTAATATAGCAAAAACGCTCAAAAAGGCCCTGGACCTCTAAGTGTTAAGAAGCCTGCTCGACAATATTCTTTGAATATTGCTTTTAAAATGCTTTTAAAGATATTTTTTTTGCTAACCTACTTTATTTAAACATACAGAACTTTCAACATTGAGCTTTGTGGCTCATAACTAATTATAGTTAATTATTTGTTATTTGAGTTTATTTGTACTTTTGACCACTTTTTGCCTGGTTTAGGTTTAAAAATTGCACTGCAGGCAAGCCAGTTCAGCACCTGGCTTAAACTAAAACTGAATTTCTGTACATACAAATCTGGAAATGTATGGGCGCTAAAACCATTTAGTTGTTTGCAGTTTTCCCAGTCAGACTCTTTTTGTATATTGCGATATGCATGGAATCCTTCCTGAGCTCTTATTGTAAGCGTCAGTGAATATTTTTGATGGATGATGCAGCTATCTCTGAGGGAGAAAATTTTTCATTTTTGCTGATCTGCTTAGAAAATCGCACTTTTATTTGTCACATTTGCGAACGTGAGGAAAGTGGGAACTGAGCGATTTGGCATATCTCTATCTCAGCTTGGAAAAATCGTAGAGACACAGGGGATGGTTTAATTTACATTGTAACATTGGTATCATTAAAAAAAGATTTCAAACATCAAAGTTTGCATGCTTTAGTCATCTAGTTGACATTGCTGTCTATGCCTCTGTAACTCCTTCCTAACTTCCCACTGCCCCGGACGTTGCTCTTTTATTGGCGGCTGGTAATCCAAGATGTTATTTAAGTCAGAACACATTTTACTCATCATGAGCCAGAATCTCTGACCAAATATTTAAAACCTCATGACCAGTTGGTAACATTTGGGTAGTTCACACTGTGCGAGTACCAATTTGCTCATGATTTTGGGCATCTGTTGACTATTTCATAACAAAATCTTGTCGTAAAAAACTTACAGTTTACAAATGTACAAGTTGTAATTTATCTACATATTATTTCTGTGCAACTTCAGCGCTTCCCTGACATCAATCACGTTAAAGAGCCTAACTCAGTTAATTGCTACTTCTTTACCCAGTTAATCTTTCTAAATAATTAGCTTTTTGTTTCATTTGTTAGCTCTACCGCAACTATTTAAGATCCATTCTTAGTATCAAATGTGAAAAGAGCTTGTTTAGTGCACACAAGTGAACCATTCTCTGTTTAAATATTTCTGTTGTGAATAAAATATTGGCTTATGCTTGAAAGTGTTGCTGAAATGAAAAAACAGAAGCATCCCTACATTTGTGGAATAATGATTTGACTCAGCTGTGTCAAGAAAGGCATAACATGTAGCTAATGTAGCCTACTTTATTGCTTTGATCTTAGTCTAATTATAGTCTCAGAGCTGCTCTTAAGAGCCAGTTGCTCTGCTGGCCAGCATTTCCCTCAGTTTATGTTCTTTGGCAGGATTACCAGATGCATGGGCATGGACTTGGGTGTTTTATGTGACTCTTATCTTGCACCTCTCATCTGAAACCTCATTAAACTCTTTTTTTTATCTCCTGACGGGACATGCTTCTTAATTCTGTGGCTCTGTATTCAGAAAAGCTCTGTTAAACCTTAAACATATTTAATAATTCCCGCTTAGGTCAAAGACCTCAACGTATTAACGCAAAAAGTACAGACCAAATCCATCCCTTCAATTGAATTGAATCTGAAAATGGCAAATAGTTTATTTTCTTCTATTTATGCTCTGTAGTTTTTCCTGATCTGAAAGATGTGTTCAGTGGAGGGGGAAACCATCATTATTATTTGTGCAGCTGAGTTTCATAAATGACTAAAAGTTCACTGTGGGGATTAATTTAGTCTGTAAACGGCGAACTGAAATGGTCCGTTGTTGGAGGGACTTGGATCTATGCAGATTTATGCAATTATTGTCTTAAAGAAGACTCAACTCTTTTAGAAATGGCATAATTCTCCAGTTCCCACTGAGTGTTCTCTTTTTTTAATCTTTCACAGTTATTATTCGGATCTCACAATGAGACTTTTTGGATAGTCCAGAAGTATTTCTTTTCTGAAGACTCAAAAGAATTTCAATATCTTTCCAAATTAAAACTTGAAAAAATAGTGTACTAAAACCAATTCAAAATTAAAGTTGCAGTTTTCTAGGCAGATATACTTGTTAGGTCTTTCCTCTTGTTTGTCTGTTGTGGTGTCTTTCCTTCCCTCATGTTCTTCCTTTATCATTTCTTTCACTGCTGTTTAATTGGGTGATTCCTTCTGAAACCCCACTCCTCTCTCTCTCTCTCTCTCTCTCTCTCTCTCTCTCTCCTTTTCTGACTGTTACCAAACCAGCATTGAGATTTGCTGCCTACCTGACCTCCCTCTTCTCTGAAGTCTTGTTGTATCTGCTTGGATCCCCTTTGTTTACTCTTCCTGCTTGTGTGGGTGATCGTTTACTGGATATTAATGGTTGTAGGACTCTGGTAGGTTCTCCACTAGCTGTTGATGCTCTGCTACCTCCGAGGGAGATTGACTACCTCCTTTCTGAGTATATTGAACGAACTGAGCGATGCGGCTCTTGCTCATTGTTCAATAAACAACTGGCGATTGGGTCCCTTGCACCTAAGAGAACTACACACATTTTTGGCTTGTTACTTATAAAACATTCAGGGCAGGGGTTTAAAGAGGGTACCTTCAAGAAGTCCCAGAAGCCACATGATGGTGGTGCCTGTCCTTATGGAACTTTTCCGGTTGCGTGGAGTTGAACATTTTGGTTCAGTGCTATTGGTTTCAGGATAGTTCTCTTGCTTTACTTGTTTAATTGGATGTTGTATTGAACTCTGCATGTTTTCGGTTGCTTTTCCACTACGTTTGGTATATTTTAGCAGTACTTTTTTCTTACCTCCTTTGACGAGGTGCTTAAAGCAAGCCAAGTCATGCCATGGTGGTACTTTTCTCTGATTGAAAAAAGAATGCTCATGTGCTTTTATGATTCACCCTATAATGTTAAGAGATAATCGACTAGTAATTCATGCACGAGCAGGAGAGTTCTCTCTCCTGAGATTGTAATAAACCACTACATCTACCATGCTTTCAGTTGCTGTTTGTTCAGAGTTCTGTTACTCAATCTTTTGTTTTTTTATGTTCGGGTTAAACATTTCTGTGCTATTTGCATATTCCCACCCAGTCAAGTTATCGCTCTTAATCAAGCCCACTCACAGCCAATACTGGAAGTTAGTGGAAACATGAAGGCTAACCGCGGCATGTAGAGCTAAGCTCGATCAAGAATCTCGAGTGCCAACGAAAATAGTTTCAAATTGCCATATGGTTTTTGCAAAGAGAACGATCAATGAAAGCTGGTAAAAGAGCCACTCGTCCCACATTTTGGTAGTGACTTCAAACAGGAAAGTGCCACAAATCCACTCTTTTCTCCACATTTTTGTGAAACAGCTCCCTGTGATCAGCCCCCAACCGCTCTACATCTTTGATTTATTTCAACGTGTTCTTTAATTTCTTCTCCCTCATTGTCTTCTTCTTGCTGTGTTTCCCCGTGTGACACAGAGTGCATCTGTTGCACTGCAAATGCCCTCATCAGGCCAGAAGCAGCATAGCATCAATATTTCCTCAACCCTGCTGAGAAGCCGTCAGAAGATTCATGTGGTTCCCAATTCAGACCCGGCCTTTACTCTAAACAGATTCAATACTAAGCTGTGCTAGATGTTAACTAAAGCTGACTTAATTAAAAAAGGTTTAACACTACTCTTTAAGAGTTTCTAAAAACATACATTTTTACTGGAAAGACTCATAATCACAGGAACTTCTCTAGGTTTTATGACAAATATTTACTACATTTTAATTTTTAATTTAAGAAATGTTGGTCATTTACCATCACATTAAAGTCTAGTTAGAGAAAGGACGTTAAAAAACAAAGTTGATTCAGAAGAAACCTCTTGTGTTGCAGGTCTACTATAGAAGATTTTCCAAGACTGTCAGAAATGAGGAATGAACAAAAGATAATTGTCATACATTTCTCATTCTAAACAATTTCAATATGCTTAGTGGGTTTCCGTCCAATTATTTTTATGCGCAACATAGATGGCAATGTATCCATTAAGAAAATGCGTAGTAAATAATTATGCACACCAACTTTTTAATCCGTTAAAGGGGGTTTTTATATGTTTTTCAGGCATATAGTGTCGTTTTATATCACACTCAAGTAACAATTTTACCTACAGTTGGATTGTAATCGCTGTATTTGTCATAAACAACCTCATAGAAATTTTACTTGGCATCTTGGCAGCACGTAACGCCCTGATATTCACCTGTCTCTTTAAGAGCCCCCTCCTTCTTTCCGATATGCCCCCTTCAGTGCGTCATACTCCATGCGCACTGCCACCGGTTGTTTTCATTTTCCGAGCGCCACTACATTTTCATAGTAAAAACATTAAAATCGAGTTTTTGCAAAATGCCAACGGAGGATATTGTACAAGCCAATGCACACGATCCTACGTCGGACCCAGAAAGTGAGTTTTCGACGGAACCGGAGCAAGTACAGAGACTTTTTCAAGACATGTTGGCTTGGTAAATATCCTCTTGTTAATTTACACCATTTTATGACAGCATTTTACTAGGAAATTAAAAATATGCATCATAATGAAACTATGTTTTGCTCTGAAATAATACGCAAACTACATTTAGCTATGAAATCTCTGCCGGAGCTGGAGGGGGAGGAGCGGTGCAGCATCAGACGGGGGACAGAGGCTGAGCTGCGCGATAGGGCTGGAGCTTCGCGAAACACAGCGTAGTAGCAGCCCTCAAGGGCTACCACAGGAGATTTAAGGATTACTCACATATTCACGATTGATTCAAAGTCACGATTCAGGTGCGTTTTTGATGAGGGACTGACATTAAAACACAACATAAAGCTCAATAAAGTAGATTTTGCTTAATACCCCCCCTTTAAAAAAATGTCCATACACTAAGATGGAAATATATTTATCTGCATTATAAATATTTTTTAAATATGACCTCTAATATCCATTCTACCAGCCCTACGGTTCATAGCAAGTTGTTTTTCACACAGTTTTGTGGGGAAATTCTTCCAAAACAAATCTAGATCAGTTTTTTTTTCCCAGAAACCAATCTTGATATATCCACACCCCATCTATACATACCTTTAAAAGATTATACTCTTTAATTTTTCCATATTCACATTGCTCTGAAAATGTGGTCTGTGTCACCCATCTACAGGAGTAATTGGATTTGGAGTGTCCAGTTGCATTGAATAATATTCTGTCATCTGGTCGCACTGTTGCCTGCATGCTGCAGTAATTGCAGACAATTTCCCGCCATCCTCTCTTTTTGCTCTTGCCAAGAACCTTCTTGTACTCTGGCTTGCATCAACTGAGCAGAAGAGATTTTCCTAATTGTTCCTCTGGGCATGAGGTTTGTGAGGTGTGGTGATGGTGGTAATGGCTGTGGTCAATTTGTTCCTTGTGTTTATCTGGTTTAAGCATCAGTGATGTGTGTATGTGTGCATCAGAATGTCTTTTGAGGGCTATAAAGTTACTTTCTTTGGTAGAGAGCAGCAGCATCATGACTGGTGTCTGTAAACACAGTGGCTCCATTAAAGTGCCTCAGGACTTGATGTGTATGAGCCAATTAAAGGAAGACAAACAGGAGGCCTGGGATAACTGGTGCTCCAGTATCTATCAGAGGCATTTGCTGACTAAAGACTACCCTTTGGTCTCATTTAGGCTTCTTTGAACTTTGCTGATTAGTCCACCATTTACAGCTTTCTGAGACTTTGTCTTTCTGCCCACTTCTGCTTTTGAAGTGGTCAAAACTTTTCTTCTCTTGTGTTTTGTACCCTCAGGACACTTTATACCAGCTTAAAAGGTATAATGTGAGCTGATGACTGCTCTCAGTGACTTTATTAGGGGAGACCACAGATAAAAATCACATGTTTAAAGTAGTTTGAACAGATATTTGGTATGATTGATTTTTCTTTTTTTTAATAGGATTTTTGTTAAAGGGTCACAACACCTCAAAACTTCTTTTTTTAAAGATCTAAACCTGTACTTTGATCTCTGTCTGAAGTCTCTAACCCAAAACACTTTATTTTCAATAATAAACTGGTTAATTTTACATTGCACAGTCTTTTATTATAGATGAGAAACTATCCAATCAGTGAGCGACTGGAATCAAATCACTTTCTAATAAAGGATTGACAAGGCACATTTGTTATTGGAGAAAGACAGTGTTCTAATACCTAACAAGTTAAGCGCTACTATTATGTAATTTCTGTAGTGATTTACCCAATTTTTGTTAAAACTGGGAATATAAAATCTTTTATTTAATTCCCATTCCTCTGATAAACAAGTTAAACTGTAGTAAACAGACAGAAATTCCATGAGATACTGTGCCTTATTTTGGTACCATAATATCTGCAGCTGTTTGATTGTGCTCCCAATGTTAACAATGATACCCAGACACTGTAATCATCAAAGTCAAGAAGTATCTGAGCAAATAATGCACGTGATCGAATATGAGCGGGGGTTAGCAGTTTCCTAACTGTGGTGTGAATGCAAGCCGCTGTTTATTCCGGGTTTGGTGACCCTTTATTCAACAAATGTTTGAAATGCCTCTAAAAAGGTGTGAAATGTTCTTTTAGATGATATCAGACATTTAGGGGAAATCTCTCTTTTACCTTGTGAATAATAGTTATCCTCAGTCGTTTTTGCTTTTGAGAAGCCATGGCTTCAAAAGTCTGTGTGATGTCTTGACTGAGGAACCATGGACACATTTTTATTCATGAAGGAAATTCTGCTTTGGAAGACTCAGTCTGCAAAGAGTTTGATTCAGGGAATTTGAAACCTAGGACGTGTGTTTTAGTTTTTTTCTGTAAAATGTTCTGCATCTGTTTAATCCTCAATGCCCTTCTGGTGATTGCACATTAAAATGTTCAGTTGTGATGAACAAAATCAGAATCAGGTTTAGGATGACAAATTAGATCAATTTAGTTGGAGTCAGTGCTTTCAAAACAATCAGTGACTTTGTTTTTAAAACATTTACAAAATGTTTAGTAAGTAAAGAGTTCCCTGTGTGTTTGTAATGAAGCTACCGTATTTTTCGGCTCATAAGACGCACCGGCACATAAGACGCACCCAATTTTTAAAGAGGAAAATCCAGAAAAAAAAGATTCTGAACCAAATACTGTTGTAAAATATTTTATATCAACTGTGTAAAAGTTAACAGCCAAACATGTAGCATGAACAGACAGTAAACAGTAAAAGTAACAAAAAAAAGGCTGTAATGTTTTTCTTTGCCCCCACTCATCATTCTAAAGTCCACCATTCGTTATCACCACCACTGTTCCAGTGCAACATTGCCCCCACAGTAGTAATACTGTAATAGCCAGTAACATTGTCACTACATTACTAATAATAGCCAGTAACATTGTCACTACATTACTAATAATAGCCAGTAACATTGTCACTACATTACTAATAATGGCTGGTAACATTGTCACTACATTACTAATAATAGCCAGTAACATTGTCACTACATTACTAATAATAGCCAGTAACATTGTCACTAAATTACTAATAATGGCCAGTAACATTGTCACTACATTACTAATAATAGCCAGTAACATTGTCACTACATTACTAATAATAGCCAGTAACATTGTCACTACATTACTAATAATAGCCAGAAACATTGTCACTACATTTACTAATAATAGCTAGTAACATTGTCACTACATTACTAATAATAGCTGGTAACATTGTCACTACATTACTAATAATAGCCAGTAACATTGTCACTACATTACTAATAATAGCCAGTAACATTGTCACCACATTACTAATAATAGCCAGTAACATTGTCACTGCATTAGTAACATTGTCACTACATTACTAATAATGGGCAGTAACATTGTCACTACATTACTAATAATAGCCAGTAACATTGTCACTACATTACTAATAATAGCCAGTAACATTGTCCCGACATTACTAATAATAGCCAGTAACATTGTCACTACATTACTAATAATAGCCAGTAACATTGTCACTACATTACTAATAATAGCCAGTAACATTGTCCTTACATTACTAATAATAGCCAGTAACATTGTCACTACATTACTAATAATAGCCAGTAACATTGTCACTACATTACTAATAATAGCTAGTAACATTGTCACCACATTACTAATAATAGCCAGTAACATTGTCACCACATTACTAATAATAGCCAGTAACATTGTCACCACATTACTAATAATAGCCAGTAACATTGTCATCCCATTACTAATAATAGCCAGTAACATTGTCACTGCATTACTAATAATAGCCAGTAACATTGTCACTGCATTACTAATAATAGCCAGTAACATTGTCACCACATTAGTAATAATAGCTAGTAACATTGTCACTACATTACTAATAATAGCCAGTAACATTGTCACTACATTATTAATAATAGCCAGTAACATTGTCACTACATTACTAATAATAGCCAGTAACATTGTCACTACATTACTAATAATAGCCAGTAACATTGTCACTACATTACTAATATAGCCAGTAACATTGTCACTACATTACTAATAATAGCCAGTAACATTGTCACTACATTACTAATAATAGCTAGTAACATTGTCACTACATTACTAATAATAGCTAGTAACATTTGTCACTACATTACTAATAATAGCCAGTAACATTGTC
>SRMA01025500.1:0-15535 GCA_007224835.1 Danionella cerebrum | reverse complement strand
TGGTGAACAGTTTCTTGGGCCTGAAAACATTCAAGGCTAAATCCAGACCCTAACAACCAACTAGAAGTGTTGATATGGCTTGAAAAACTACATTAATTCATTTTCTAACCCAATTATTACCTTACGGGGTCACGGGGGTCTTTTGGTGCCTATTTCCAGCTCAGGCGAGAGGGGGGGGGTATACCCTTGACAGGTCACCAGTCCATCGCAGTGAATAATTACAGGTAAGTATATTAGTTAAGATTATATAAATAGATTATATAATATAAGTATATTTGGCTCAACTTGTAAGAACAAAGACGTCATGACACGGTTACATTATTGATGCCGGTTGGATCCCAGTAGGGGCAGCCTCTATTTTTAACATGAAGCCTCCTTTTTTGTAATTTTTCTTGAATGTTCTACTCCGAGAATAAAGCAAGGACTTCATTTCATCAATAATTGAATAGTTTATTAAACTTTTTATGTTTAGTGTCTTATATGTTGCAATCAGCCAACGTTCACATTTGGTTCACTACTGAACACGGTCACAACTTGTTTAACAAAACAGAATTTCAATTATTAATTTACTGTGTCAAGGCTTTCGTTTGCTGAAAAACGTCTGATATCCACTGCTTCTCTCTCAGAGCTGAGCTCTGCTTTAGTCATGTCTTGTTTACTACCCTAATGCTCCTGTATCTAATTAAATCTATGTATGCTGCCTCCCCATGTCCTTCCAGTGGGGTGTTTCCCATCAAGCAGGAAAACAGGGTCCCAGTCTTGTGTATATATAGTTAATTTCTCACAGACACGAATGCACATACAGACTAGTACAGCTGTGCCACCAGCTGCTCACCCTCACACACAGGAAGCAGTGTAGCCCCCCTCCCCACTTTAGTCTGTACTAAAAGACCCGTTTTGTTTTTTTTCGCTCTGCAGCTGAGGCGCTGACTACAGTGCCTGTCCTGACCTGGGAGATCCATCTTAATGAGTTTTAAAGCTACATTTTTGGAGACTACAATACTTTTAGTAGTTAAAATCATATACCATAACTTGATCTCATCTCGTATAACCCTCCGTGATAATGATGTTTTACTCATGTGAACCAAATATGAGTTCAGCCTGTTTTAAATGTAGTATTTCTGTACATGGCCTGAATTCTGTTTATTTATTTGACTAATGTAATGGGAACCAGTTCTTCACCAAAGACTTTAGACAACATGATAAATGAGCAATTAAGAAACAAATTTGTTTCTTGCCACAAGTATAAAACTGTTAACCCTGCAGGCACCGGTGCATATACCAATCACAGCGGCTGTTTTGAATTAAGTAGGAATAATGCAACCCAGCTATTGTTGTATTTTTAAATACATTTTTAATTTCTTTTGGTTATCAGTTTTGATATTTTTGCATTTAAATTAACATTACAAGAGTTATGACTCAATTTGGAAGATGATTAAAATGTCAGAAAATGCACGATTGTCTTTCAGTTTCATTTTACGGACCCCAAATTGGTGCCATTAGTGCCATGTAGTAGTGAAAAGAAGGGATAACCAATGGAAGTACAAGACCTGCGATATGGTTCTGGCACAAAAGAAAGCACAATGGAACAAAACGTGCTTGAAACAGTGTAAAAGGTATAGAAGAGGTTCGCCCATTTTTTTATACAATTTTCACATTTTTTTATCATTGTCTTTGCTTGTTTGAGGGATTTGTGAATTTTTATTTTACAAGAAAACGCTTGATTTTTGTTAAACATAAAATTGTTCATTTTTTACGTTTTGCACTGAAAAAAATTACAATTTAACTGTCAGAATTTTATTTTCTTGTACATTTTCTGGTTTATTGTGGAATTATTGGGTAATGTAAAGAAAAATATTTCTAAATAAAAAAGAAGATGGGGTTGTACTAAAAATTATATCAAGCTTTAATATTGTTTATTTATTAAGGTAATTTATTAGAGAAAATGTAATATAGCAAAAACGCTCAAAAAGGCCCTGGACCTCTAAGTGTTAAGAAGCCTGCTCGACAATATTCTTTGAATATTGCTTTTAAAATGCTTTTAAAGATATTTTTTTTGCTAACCTACTTTATTTAAACATACAGAACTTTCAACATTGAGCTTTGTGGCTCATAACTAATTATAGTTAATTATTTGTTATTTGAGTTTATTTGTACTTTTGACCACTTTTTGCCTGGTTTAGGTTTAAAAATTGCACTGCAGGCAAGCCAGTTCAGCACCTGGCTTAAACTAAAACTGAATTTCTGTACATACAAATCTGGAAATGTATGGGCGCTAAAACCATTTAGTTGTTTGCAGTTTTCCCAGTCACTCTTTTTGAGACTTTTTTTTAAGACTCTTTTTGTATATTGCGATATGCATGGAATCCTTCCTGAGCTCTTATTGTAAGCGTCAGTGAATATTTTTGATGGATGATGCAGCTATCTCTGAGGGAGAAAATTTTTCATTTTTGCTGATCTGCTTAGAAAATCGCACTTTTATTTGTCACATTTGCGAACGTGAGGAAAGTGGGAACTGAGCGATTTGGCATATCTCTATCTCAGCTTGGAAAAATCGTAGAGACACAGGGGATGGTTTAATTTACTCATTGTAACATTGGTATCATTAAAAAAAGATTTCAAACATCAAAGTTTGCATGCTTTAGTCATCTAGTTGACATTGCTGTCTATGCCTCTGTAACTCCTTCCTAACTTCCCACTGCCCCGGACGTTGCTCTTTTATTGGCTGCTGGTAATCCAAGATGTTATTTAAGTCAGAACACATTTTACTCATCATGAGCCAGAATCTCTGACCAAATATTTAAAACCTCATGACCAGTTGGTAACATTTGGGTAGTTCACACTGTGCGAGTACCAATTTGCTCATGATTTTGGGCATCTGTTGACTATTTCATAACAAAATCTTGTCGTAAAAAACTTACAGTTTACAAATGTACAAGTTGTAATTTATCTACATATTATTTCTGTGCAACTTCAGCGCTTCCCTGACATCAATCACGTTAAAGAGCCTAACTCAGTTAATTGCTACTTCTTTACCCAGTTAATCTTTCTAAATAATTAGCTTTTTGTTTCATTTGTTAGCTCTACCGCAACTATTTAAGATCCATTCTTAGTATCAAATGTGAAAAGAGCTTGTTTAGTGCACACAAGTGAACCATTCTCTGTTTAAATATTTCTGTTGTGAATAAAATATTGGCTTATGCTTGAAAGTGTTGCTGAAATGAAAAAACAGAAGCATCCCTACATTTGTGGAATAATGATTTGACTCAGCTGTGTCAAGAAAGGCATAACATGTAGCTAATGTAGCCTACTTTATTGCTTTGATCTTAGTCTAATTATAGTCTCAGAGCTGCTCTTAAGAGCCAGTTGCTCTGCTGGCCAGCATTTGCCTCAGTTTATGTTCTTTGGCAGGATTACCAGATGCATGGGCATGGACTTGGGTGTTTTATGTGACTCTTATCTTGCACCTCTCATCTGAAACCTCATTAAACTCTTTTTTTTTTTTATCTCCTGACGGGACATGCTTCTTAATTCTGTGGCTCTGTATTCAGAAAAGCTCTGTTAAACCTTAAACATATTTAATAATTCCCGCTTAGGTCAAAGACCTCAACGTATTAACGCAAAAAGTACAGACCAAATCCATCCCTTCAATTGAATTTTATCTGAAAATGGCAAATAGTTTATTTTCTTCTATTTATGCTCTGTAGTTTTTCCTGATCTGAAAGATGTGTTCAGTGGAGGGGGAAACCATCATTATTATTTGTGCAGCTGAGTTTCATAAATGACTAAAAGTTCACTGTGGGGATTAATTTAGTCTGTAAACGGCGAACTGAAATGGTCCGTTGTTGGAGGGACTTGGATCTATGCAGATTTATGCAATTATTGTCTTAAAGAAGACTCAACTCTTTTAGAAATGGCATAATTCTCCAGTTCCCACTGAGTGTTCTCTTTTTTTAATCTTTCACAGTTATTATTCGGATCTCACAATGAGACTTTTTGGATAGTCCAGAAGTATTTCTTTTCTGAAGACTCAAAAGAATTTCAATATCTTTCCAAATTAAAACTTGAAAAAATAGTGTACTAAAACCAATTCAAAATTAAAGTTGCAGTTTTCTAGGCAGATATACTTGTTAGGTCTTTCCTCTTGTTTGTCTGTTGTGGTGTCTTTCCTTCCCTCATGTTCTTCCTTTATCATTTCTTTCACTGCTGTTTAATTGGGTGATTCCTTCTGAAACCCCACTCCTCTCTCTCTCTCTCTCTCTCTCTCTCTCTCTCTCTCTCTCTCCTTTTCTGACTGTTACCAAACCAGCATTGAGATTTGCTGCCTACCTGACCTCCCTCTTCTCTGAAGTCTTGTTGTATCTGCTTGGATCCCCTTTGTTTACTCTTCCTGCTTGTGTGGGTGATCGTTTACTGGATATTAATGGTTGTAGGACTCTGGTAGGTTCTCCACTAGCTGTTGATGCTCTGCTACCTCCGAGGGAGATTGACTACCTCCTTTCTGAGTATATTGAACGAACTGAGCGATGCGGCTCTTGCTCATTGTTCAATAAACAACTGGCGATTGGGTCCCTTGCACCTAAGAGAACTACACACATTTTTGGCTTGTTACTTATAAAACATTCAGGGCAGGGGTTTAAAGAGGGTACCTTGAAGAAGTCCCAGAAGCCACATGATGGTGGTGCCTCTCCTTATGGAACTTTTCCGGTTGCGTGGAGTTGAACATTTTGGTTCAGTGCTGTTGGTTTCAGGATAGTTCTCTTGCTTTACTTGTTCCATTGGATGTTGTATTGAACTCTGCATGTTTTCGGTTGCTTTTCCACTACGTTTGGTATATTTTAGCAGTACTTTTTTCTTACCTCCTTTGACGAGGTGCTTAAAGCAAGCCAAGTCATGCCATGGTGGTACTTTTCTCTGATTGAAAAAAGAATGCTCATGTGCTTTTATGATTCACCCTATAATGTTAAGAGATAATCGACTAGTAATTCATGCACGAGCAGGAGAGTTCTCTCTCCTGAGATTGTAATAAACCACTACATCTACCATGCTTTGAGTTGCTTTTTGTTCAGAGTTCTGTTACTCAATCTTTTGTTTTTTTATGTTCGGGTTAAACATTTCTGTGCTATTTGCATATTCCCACCCAGTCAAGTTATCGCTCTTAATCAAGCCCACTCACAGCCAATACTGGAAGTTAGTGGAAACATGAAGGCTAACCGCGGCATGTAGAGCTAAGCTCGATCAAGAATCTCGAGTGCCAACGAAAATAGTTTCAGATTGCCATATGGTTTTTGCAAAGAGAACGATCAATGAAAGCTGGTAAAAGAGCCACTCGTCCCACATTTTGGTAGTGACTTCAAACAGGAAAGTGCCACAAATCCACTCTTTTCTCCACATTTTTGTGAAACAGCTCCCTGTGATCAGCCCCCAACCGGTCAACATCTTTGATTTATTTCAACGTGTTCTTTAATTTCTTCTCCCTCATTGTCTTCTTCTTGCTGTGTTTCCCCGTGTGACACAGAGTGCATCTGTTGCACTGCAAATGCCCTCATCAGGCCAGAAGCAGCATAGCATCAATATTTCCTCAACCCTGCTGAGAAGCCGTCAGAAGATTCATGTGGTTCCCAATTCAGACCCGGCCTTTACTCTAAACAGATTCAATACTAAGCTGTGCTAGATGTTAACTAAAGCTGACTTAATTAAAAAAGGTTTAACACTACTCTTTAAGAGTTTCTAAAAACATACATTTTTACTGGAAAGACTCATAATCACAGGAACTTCTCTAGGTTTTATGACAAATATTTACTACATTTTAATTTTTAATTTAAGAAATGTTGGTCATTTACCATCACATTAAAGTCTAGTTAGAGAAAGGACGTTAAAAAACAAAGTTGATTCAGAAGAAACCTCTTGTGTTGCAGGTCTACTATAGAAGATTTTCCAAGACTGTCAGAAATGAGGAATGAACAAAAGATAATTGTCATACATTTCTCATTCTAAACAATTTCAATATGCTTAGTGGGTTTCCGTCCAATTATTTTTATGCGCAACATAGATGGCAATGTATCCATTAAGAAAATGCGTAGTAAATAATTATGCACACCAACTTTTTAATCCGTTAAAGGGGGGGGGTTTATATGTTTTTCAGGCATGTAGTGTCGTTTTATATCACACTCAAGTAACAATTTTACCTACAGTTGGATTGTAATCGCTGTATTTGTCATAAACAACCTCATAGAAATTTTACTTGGCATCTTGGCAGCACGTAACGCCCTGATATTCACCTGTCTCTTTAAGAGCCCCCTCCTTCTTTCCGACCCGCCCCCTTCAGTGCGTCATTCTCCATGCGCATTGCCTCCGTTTGTTTTCATTTTCCGAGCGCCGCTACATTTTCATATTAAAAACATTAAAAATGTGTTTTTGCAAAATGGTAATGGAGGATATTGTACAAGCCTATGCACACGATCCTACGTCAGACCCAGAAAGTGAGTTTTCGGCGGAATTGGAGCAAGTACAGAGACTTTTTCAAGACATGTTGGCTTGGTAAATATCCTCTTGTTAATTTACACCATTTTATGACAGCATTTTACTAGGAAATTAAAAATATGCATCATAATGAAACTATGTTTTGCTCTGAAATAATACGTAAGCTACATTTAGCTATGAAATCTCTGCCGGAGCTGGAGGGGGAGGAGCGGTGCAGCATCAGACGGGGGACAGAGGCTGAGCTGCGCGATAGGGCTGGAGCTTCGCGAAACACAGCGTAGTAGCAGCCCTCAAGGGCTACCACAGGAGATTTAAGGATTACTCACATATTCACGATTGATTCAAAGTCACGATTCAGGTGCGTTATTGATGAGGGACTGACATTAAAACACAACATAAAGCTCAATAAAGTAGATTTTGCTTAATACCCGCCCTTTAAAAAAATGTCCATACACTAAGATGGAAATATATTTATCTGCATTGTAAATATTTTTCAAATATGACCTCTAATATCCATTCTACCAGCCCTACGGTTCATAGCAAGTTGTTTTTCACACAGTTTTGTGGGGAAATTCTTCCAAAACAAATCTAGATCAGTTTTTTTTCCCCAGAAACCAATCTTGATATATCCACACCCCATCTATACATACCTTTAAAAGATTATACTCTTTTCGGAAGCCTTTAATTTTTCCATATTCACATTGCTCTGAAAATGTGGTCTGTGTCACCCATCTACAGGAGTAATTGGATTTGGAGTGTCCAGTTGCATTGAATAATATTCTGTCATCTGGTCGCACTGTTGCCTGCATGCTGCAGTAATTGCAGACAATTTCCCGCCATCCTCTCTTTTTGCTCTTGCCAAGAACCTTCTTGTACTCTGGCTTGCATCAACTGAGCAGAAGAGATTTTCCTAATTGTTCCTCTGGGCATGAGGTTTGTGAGGTGTGGTGATGGTGGTAATGGCTGTGGTCAATTTGTTCCTTGTGTTTATCTGGTTTAAGCATCAGTGATGTGTGTATGTGTGCATCAGAATGTCTTTTGAGGGCTATAAAGTTACTTTCTTTGGTAGAGAGCAGCAGCATCATGACTGGTGTCTGTAAACACAGTGGCTCCATTAAAGTGCCTCAGGACTTGATGTGTATGAGCCAATTAAAGGAAGACAAACAGGAGGCCTGGGATAACTGGTGCTCCAGTATCTATCAGAGGCATTTGCTGACTAAAGACTACCCTTTGGTCTCATTTAGGCTTCTTTGAACTTTGCTGATTAGTCCACCATTTACAGCTTTCTGAGACTTTGTCTTTCTGCCCACTTCTGCTTTTGAAGTGGTCAAAACTTTTCTTCTCTTGTGTTTTGTACCCTCAGGACACTTTATACCAGCTTAAAAGGTATAATGTGAGCTGATGACTGCTCTCAGTGACTTTATTAGGGGAGACCACAGATAAAAATCACATTTTTAAAGTTGTTTGAACAGATATTGGTATGATTGATTTTTCTTTTTTTTAATAGGATTTTTGTTAAAGGGTCACAACACCTCAAAACTTCTTTTTTTTAAGATCTAAACCTGTACTTTGATCTCTGTCTGAAGTCTCTAACCCAAAACACTTTATTTTCAATAATAAACTGGTTAATTTTACATTGCACAGTCTTTTATTATAGATGAGAAACTATCCAATCAGTGAGCGACTGGAATCAAATCACTTTCTAATAAAGGATTGACAAGGCACATTTGTTATTGGAGAAAGACAGTGTTCTAATACCTAACAAGTTAAGCGCTACTATTATGTAATTTCTGTAGTGATTTACCCAATTTTTGTTAAAACTGGGAATATAAAATCTTTTATTTAATTCCCATTCCTCTGATAAACAAGTTAAACTGTAGTAAACAGACAGAAATTCCATGAGATACTGTGCCTTATTTTGGTACCATAATATCTGCAGCTGTTTGATTGTGCTCCCAATGTTAACAATGATACCCAGACACTGTAATCATCAAAGTCAAGAAGTATCTGAGCAAATGATGCACGTGATCGAATATGAGCGGGGGTTAGCAGTTTCCTAACTGTGGTGTGAATGCAAGCCGCTGTTTATTCCGGGTTTGGTGACCCTTTATTCAACAAATGTTTGAAATGCCTCTAAAAAGGTGTGAAATGTTCTTTTAGATGATATCAGACATTTAGGGGAAATCTCTCTTTTACCTTGTGAATAATAGTTATCCTCAGTCGTTTTTGCTTTTGAGAAGCCATGGCTTCAAAAGTCTGTGTGATGTCTTGACTGAGGAACCATGGACACATTTTTATTCATGAAGGAAATTCTGCTTTGGAAGACTCAGTCTGCAAAGAGTTTGATTCAGTGAATTTGAAACCTAGGACGTGTGTTTTAGTTTTTTTCTGTAAAATGTTCTGCATCTGTTTAATCCTCAATGCCCTTCTGGTGATTGCACATTAAAATGTTCAGTTGTGATGAACAAAATCAGAATCAGGTTTAGGATGACAAATTAGATCAATTTAGTTGGAGTCAGTGCTTTCAAAACAATCAGTGACTTTGTTTTTAAAACATTTACAAAATGTTTAGTAAGTAAAGAGTTCCCTGTGTGTTTGTAATGAAGCTACCGTATTTTTCGGCTCATAAGACGCACCGGCACATAAGACGCACCCAATTTTTAAAGAGGAAAGTCCAGAAAAAAAAGATTCTGAACCAAATACTGTTGTAAAATATTTTATATCAACTGTGTAAAAGTTAACAGCCAAACATGTAGCATGAACAGACAGTAAACAGTAAAAGTAACAAAAAAAAGGCTGTAATGTTTTTCTTTGCCCCACTCATCACTCTAAAGTCCACCATTCGTTATCACCATCACTGTTCCAGTGCAACATTGCTCCCACATTAGTAATACCATAATAGCCAGTAACATTGTCACTACATTACTAATAATAGCTAGTAACATTATCACCACATTACTAATAATAGCCAGTAACATTGTCACTACATTACTAATAATAGCCAGTAACATTGACACTCCATTACTAATAATAGCCAGTAACATTGTCACTACATTACTAATAACAGCTAGTAACATTGTCACTACATTACTAATAATAGCCAGTAACATTGTCACTACATTACTAATAATAGCCAGTAACATTGTCACTACATTAGTAATAATAGCCAGTAACATTGTTACTACATTACTAATAATAGCCAGTAACATTGTCACTACATTACTAATAGCCAGTAACATTGTCACTACATTACTAATAATAGCCAGTAACATTGTCACTACATTACTAATAATAGCCAGTAACATTGTCACTACGTTGCTAATAATAGCCAGTAACATTGTCACTACATTACTAATAATAGCCAGTAACATTGTCACTACATTACTAATAATAGCCAGTAACATTGTCACTACATTACTAATATTAGTCAGTAACATTGTCACTACATTACTAATAATAGCTAGTAACATTGTCACTACATTACTAATAATAGCCAGTAACATTGTCACTACATTACTAATAATAGCTAGTAACATTGTCACTTCCTTTTCTAACAATAGCTAGTAACATTGTCCCCACATTAGTAATAATACAGTGGTTCTCAAACTTTTTTAGTCGAGCCCTTTAAACAAACACTCCCTAATTGCAGAACACGTTACTTACGTTTGTTATCTCGTATGTACATGTGTGAGATGTACCGTTGAGAGATGATTTGAGTTTGAGTTTATTAAAGAAGAGTTTCAGTCATTGAGAGCGTTTTGTTTACCTCACGCGAGCGCGCACGAGAGAGAGAGAGAGAGAGAGAGAGAGAGAGAGAGAGAGAGCGAGCGCTGGAAACAAGCGTATGCTTTTTGTTCTAATATAAATCCTTTTGATTTTTGTCAGCTTATGAAAACCCAAATAACTCCAAAGGATCAAACTGTCCAAGATTGTGAAACTGTCCAAGTGAATGTTTAGCGGAAATAAAACCCTCACAGACTGAAGACGATGCTTATCGATCATCATCTTATTGTCAGGCTCAAAAAACATAGCAGACAAACTATGAGCTGTGCCCATTTCACATCTTGAAATGTATTTTAGCGTGAGAAAACGGGTTTGTAGCGTGAGAGATCACTCAAATGCGAGTCAGCTGATCTCTGTAGTTTCGCTCGTGACGTAAGTATGGATGCGGATGCCAAAGGCATTGTGGGAAATGTAGTTTTTCCCCCCGTTTTCGTTACGTCCGCGCAATGGCAGAGATGGGCGATGACGTCAGCGCGCAGCGCTTGGTAAACAAATATGGCCGCCGGCTTCGGCCTAGCTCCGGAGCTCTTACACCTCTCATACGGCCGTTACCGGACTTCGCGGCGGTTTGCATTCGTTTCATAAGACGCACCAACTTTTCCCCCTCAGTTTTGGGGAAGAAAAAGTGCGTCTTATGAGCCGAAAAATACGGTAATTAAACGGATTTAAATACACTGTAAGATGAGACTTTAATTGATTTAGAAAAAATGAGGCAATCAGTTGCTTTGTGGATGTTTTAGTTAACAGCAGAACAGTCCGGTTCCTGTGTGTGTTCAGGAAACATTCTAAGAGCATTTGAAAACAGTAGCAGTAATGTATCAGAAACATGAAACATCACATCTATACTCTTCTCCAGTTTGTATGTGCAGGTCACATTAATGTTCCATTGTTAGAACATGGTTCTCATTCACCAATGGCACTTGACAAACCACATTTTACCTTTTTGTGTAGCACAAAGTAAATTTGTGTCGCACTTTGATAATAAAGGCAATTTTGTTATATGGTCATCTCTGTGCGTGTGAAAGTTTTCAGTGTGGTTCCTCATCTTGAGAGACTTGCTGCTGGTTACATCACGTCTCCCCGAATCCTCTGTCTTAAAGTGTCTCATGCCATGGGAGCAAGAAAGGAGAGCTCTTCTTGGTGGATCTCTTAGAATGTGATCCTCTTATCTTACCTGTTATCAGCCCATTTAACCAACACTGACCTACAAACTGTTATTTTTTTAACCGTTTTTTTTGTATTATTATATATACAAATTATATACAGGCGAAGGGGTGTCCCAATTGTCTTTTGAAAGAAGGGGAAGAGCTAGGGTAAAGAGGTGTGTAACCCTCCGAAGCTAGTGAGGTCTTCAGACAAAAGGGTAGAAGATGGGCACTAAAAATTCTGAAACCATCATTTTGTTTGATTTTCATGTCATATGGTCAGCAATTTAAATCACTGAGGAAAATAAAGCTATTTATACAAGAACAATGCTTCCTATTTAGCCCAATAAATAAAAAAAATGAACATAATAAATGCACAAATTGTTTGCAATTCGAGAGCACAGTTAAAAGACAAGGAACTTAGGACATGGAAACTATTTAATTAAAAAAATCAGATTGTTTATTAAACTTTTGTTGTTACTTGTAGCAGAGATTTTCTCATGTTAACAATGATTCAAGAATGAATGATTCAACATTGATTTTTCTTACTCTTTTAGTAAATCTTCTACAGAAACTACTTTCCATGGGACTTTTCTTTGGTCAGTATTTTTTTTTGGGGGGAGGGGGGGGTCCTTTGAAAAAAGGCCTTTATCTAAAAACATCAGTAGATTTTACCTTAAACTGTAGAGAAATTAATTGATAATTTCAATTTATCTCTCATTTACTCTTCTTTAATCTCTTATTTACTGATGCTACCTTTTGTAACAATCTTTTATTATATCTTGGTAGATTTTATATCCACAAAGCCAAACATGCTATAAGCAAGGTCATGTTTCACATTTCTAAGTATGATATAAAACAATATTGTATTTTTATTTCAAGGGTATGAAAACCTCCGGCATGAATATGTTTAAAATTGTATTTTTTTTTCTCCCTTTCTCTTTTTTCTCTCTTACAATTCTTAATTTCCTATCAATGTGGTTTTAGATCTTTTATAGTATGCCATTTAACAGTGTGTTTGTGTTTATATATTTATACATGCTGTATTATTATTTCTTCAGTAAAAAAACAAAAACAGAATGAGTGATTACATGATGGAACCCCAATCACATGACCCAGGGGAAAGTATGAAACTATGAAACTGGCGAAAAGAGTATATAGGCATCAATATAACAGACTATGATAAAATGACTGACTTCTTTGGTCTTTTCCACGCTTCTTTGCACGTTGAACACATGTAAATGCAAAAACAAAATGCAACTGCATTAACTGCATCAATTTCAACACGTTAAATATTTCATATTAATCCCCTGCGTTGACTGACGCACAAATTATGATGCGCAACTAGTAACATAAACGTTACACAATAGACTCACACGAAATTTTCGTTTATGTTTATATGTTATATTACCAGGAGTGGTGCAGGTTCTGATCCTACAGAACCATGTATGTGTATTAAACCTACTTTGATATGAATCCAAAACTCATTTCATGTCATTCTCTACTTGTCGTCCCCTGGAAAGGATGCATGTGGTTTCGTGTGTTTTACATTTAAGACTGCAGAGCTAATGGCAGACCAGAGCTGGTTATTCTGAGGAAGTCTTCTGTGACCGACATAAAAAAAAAATAAGCTGAGCTCAAAAGAAGGAATGAACCTGACGTTTCAGTTGAGAACGAGTATGAATTTAATGTGTCATATGAAATCTTCCTAATGAAATTGGACTGATGGCTCATGCTTTAACAGTCTAACAGACTGTCAAATGGCAAGGCTTAAACACCGGCCTGTCACTTCAGGCACGTTGCAGTTGTTAAATGTGTCCCAGTGCTCTTAAGACTGAAAACATGTTTGATCTCTTTTTGTTTGCCCACAATGAAAGGACTTAAAAATGATGAGTGCATTGTTTGCTGGTGGGTGTAAATGACTGCGTAGTTTAATCCCTTTGACAGATAAATAGATGAACTGTGCGTTAGACTGCACTCTTGCTGAGAGGTAAACCCGTCTTACCAGGAAACCAGTCAACAAAAATGTAAAGCTTGAAGAAACCGATCAGCTCAACTTTCGAAAGGCATATGGTTGGAAAATAGTCTGCTAAATAATTAATAGTGTTGTGGAACAAATTCCTCTTGAACTTACATATGAATTAAACGTACTGTCTGTAAGATCCCACATTATGAACTTTGATTCATTTGGAATAGAGTTTATTTTCTATTTTAGTTCAGTTCGTTTGGGCAACTTCCTACTTAAAAATCAAACCAAAATCAAACTAATGTGGCAAAAGACCTGTTTGAGGAGGTGGTCTTGGTATGATTCCATCGTGGTCTTTCACATTACATGATACAACTTACCCCATTGGCGAGGTTTTTTTGATCACACAATATGAAGCAAATGAGTTCTATACTGCGGGCGGGGTTGTCATTTGCTATGGCGGGGTCAGTGACCTAATATAATGTTCTCTATGTGCCAATGAAGTAAACAAACCTTCATATTTCTATGATTTCCGCACATTGAGAGAGATGTCGCTAAGTAGTTGCTATGGAAGAGTCATTGATATTATATAATGTAAAATCTAAGTTATTACTGTGATTAACATAACCAAATCCCCATTTTTGTTGGCTTTTCCCATTTAGTTTCAATGGCAAAATAAGTCAATAGTAAATCTTTAACCCCAATAGAGCCTGGGGTTCAAATAGTTTTGCGCAGTGCTTGGTATTTTCTTGCACAGACAGATAATCTCCACAAGTGGGGTCAGTTTGAAGCTTCTATGATTATCAGTTTAAATTTAGTTTCACAACATTTAAGGCCATGATGAGTCAAAATATCCCATTATTCTCGAAATTCCTTCTGTACAAAAAGATATAACAACCCAAGTCAAAGCAGGTTAGGTGTCTTGGCAAAGCTTAGTGACTGTAGTAAAGGCAAATAACAATATAAATCAACATAATGGCAGAAAACCTTGATAGTTTGGCATTGTAAACATGGAAGATTGTCACATGTTCTTGTGGCACTCTGTACAGTTGGTTTTACAGACGTGGTTTCGGCGTTTGATTTGAGTGCCAGTGTGTAGGCGGATGGCTTGAGGAAAGCACAGGCTTGTGTGGGTGCCACTGGGGTTAAGAGAGAGAAAAGGATATGGATAAAGAATGCGATCAAAGGCATGTTTAGTTCGCTATAGGATTGCCCAGAGATGCAGATGCATATTTAGAAGTAATTAAATCACTGACGTCTCTTCTGAGGCATGGGGAACATTCACCCACCCACCCACTCACCCACACGCACACTCGCTCATTGTCAGAGCCGTACCAGACGGGGTGCGCCAGCAGATGGGCTGCGTCTTTCTTTCTTTTACAGATTGGACAGTGACATCCAAAAAATTACTTTCTTGCTGTTCCGTCCACTGTTCACACTTGTCTTCCTTGATTTTACGGTTTTGCCAAAAACAGACAGGCATGTGGTGTGTTTGTAAGATGCTGAACATCTTGCAAACTGCAAAAACAATCATAATCCTCTGCTTGATATCAGAGATCCAGGTGAACTAAAACTGCTGGAAAAAAAGCTTGCCACACTTTCTAATTCAACTGCTGGGATTTGCTGGGAACATACATTAGAAATACAAGTCTTTAGTTCTATGTTTTTTTTCCACAATATGTGTGGGTTCTTTTCAGGCGGCACATATGAAACCTCACATCACTAATTAGCCAGATGTGTCCATCACATTTCCTAAACACCTTTCCAATTGGTCAGTTTTAAGGCCTCTACACAGATTCGAATTCAGCAGGATGCTCTTTCCTATGGTAGAGGAAATATTGATGCAATGATACTCCCTGCCTGAAGATGGCATTTACGGTGCAAAAAATGCACTTCTCGCTACATGTGGAAACAGATAAGAAGACGACGATGACAGAGAGGAAACCATTGACTGTTTATAAAATGGACGGAGTGTCAGTGACGTCACCAATTGGTTTCTGGCAAAGTGAAATGAAGCAAAAAGTGGTGCTTTCGTGAAAGTGCGTCACTTCCTGGTAATCGAAATTGGGCAAAAGATCCACAGAGATGGGACGTGGGCCCAGAAACCACACACTCAACAGTCAAAACCAAACAAATGTCCTAGCTTTCATTGGTCATT
>SRMA01025499.1:110079-142664 GCA_007224835.1 Danionella cerebrum | reverse complement strand
TCTCCATGCAGATCGTGGGTGGTGCCTGACGCGGAAGTGCTGAAGAACAATCAGAGAAAGTGTGTTTTCTGACAATTAGACACTTAGTGTTTACGTCTTTGCCGAATAGGCTACTTGCACCAAGAATTCCATGTTCTTCGCAACAGCAATAGCGGTTTTGCTATGGATAGTTCTACAACCACTGTGTCCAGGATCTCTGCAGGATTAACATCTCGACGTGCATCGCACCCTCCTGCAGCCGGAAAAGGGATTGAAACTATACGCAGTGTCATACACACACAGTTCAATCCGAAATCACGCTGAACGCGTCGCTCTAAAGAAAAACAGGTTACTGCAAAAACAAGCTTCACTTTTGTCCTCTTTTCAAATTCCTGATCACTGTTTTTTTCATATTTCCAGCAAAGCACAATAAATCTATCTCCACACATTTTAAACACATGACTGTTATAATGGTACCCAGTGTTTTAAATGGGTCAGCACCGGCACTCAGTATACTGCCATCTTTAGAGTACCACTGAGAACGTACCAGTATACTCCTGAATGCGTTTGTTTCAAGATTATACAGGTTGCAAGCTCCCATCGCGACATTTCGACATCTCTTGAGCCACATTTAAATTCATTTAAAAATTGTTTTGTGCCTATACGTTCCCTGAGCAGTGGTGTCATAAGTCACTGGCAGCACCAGGTGCCAACACAAATGTTGGTGCATGTCAAAAAGAAACATAAAAAAACGCAACCACGCTCTTCCTCTGCACGTTTCTTTGAAGTATACAGGCTTTCAGCAATTTTCCCATAAGCGTTTACATTTTCTGTTACACTATTATCTGTTTTCTATTTATTCAAAGAAATGAAATCAATGTAGTAATTGTACGCTCTTGTTTGAAATATCTCATTCTATGCATAATGTCAATCTATGCAGCATGATGCACAGAGAGAGGAGGAGCTCCTATTACTGAACCAAATTCAGGAATCTCTGGCTGCATTTTATGCTCCGATCTCAAAGAGAGCACCGCCACTAGCCCCGGAGACAGGATCACATAAACACGTGGGAAAGACTTCTGATGAGGGAGCAACACTAAAAGATGACGGGGATGTCAGAAAAGTTGATTTTACATTATTTGGCCCCTTTGACTTTAGTTTTATTGAGTGATATCAAACTTAAGAGAAAAATAAAAATAAAGAGTTTTCTTGGAGAAATAACGCAGATTTATAGCGTTTGGGATCAAAGTTTTGGATGTCAGAGAAAGTTGGTAAATACTTCTAAAGTGGTACCCCGATATACGAATGCTTCTAATTACGAAATGTTCGAGATACAAAACATCGCGCGAGAAAGTTTTTGCTTAGAGATGCGAAGAATAATTTGAGATACGAACAACCACAAACAGATCTGCGCTATTATCGGCTAGTATAGTCTGACGTTGCGCTACGCTTCCGGGTCCTGGTGCTCCACTCTCTTAGTGCAAAAAGGGGCTGATACACTTCAAAAAACGTTTATAACGTGGAAAGTGCTGTTCTGTAGCGCAAGTAGGAGAAACCCTGTGACCCCTTCTCAGAAGCGTCTCTCCGTCTGTCTGCGCTTGTGCTTGAAACCGTGTTTGTGTTCGTAATTCATGAAATATCTTGAGAAAGTTAACTTTCATACATGGTGCTGTAAAGTTTTCTGCCGTCCGTTCCACCTCCTCCGACACATCACTTCACTCAAGGTAAGGTTTCACATTTGTGTACATATTACATATTTTGCTTGTGTTTCATTCTGTTTTATTATTATTTGTTACATTAACAATGTGTAGATTCAAGGATTGAAGAAACATTTCTTGATTTTTCTCTGGTTTTCCTTTTTTTATCAATTTATACTGTTGTTTCTGAGAGCCGTTGCACGGAGTAGGTGTTCAACATGTAAATCTTGCTTCGAGATACGAAACGAGATACGAACGCCACCCTGGAACGGATTGATTTCGTATCTCGGGGTACCACTGTACTTTAAGGAATGATGAGAACTCATCTCAGACCAATAGTGGACTCGGTGTGTCTGGACTGATATAATTGTTGGGGAGTGCTGTGAAACTTTGTTTATGAGGAGGATCTTTCACGCACAGCTGCGTGCGGTGGACTGCGGGGACGAGCTCCAGAATAACCTCGGGAGAGGGGCTCTTTATTCCGGGACACGTACGGAACTGTACACCGATCAACTCGTATTTGCAAAACCGCGCTAAACGCTTCTCTTGCTCCGTGTAAAGCTCTTTCCCTCTGGCGAAACAAGGGTGAACCGCGCTCAGCTTTGGGAAGGAAGGAATCTTTATTGTTCAGACACCTCCTCCTTCTTGGGAAGTGGGAGGGCCCGAAAAGTTCCTCGCAAAAGGGAGAATTGTTCCAGGGTTCAGTCATCCAAACACGTCCATTCTGTGTGAGAAGTTGCGGAGCCGAAGAAAATGTCGGAGCAGTAAACGGCTGAAGCTATCGCGGTTTGCGGAGTAAAAACGGGAGAGGCGTCGCGTTTTTTCTTGGATTAAGTCGAACAGCGAAGAACTCGTGGAATAAACGTTCCTCACGCTTTCGGTAAGTCTCTCTCTCCTCCCCCTGAAACATCTCTTGTCTTTAGGAAACCTCCGCGCCGCTCGAAAAGCGTGTTTTATATTAATGTAACGTTACTTCACTGCAGATGACTCAAAGCTCATCCTCTGGAAATAGTTATGTTCCTTTAAAAGCTTTACGAGCTTTTAATTCGGGGAACGTTACGTTCACTCGGAATGATGCGGCTGCTGTTAGCTAACGGGTGTTAGCTATTTTGATTCGTCGGACCCTTCTCGTATCCATTGATACTTTTGCGGTTTGCTTTGTGTAGTTTTCTCTTTTTTTGTACAGTTTTGGTAGCTTTGTCGATTCAAGAGAAGATGTTGAAGAAGTAAGTGGATTTGTGAGCGAGCGAGTGTGAGGGGCTTCACTTGTGACGCTAACGGGACATGTCTTCATTTGGGATGTAACCACAATGTTTTGTGTTAAATTATCGTCAGTCACTGGTGGGGTGTTCGCTGATAAAGTTCTGATGAAAAAGGCTGAATTTTTATGAAGCCCAAATCCAGTCCTTTGCTTTTACCTCACAGGCCACAACAAGTTAGTGGTAAATTACACTGATTGGTAAATGTCTGCATTATTTATATTAGAACGATGCAAACGTTGTTTAACTGTTTGTGTAGATATTACTTTTGGAGGGCAGCACACAAATTCTCATTTTAAAACATGGTATCTATAAAGAAGCAACAAAAACAGGCCAAAATGTAATTGCACATTAATGGTGGTGAAAAGTCCCATGGCTGGTGCTGGTCATGTTTGATTGAAATGAACCCTGGTGGGAATTCTCAGTTGGTGTGCCTCGTTGGTGCCCTGCAATGCTGCCACATGAATCTAGGTGCCCACCGAACAAGCAAACAGAGGCCAAAAAAGCATGCTTCCTGGCCCTCTTCCAAGGGATCCTTGGTGCTATTCCATTGCAATAAGAACTCAACATGGGCTGAAACAACAATCAGACCAAAAAAGCATGAAGTCACAAGGTGTGACTCCTGCGACGGCACACGGAAGCCACACAGTAGAAAGAAAGAAATAGATTGAATGTAAATTTTACAACAGTTCTGACTTTTTGCTCAATATTTAAGGAGCTTTTCATAATAAAGATAAGGACATCCGCACGCTGAGCTCTTAACCGTAAGCATCATTTCAAGTGGTACGTTTAATATTTGTTCTCTTCCATTCAACTCTTTGGAGCAGACAAAGTAAAGCTACTTCACCAAAAACACCCTTTTTATGGAAAAAAATAAACTACATTAGAATGGTTGAACATGTGTCTTATTGATGTTTCCCAGGCCACTGAGATGACAAGAGCAATGCGGGCTGTTGTTTTTTAAGTTAATGATAGATTCTCCTGAACCCGGTAACCGTATTCGAGTGACAGAAATCTGATCTGGTGGTTGATTTTTTTTTTTTTTCTTCTTCTCAGGATGATTGGTGGTCGGGTGGATCAAAGTTTTTCCATAATTGATTCCAGTCTGACTATCTTGTTGCCTTTCACTGGGCTTTGACCTTATTTGGTCCGAATGCTGGGAAGGCCTATTACTTATGCACAGATGGATGCACAGATTTCAGATGACATGTCCTCACTGATTCACATTCTTTCAGTGTAACAGGTATCCCAGAGCTGAGCCTGAGAGGCCCCTTTGGGGATGTGGGAAGGTTGATAACAGCATATTCCAGGCTGATCGGGTATCAGTGTAGCAGGGATGAAGTGACCTGTTTAATAATGTGGATATCTGTGTAGTGGACTGATTTTGAGCGTCTGATTCTGTCTTTTTGTTGTTTTTGTAAAGGGTGTAACTTCACTGTTCATTTGCTGCATGGTAGAAAAAAATATTCCAAATCTGAGGTTATGTTCATGCAGTCAAAGCACTCTGCGGGTTGTTGAGTGTGCGTAAAAGATGCTCTCTAATCAGGGTTATCTTCTTATGGAGGAATGCATGGCTTGTCTGTCTGCTATTTCCAAAGGCATTCTGAATTATCCAAAGCTCAAAGTATGGCAGCTGTCAGGCGGCAGTTTTTAGCTCGCAGTGAAAGAAAATGGCCTCTAAAGTCTAAGGTTCTTGTTGGAAATGCACCTGCTTGAGGTAATTTAGTTTCAGAGCTTTCTCCTTTTCATTAGGCGCATGGCAACACCTGCATGTCCAGGTGGCTTTCTAGCTTTCTCTTGGTTTCTTCCTAAAACTGAAGGCTCTGCTCTGATGGCTTCATCTGTAACCACTACCTACGAGTCTTCCAATCAACTGCAGATTCTTTATAATGGAAAAGAATGCTTTAATATGATGGCATTTTATTATTTTTGTAAAACTATTCTGATAAAATGACACCCATCCATAGAAACTAGAGATCAACCAATTTGAACTATTGCCAATCTTTGTATTTAAGAGTTGGGACAGCTGATATTTTATCAGATGGTTAATTGACTTTTTCTTATAAAAATAAGTCTTTTATGATCAGTTTTTAGATCAGTATCAAGTGAAGCTGTGTGCGTAAAGGGAACCCAGTGTGATCTTTGGAAGCTGCTAATGGGGAATTCACCAGTTTATAAACCAAATTTATAATATAGAAACATGTTGTAAACTTTACATTACGATTACCTTTGGCACTTGTAGCTAGACTTTGTTACGCAGACATTAACTAGAGGCATGCAACATTTAAAAAGCGTCACTCTTGTTTCTTGGAATGTTCCTCACTATAAAATAAGCTTTTTATGTCGAACATGTGAAATATGTGACATATTTCATAATATCTTTCAGTCTGTCTTTAATTGTTTAAAGACAGACTGACTAACCCTAACAAACAACATGTACATTCAAGCCTTCAGAAAAAAAAAAATAAAGGAACCAACAATAGTGTTAACTCTTTGATAAAAAGTGGGACAAACTTTGGTTCTTTTGAGGACCTGTTCATGTACCCGGTTATTTCGAAATCTTTTTGCCAGTTTATGCTGTCTGTCCACACATAACCGTGTGCATGTAACCGTTCATTATTTTAAAAGGTGGCCAAGGTGAATCATATTTGAAACCCTGGTGTCCGTGTTGTCACGCTCACTGCTGTTTACAAACAGCTAAACTAATCTATGTTGCTGTTTATTCTGCTATCGTGGCTTGCAGCATGTACAGGGATACAAATTTTGTTTCTGTTGTTCCCTCCAGTGGCGGGGGGT
Organism: Danionella cerebrum; assembly: GCA_007224835.1. Taxonomy (NCBI): domain Eukaryota; kingdom Metazoa; phylum Chordata; class Actinopteri; order Cypriniformes; family Danionidae; genus Danionella; species Danionella cerebrum. The sequence goes on along the minus strand of SRMA01025499.1, from coordinate 136,933 downwards.
GACACTGGATCTACATTAAAGTCCACCCCAGCAGAAGCTCCCCAAGGTTCAGGCATTCAAACAAACTTGATTCGAATTTCCGTCACATGTGTGCATCTATTAAGCGAAGGTATATTTCTATCGTTAACATTAAAAGTTTGTCTTTGTGTGAGCTACAACAATATATGTATGATCTGAAAGAGAAAATTCTCCTGTTTGGTCCTTCAGCCATGAAACCATGTGCAATTTTGTGAATTTCACTCTTTAACCTGTGACACCTCACTGAACTTTGTGAGGCTGAATCATGTCAAGCACCAGAGATCTCTGTAACATCAGGATAATGGTTCAAACAACGGCACGCGGCTGTTTGTGTCCGTGTGTCTGTTGCAGGGTGCTGAGATCATTGATAAACTCCAGACCCTGGTAAGTAAGCAGTGACTATTTGCAGACAAACAGCTCACTGTGTGTAAAGCTGATATTTGGACAAAGATTAAGGACCATTTGACAAGCAGCGAGTAGAACTGAAGACAATCTCACAGATGGCAATAGCTCACGGTCAGGCTACACTTCATGCGAGTGATAATTTAACGTCCTGGTGGCTTTATTTGATTGAGGAAAGCTTTTGTCCTAATCTGGCAGATCAGTCTTCAATTGTTTTAAGCATGGGGAATTTGTAGCGTAGATTTTTCTTTCGATTGATGAAATAAGTGTCAGGGGGCGGCGGAGTAAAGCCAAACCACGGCGATCGCCCTCCTGTGGCTGGCTGCAGAATGATTTCATAAAAAAATTTTTAAAATAGATTTTCCTCAGAAATTACGTTATTTACAAGAACAGTTTTCGATTAAAGTTAAATTTTAATGTTATTTTTAGCGAGGTGCTCGATGGGTCAATCTTCGCCTAAAAAACTAGGTGGGACCATGTGATTGACAGCTACATTGAACAGAGCTGACTGACCGTTGGCATCACGTCGTGAGAAAGATTATTTACGCTGCAAACAATCGAATTCAGAGAAGCCATTCTCAAATTCTTGTTTATACTTAGTAAGTTGTATAATTAAAGTTTTATATAACTGCTGCATGTAAGAGGGGCATGTTTGAGTCAGACTTGAGGCATAGCTCTGAAACCACGACGCTTCCATCATTATCAGGAAGTCGTGACTTCCTCTATCTTTGCTTGACTGGCGTTGATGCAGAACCATTGTAATTAAATGTAGCTTGATGCTGATCACGATAACATCTGAATCCAATACAATCTAGACTGAGCATAGGACTAAAATCCAATTTAACTCTCCCGGATTAAGGATATCCTTTAGAATCACGTGAAGGAGTGCACCTACATTAGTCAGTGCTACTAATTCCTGGATGGGACGCTTGCTCATCCCAGTTTCTTCTCATAGGTTGATGATGAGTCTAATGCTAGCAATAACTTTATTACCTTCTTAACTATAATTTAAACCACGCTCTCCTTGGAAAAACTGTATTTTGATACTTTGTTCCCTTAAAACTGTGAAACTTCTTATGTCTGCACTAGTTTAATGAGAAAACTTGTAATTTTGTCTCCTGCTAGGGGGCAGCACTAACATTTGTGAAGTCAGTGCATGTAACAATAAAAAGCACATTTATTCAGTGCAAAGTAATTTTTGGGAGGTGCATGTCAGGCTCTTGTGTTGTGGTCTGTGGTGACGGGCTATGGTGTAGGCCATATTTAGGCTTGCCACAGAAGTTTTTTGGGCTTTAGGAGCATTAGCTACTATCTCAGACCTATAAGCGATAGTTGTAGTTAGTCTTTCATCAAAAGGTGTTTGACTACTGCTCCTTGTATTGTATATGATCACACCTCTTGGTGCTTTAAATGAATAAAAAGGTACCCACCTGGGCATAGTCTGAGCAACAATCTTGTTTGTAATTATCTTCCCTCAGTGCCACAGCTCTGCTTAGGTTTGCCGTATCTTCTAGGACACTTGAAGCACCTGGGAGCCAGTTTGCTGTTTCGGGATTGTTGATAAGGTAGTAATTTGTGATTAAGCTGTTTACTGACGGAAAACGGAAAGGAAAGAACCACATCTAAATAACTTGGCTTTAATATTTTTCTTTGGTATGATTTGTTTGGACCAGTGCTGTATTCAGCCTTGCGCCCATGCAGTGACCTCTGTTTTGGGGGCTTTATTTTTTGGCCCTGGATTCATGCTAGCGTGCACAGAGGCAAGTTCAGAGTTCTAGCTGAATAATGTGGAGAAATTGCTTTAGATTTATAATTGGTTCCATTCACTATGATGGAAAAGCTGCCAGAGCAGAAGGGGCCCCTCTGTCCTTCTCTCATTCCACTGTTTTCCTTCAGGCCGATGGCTTGCATGGGTGTAATGCCTGTTTGAGCGAACTGCAATGTTTTCTGTTAATATCTGTGTGCAAAACTTAGATGTGGATATATCTCATTTGACATCTGTGTGTTTGGTGGGTTTATTTTGAAATTTATAAAGCCTCTGGACATTAATAATGTATGCATTTCATATTCAATAGCTATTTATGTTGTATATTCTCCATAAACATGAACACACACGTAATTATGTAGCGAACAAAAAGTGAATATTTCTAAAGATTTTTCAAGTTTAACAGCCTGGTGGTGCAGTGCGTAGCACTGTGCTCTTTCAGTTAGAAGGTGGCCTTCTTGGTTTGCATGTTCTCACTGTACTCACGAGGTTTCCCCCACAATCCCAAAAATATGCGTCAGGTTCAATAGATAATCTAAATTCTGCTTTAGAGTTTATGTGTGAGTTGCCCTGTGATAGACTGGCGACCTGTCCAAGGTGTCCCCCCGCCCGAGATGCGCTGGAGATCCAGCAGACCCCGTGACCCAGAAAGGGACCAAATGAGTTAGAAGTTGAACTTCTCAAAGTTTGTTTTGTTTTTAGTGCGCCAAAAAATGCAGTCTCACAAGGAACGTCAAGATATAGTCACCTTAAAGCGTTTTCACTCCTCAGGGCTCCCTTGTAGAGTTTCTTGTCGTATTAATGGGGTTTCAAACGCAGAAGCCGGGTCGACTCACAGCTGACATCTCTGTTTAGCAACTGTTGGAATCCATATTATGGCAATCAGCTAACACAATCTGCCATAGTCATGAATTGAAGGCTATTGTTCTGGAAAAACGCTGCATGTGTGCCCAAGAGCAGACGAAAAATGTTTAAGAGTGCAGCAATGAAACTTGGTGTTGCTTCTTCCACCAGAAAGCAACGTCGTCATAAATCTTCCACCATCTTCTAAAAAGGCAACCCGAATCACAAATGCTTTGATTTGCTGGTGAAGCTGTAGGACATTTGTTCCAGCCTGCCACAATGGGTTGTGGATTACGACCAAACCAGTGCAGATTTTCCAGGTTTTATTTTGTGTTCTGTATCCCTAAGATCTCCTTCTGAGAATTTATTTCCACCTAATGAAGATCATGATGAGTGTGCAGAGCAGGAAGAAAAGTATTGCTCTCTTGAAAAACTTGGATGGGGGATGTCTACAATAAAAGATAAAAATAACGAAAAAAACTTTGAAGTATTTTGGAGGTTGAGGATTGTTATTACCTTGCACTGGTCTAGCAGGAGACGTTCACTTTGCTGCAACATTAAAATAATTCTCTGTACATGTATTTGGAGCCAGTTGACCTTTTTTTAGAATGTGAGGAAAAAGTAAATGAACTTTTCTCACATGATTTGATCCCTTTGCACCAATAAGCAGTGCACGTTTTCCACTGGGTTTTGGTGTAGCGAACCTCGTATAATACCTGGGGAGGGGAGCAGCATGAAAACAGAGTCTGCCTAATCCTAACTGACAGTTCCCATCATCAGACCGTAGCAAAGTATGCGGTCATGTGACTGTCCCACTCCGAATGCCCAAACTCGATAATTAGCGAGAGCTAGTTAATACTGTGCTCTTATATGAATTATGCAAATGTCAGGGTTGTTAATTGATCTGAGCCTCTGGGCTTGGCTCAGTCTTGTGCTCGTTAATCCATTGAGTGGGTCTCGTTATTGTATTTTTTGGATGGGTAGGATGTTGTTCATTAAAACATTGAAGGGGATGGTGACGGTGGGGGTATTGGGCTTGTTAGTGGTGCTTTTGAAGTGTAATGTTCCGGCATGGGAACGACTGATGTCTGTTCAGTTGATTGTGGGAGTTAAAGATTGTATTTTGCTTACATCTGCTAATCTGCTCTGAGAGCCTAGAAGATCAAGTGATGGAGAACAGCATCGACGATGAATTCATGACGCAGGCGGCAGGTGAAGGTCTCTAGCTTTGTCTTGTAATCTAATAGTGGTTTTATTAACGGGTTAACATTTGTACCTTTAGGTTTAATAATCATTACAAAACAATTGTTATCTTTTACTATAATACCTTGTAATTAACTGTTTTTATTCCAAATGAATAGTTTCACCAAATAAAAACTTCAAGTTTAGAATATGAAAACTCAAGGACTTCAATGTGCTTCTTGAACCACTGCTTTACAGCTATGGCGCGAGTCCGCCGGTAACATTAATTCTGGGGCTCTCACCCAAGATTGCATAGTGCATGAGCCCTATCTAGGGCAATAACTATCAATTATTTAAAATTATTTTGCATTGTAATCCATTATTTAATTGACTAAAATGAAAAGCTTACCCATTGTTTGACACTTGAGTGCCAGTTGTGTCAAACAAACTGGTGGAAACTGTGTTTTTTGAAGTAACTACTAGTTCCTCCATCCCTAAGCCTGACATTTTGGGTTTTTATCAAATATCTGGATGTTGGCCTCATCTAACACCTCCACCCAATTCTCCTCTGAAATATTCAGATGTTTGACTAACTGTACAGAATGCTTTCTCCGGTAACTTTGCTACTTTTGTGGGAGGAGTGTCGTTTACAGCATGGTGTGTTGAACGTGAATCTCATGAAAAACAGATCTCAAGATTGAGAAGTAAGATCTCACCAACTACCCCAGCCAGTTGGTGAAGGTTTCGGCTCGCTTGTGTAGGTCTAGAATTTGATCCCTGGCATCCTGGGGCTTTGGATACCCAAATAAAGTTGCTAGTGGGACTAGTGGGTTTTGTTTAAAGGGACCGTAAGATGCAAATTCAGCTTTTCTTACATTCCCTTCTGGCATCTCTCATCAAAAACATTTTATTCAGAATCTTTTGCACATGTTTGTGTAATCCTGTATTCCTTTCTTGGAGCAGAAAACAGCTAAATGTTCCTTGCAACGCCCACAGTTCTTTCCTCTACCCACTGACCAATCAGATTAATCGTTAGTACACCTCATCTTTATGCAGATTGGGTGCCTTGCTTGACCCGGAAGTGCTGAAGAAAAAGTTTTCTGTCGACTATAACATAGTAGACACTAGGTTTGGGTGACGTTGAGCAATTTGTGCATCGATGATGTCTATAGGGAAACATCACGATGGACGATGACATCATTGCAATCACCAACTTAGATTTGTTAACAGACCCAACGTTACCGAGAGCATTGCTGCCTAATAAACAGTGACCAGCAAACACCTGAAATCTGTAAATAATGTCAACGAAACACAATTAGAAAAAACGAACACATTCCTGATTTCAAACCCCTTCAATATTTGCGTGCAATGCTTGGTTAATAAATTTTATCTCACGCAAACAACACAAGGCTTGTTAGCATACACAGGCACTGAACTGCGTGAAGCGTGTCATTATATCTACACGTTTACAGTGGATTCAATCGCTTGCAAAGTGATGAGACTTACACAGAACTCCTCGATGCACTTTTATTTACATCCCTTTTAACAGAAAACTCCTGATTCTCAAATGGTGTGTTTTGGAGAGGCAAAAATACTAGGTGATTCAAAAATGTTTTTCGAAGGCAAACGGTGCAGTGCTAGTATAGAGGGCTTTAATAGTTAAAGGTCTTTAATATAACTACTGTAAATATTTATGAACTGCTCATTTCTTTGTCCATGTGCAAACATTCAAAATCTGTAGTCAAATACTTCTTTCCCTCTCTTTAAATTGTAAAGGGATCACTTTATACTTGACGCTTAAGTTTCGAAATAAAGTAGTTTTCTTATATCATATTTTTAATGCTTGGAAATTATTTTTTCACGAATGTTCTATAAATTGCCACTTTCTAAAACCATTTCCTCTGTTACATAAGAGACATTTTTTCCCTTCCTTTATTAAAGCTCGCACCCAAAAGACGAACAGGATTGTGATGCCCTAAAATATTGGCTCTGAATGAGCAGAAAAAACCCTCAACTCTCACCGTTAAAGCAGTCTTACGGAATGTTCAGTTTCAGAGTGTTTTTTTTATAGTAATTGTCTGTTATTCACAGCAAATGAACATTCAGTTGATCAGTTCCGGCGCTACGGTTTCGTAAGGTACGTATGCTAAAGTAGTATCAGCTCCTTTGGTCATTCAAACTCTGACACCCCCCTCACCTCGGTCACCAGATTGACATCCACTTTCTAATTTAGAACCCAAATCTCAGAAGCACGTTTACCCACACCCACTACAACTTTTGGCTATCCAACTACCCCTGCTGAAACTGCAGCCATCACTTGTCCATTGCCCTTATCAGCTCTTCCTCTGGCCCTTCTGAGAAACATCTCTTCTTTCACAGGAGGCCGTAGGGTTATTGTCTCTGTGCCGGCTCACTGCTTTACAATGACTCTCCACTCTATTAAGGTGCGTTCTGCCTGTTACTGTCGCCCGGAGCAACGGGCCTCCAGCATGGGAGATATGTGCTGTGGCATTGTGGGCCATGGGCCCGCGCGGCCAGTTGAACCTAGCACTCCTCACACTTGACACCACATGTGTTTATCTAAAGGGGGGTATTGTGGCGTTTTGAAAACCGAGGATGGGTCGGGGGCTCTGAAGGACGTGAATAGGGTGAGGGGAGGGGAGTGATAAATATTCAGAAGAAGCTAAACCCCACCTCTTCCCCTCACCTCCTCGTTAGTCTCCTCTCCACACTCTGTGCGGAAAAGCAGATGGAATGTGGATGGTATGAGGAGGCCCGCCGGCTGCAGAGAGTGGTTTTATCCAATTAGTAAGGTTGTCAAAATGAATTTCACACAGGCTGGATGACAATGGTGACCAGAGTAGCCTTAGAAGAAAGCACTCCATTTAGTGACAAAGAGGCTTTATGAAGTCACTCTGGTATTATGCTTTTTGTCCCCGCTTCTTGTATAAATGAACATTCCTTTGTACAGCCCTGATCCAGATTCTCAGATCAATGTGATCCTAGCTCTCGAAAGGTCATGTACTTTTGCCCTTGGGTGTTTTTTTTTATTTTTTTTTTACTTGCAGCGGCGTTCAGCTTCAGGTCAGCTCTGTGCATTACTGTCCAGTACAGTTCGTATGAGCTGAATGGCCAGCGATGGTTTCATAGATGATGACATGAGCGGTGTGCGTGCGTGTGTGTGTGCGTGTGCGCGTGTGTGTGTTCAGAGGTTCACTTCTGACGCCTGAGACAGGTGCTTTGACAGCCAGAGAGAAAGACTATTGCCGCCTTTCCAAAAGCACCAGGCAGCTGTTCCCTTCATGTTAACAACGTAGTTTTGTTGGCAGTGCTATCCGATTAATAATCTTTTTGTCGAATTTGTTTTGTATTTAAAAAAATAATAATAATCTAGGTTATATATCGTAGATGTACACCAACAGAAAATATCTTTAATCATTCAGATTAACAGATTTCGTAAATTTAAAGTTTCATGCATTAACTAGCGCCAAAGTTACCAGAGGTTGACGTCTCTAAAAATGTGGATTTATTAAAACCAACAGTGCTTTGATATAAAAAGTGATATTTTCATATATTTGGCCATTAGTGAATCATTTTTTTTTAAAATTCATTCTTCTTCAAACCCGCTTATTCCCTTTCTGGGTTACAGGAGTCTGCCGGTCCATATTGGACGAGAGGTGGGGGTACACCCTAGACAGGTCGCCAGTCCATCGCAGGGCAACATACACTCAAACATTCACACCTAGTATGTTCTTTTTATTGTTCACTAGAAATGATTAACATTAAACCTTCAAAGTTGGGTCCAAATATGTATCTTTATTTTTAGTTCTCAATTCAACGATTTAAAAAAAGTTTTTTTTTTTTTTCACAAGCATTGTGTTTGTGAATATTATTGTTTATTCTTGTAGTTGGATGAGTTGGGCAAATGTTGCTGATTCAGGGGTACAACACATTGCTATTTTCACGTTTTTGGAAGTTTTCTGATTCTCGTTTAAACTTTTGACCTTAAACGTGCAAACAGGGATAAGTAAATGTTTAAAAATCCAATGCAAGAACGCATTGTGACTACTAAGATATTAATTGGCTACTTTAATTTAATTATGAGTTATGTTATGATTAACAGCTTTTCTTTTGATCTCTTCTTTGAGGTCTACTTGTAGAGGTCTTGTAGCTTCTAATTAAAATAAATAGTACATTATAGTTATATGGGGGCCTTGTAGGGGTAATATTCATAACTTTGTGTAAAGATCTACTCTAAACAAGTAAACAAGGCAAACAAAACACTTGTGGGAAGAGATCGGATTTGGGGATCACCCCAAAAACCATGATCGCAGTCCCTAGCGAAGCAATTGACTAAACCCTACCATAAATCAGTGTTGCAAGCCCAGGGTGTGGGCAGGTCTGCAGCTCACCGTTATTCTACTGAAATTATTGGCAGTTAAGGGGCAGATAAAACAGCTCTGCATGGTACTTCCGTCTCGTGTTGTCTCTGGTCGATGCACAGCAGAACTTTCAAACTTTTATTCGTAGAAACTTGCACTAATACTTTCACGCACATGGCTCTTAAAATGATGAGTTTTTCAAAGTCAGTCAGGCTAAATGGCGTCTCTCACCGTTACTCAGAAATCTCGACTTGTTTATTTCTTGGATTGGAAATGGGAAAACATTTATTTAGGGCCAACCCCAAATCCTGAAAACGGCATTTTCACCACAGTGTAGCTACAGACTATTGGGCACGTAGCTGCCAGCTCCTGAAAGCATCTCAGAATCCCAAGATGCAGAATAGATTCCTTTTTGTTGATATTTTCTCTTCTTTCCCCTGAAGGGTTGTGTTGTGCGGTTCCTCCCATGTTTGAACTCTCAATCTTTCGGTGAGACTCCATTAATCATTACTCGCAACTGATGGGAGTAGAGTTGTGCGTGTTTGTGTATGTGCTTGAGAGTCTGGGAGCAATGGACCACCCTCCTCCTCCTGACGGGAAGTTGTTAGTTTAACCTGACAGGAAAGAATTCGGGAAACTTGGCAGTGAGAGTCGAGGGAGAGAAACGCTCCCTTTCCTGCATTAACTGTTAATACACTAACCATTACTCTTTTTCTCCTTCTGCTCTCTCTCTCTCTCTCTCTCTCTCCCCATCCTCCCTGGCTTTGCATCTTTGCTGGGATCACTTTACAGTGCTCACTGGTTCCAGAACATACAAATGATTTCACCCCTACCCCATTGTTCTTTGTGTGCTGGTATTGCTTTTGAAACCGCCTGTATCAGTTACACCTGGGTGAGGGGACTCGGATTACCACCCTCATCCCATCCGGGCACCCTTCTCTGCTGTTCAATCCGTTGGATGGGGGCCCAAGCTGATGTTAGGTTGTGCTTGTGTTGACAGAAAATCTATGGAGGCATTGTATCATCCGCGTTTATGGAACGCTACGGTTGTGCCCTTTTAAAAAAACCCTCTACTCATAAATATCCTCAAGACTTGAAGATTCAAGCGCTAATTACTCACTAACTGCACTTTTGTATTGACTCGTAACAGCACAGACATGCTTTTGAGGTTTTTCCGCCATGTTCTGTACTTGAATGAGGTTCTAAAAGTCTACGATGACAAAACGAGGCACAACAAACTGGCCTCATACTAGCAAGCGAGCGATTCCACTGTTGGTTTGTACTGGTTTTTAAAAGAAAAATGACTCGCCCATGGACAAATGAGAAGGTGCAGTATCACAGAATACTGTGTCCAGTGAGAGCTCAGCGGTGTGACAAGACATCAAGATGTTTTCCAAAGATATTTTGCGTTCACTGTGATGGCACCAGGTGGAAGTAGAGCGATGAAGTGACGTGTCTAAACTTGGGCTGGGCGATATGGCTGAAAACTGTATCACGATATCAGTCTTTATTGGTGTTTTTAAGACTTAATTTTTATTATAAACTTTACCTTCCTCTGGTTGTAATACCAATGTCAACATGGAATGTAATTAAAACAGAAACATAACTCAAAAATCACAACGAACACTTAACAATTATTTCTTAACATTTAAGCTACAAAATGAAAGAAAATCCTCGCTCACACCGGCACTGGTGAGTAATCCTGAACACCAGCATGAGACAACGCTATGGCACAACCAAACTAGATGCTGTTACAAGATTGGCTGTTTGCATGTCACTCCCTAAGTTGCTAGGTTACCAGAGAGCGAGTACCTTTTGTTAATGCAACCAAACTTGCTTCAAACCTCTGTAATCTTCAGACGAATTTTTATCAAACATATTTTTTACTGAAATCGATCACAATACATATCAATTTTGTTTTATCTCCCAGCCCTTGTCTAAACCAAGCCGTTATGAGAAGTCGCTGGAAACGTAAACCGTAGTAAATAGAGCTGAGCTATACCGCACTGAGTTACTTAATTTTACCACTGGGGTACCTTTCCACTGCATGAGATGGTACAACTCAACAAGCTACGGGTATTTTTTTAAAGAGGTGCTGAATCGGGCCGAGCTGGCACTATTTTTCTGATTGGCCAGGCAAAGAGAGAAGTCTAAAAACCAGCACATCACTGATTGCCCGAAGAAATTCCTGCATCAGGTCAGAGCCACACGCCATGCTCAGAGCGTCACATGAGCAGTGCTTTTCATCACAAACAGCCGTTTAGCCCTGAAAAATAAACTTAACAACAAGAAACTAATTTGTGATTTAGCCGCTTCAACAGGAAACAGACCAACTTCTCTATAAAGTAACGTTGTTATAGTGGAGTGAAAAATAGCTGTATCTAACCAAAATCATGTGAGAAAAACATGTAGAGTCCACTCTAACGTTTACTTCAGGAACAATCCTGTTCTAAAGGTAAAACAGACATGAAAAATACGGAAGGTTTCTGCAGGGATTCGTGGGTGGGGCATGGTGCCTGAGGGATATTCTATTAGATTCAGGGATTTTTAATAAGGGAGGAAGGCTGTACCATTATTGCGTCCCTAAGCGTATGTGATATTGTCGACCGAACATTTGTTGCTATATAAATAAGTAAATAATGAACAATCTTTAAGATGCCCACGGGAACGAATGGTATCCATAGTTATACTTTTAAATTAAAGTGGACGAAGATATTTTCTTAAAAGATGCTCTACTATAGTTGACCATTACGGGGTGCATTTCCAAAACAAAGAGCCATTTTCCCAAAGTGCATAATTCTACTGAAATAATGACAATACAATAATAATAATAGGTTTTACTCCAACTTCTAACTGTTTAGCTTTATCCATAGCTTTAGATGGATCTTGTAATATTGATCTTGTCATTGCTGAAAACAAAATAAACTACACTATTAAAACATTTACAGTTTTGGACATTCACAACTGAAACTTTAAACATCTCAGGTTTTGGATGTGTTTCTTTTTAAATATAATTTACAGTGTTGTACAAGCTATTATTCAACATTTTGCCAAGTTCCAATTTGGCTGTAGGTTATATATATTGCCGCGGTAACGGTCACTGATTGTATTCTCAGCTCTCTCTCGCTCTCTCCCCATCTTCATAGGCTCAGTGTATGGAAGATGTCTGGAACACCCTGGGAAGGAAAGCGAAAGACTCCAGCTCTGTGTGCCCTCTGTGTGCTGCTGTGCTCCCTGCAGCATAGTGCTGCTGTTACAGGTGGGTTTAGTTCCTGTTCCCAGCAAAACATCATGAAACTGGCCTAATTTAACCAGAACACACCGGGTTCAAATCCGGCTCATTTTACAGCTGCTTGTTTTGGACAACTGTTCTAGTAATCCGCCATATTTCTGTCTCGCTTGTTCCCGTAGACGATGTCCCTGTGTTCACTGAGGAGCCCCTCTCTGTGGTGCAGAAACTGGGGGGTAGTGTGACCCTGGGCTGCAGTGTTCTGCCTGACCATGCCAACATCAGCTGGCGTCTGAATGGCAGAGAGTTGCCAGAGGGGGGCAATGGTGTTCTGGTGCGGCCTGGTTCTCTCTTCATCCCCTCCCTCTCTAACCTCACCGTGGGCATTTACCAGTGTGTGGCCACCACCAGCGTCGGGTCCTGTGCTAGTGTGGCAGCCAACGTTACAGCAGCGAGTGAGTGCACACGACTTCTTGGATCATGCGTGACTGGTCTGTCTAAACTCAGAGAGTTTTCGGTTTGTTTGTGCCAGTTTTAGAGAAAAGGGTATGTAAAATGCCCCTCCCTCTTCCCTCCTCTGATTTGGAGATGGAAAAGCAGTGATTTATAAATCATGAGCTTAAACATTCACCGTTATCACATGTCTTTTCATGATTATTTTGGGGCTTTAATTGTTTTAGAAGAAAATCTTAAAGTGTAGTGTAAAGTATTCGACTCAAATGAAGGTGATCCTTAAGCTTGGGATTATTTCAAGTTAGTGGTTTGTGCCGATGTTCGAAATGAAATCAGTTTCTGGTCTATGTGGCGCCCACTGGCTCCAATTGTTCTCACAGAAATTATAATACTGGGCTCTTTTTGAACAAAACATGAAGCCTTTTTCTGGCAGGACCAGATTTCTCAGATGTCTCGTCAGAATCTCGTCCAAATCTCCGATGTCTGTTTTTTTTTTTTTTTGTCTGTATGTCTGCAATGGTACACAAAGCTCATGGTTCCGTACGTACCTTGGCTTTTAGCGGCAGTTTTCGGTTCTGTTTTGACTGCTTAGCGAATAGTACTTTTTAAAAACCATTCCTTCTATGGAACTCACGAAGAGAAAAAAATGGTTGTTTGATAGAATTCAATTTATTTTTTTATCTACAACATCAATACACGTCTTCAAAAAATGGATGCTTTAAACAATTTAAAGAAAACTTTTGAATTGGTTACTACTAACTTCCACCGTGCCTCTGATGTTTGCTGTTCAATAATCTGATCCCTGCTAAAATGTTTACTGGGAACCTTAGAGCTGCTGATGCGACAAAAAGCGTCTCGGTGTAACTGTTTCATAACGTGGACATCACCAGGAAAACTGTGATGAAAACAGCGGAGCACAACAGTGTGCACCGTATTCCTTCTGCTGTCTCTGAAAGCGTTTTCTCCAAACTCCAATAAAACAGGCGACAAACCGGAACTCGGCGTGCACTTTTACTTCGAGCGAAGTGCGTCACCAGTCCACTTGCAAGTATTCAATTCGACAGCAAAGCCAAAATGTCTGTAAAACACAGGTTGATGGTGGAGTATCGTATCGTTGAGTCTCTCCTTGGCCAAAGTGAAACATTACTCACATATTGGATATTTACTCAAGGAGCAGTTCATTGATTGGATATTTTCTTCAGAAAAGCGCTTTGCATCCATGAACAAAGTATGTTTGAAATATGTTTGAAGTGTGTTGAAATATTACATTCAATGAGGAATGTGCATACAAAGGTGTGACGTCACGCGGTGCTACCAGGGTCTGGTGCACTGCTCGCACACTTAACCTCTTAAACCCGAGAGTCCCCGGTACCGGGGACTTGCCCCCTTGTGCATTACATTTTCGAAGTATTTCAAAGTATTCCCCGAAAAAAACGGCAACAACACAAAGCAAGCGTGTAAATCTTGTCTTACCTTTGCCGTTTTTTCAACAAAAAAACTTTTGACCTCATTTATTGCTTATTTCCATAGCGATAAAAGTCAGTTTGTTGTTATATCCGGTCGATAGCTTCGCGGAAACTCCAGTCCTCTCCACGCTCCGTGTCCTGTGATTCGTCGGGGATCCTGTCTGTCTCAAAATGGTGGATATCATTGGATTCTACAGATTCAAAGCTTTTCAACGAGGTATAGAGCTCCCTGATTGGACAGACACGACACACGCGGAAGTTCCAACGTTGGAAGCACTATGAATGGGACGTTACGCAAAGCGCAGGAAGACAGCGTAAAGGGGCTTCCACCCCCCCTTTTACAGTGTGTATTTAGGAGTTTTTTTTGCTGAAATCATGTCCCGTAAGCAAGAAAAGAAGACCATGAACGTAGCGGAAGCTTTGGACAAGATTTTTTCCATATTTCAATTATTGTGCCAAATTGTGCCAAACTGTGCCAACATGGATTACGCCTGAACTTTGTTCAATCAAAACCTGTACAGAATATTAGTTTCTTGTAGTATGGACACCAAACTTGCTACAGATGTCCTTGACATGTAGTGGTTACAATTGATTGTGTTTATTTGCTTGTTTACCAGTAAAATATGGAGATATTAGAGGACATTAGAGACATTTTTTGGCCAGTTCAACATCATTTACTCTTACCCAGTGTTCTTGAGTGTCAAATTAACTCATCCACACCACCCCCCAAGAACTCATCTTCATTTTGAAGATTTGCAGTTTAGACCTTGTAAAAGCTGAGAAATGCCTTAAAAAGTAAAAGTATAGGATTTTCGGAAAATAGGCCTCAGGGCTTAAGAGGTTAAATACAATGGTAGAAGGGGCTAAAACTTTTATCATCATTACATAAAAAAACTCTGTTTTAATTCAAGCAAAACATTGTGTAGATCACCAACTAAAGGTAGACAAAAAGGTTTGTAGATTGACAATAATGTGGCATAATAAAAGTTCCAAGGTGTCAAAAATATGACGTTTTTTCTAAATGTGCTGTTCAATCGTTAGAGGAGAACCCCCCGTGTGAAACAATGGTGTCTTACCTTTAACTTGTGTTTCCAAACAGTTTCTATACTTTTATTCCAAAACGTACTTTTATTATGCCAAAGAACACATAATGTTTTGCTTCGGATGGAACTGAGGGTGCATTGTGGCATCCCTAATGGAACCCTTCGGCGATTTAAAACAAAGAATAGCAACAAGAATAGCTAAATAGAAATAATTGTTAGACTGGCTTCACTAATATTACTTTCAGGTAAGATCTTAATTAATATCTCGCAAGCCAGACTCAGACTCTTGTTTCTCTGTAAAAATCACAGCCTGTGACATGACAGAAATCGTTTGAGAAGATTTCTATATAAAACGTCGTTTGGAAAACTAGCCCCGCATAGTGCTTGAGAGACCACTGAATGGGTAATACGGGTAAAAAGATAGCAGCAGCCACAAAATTAATAATGAACCATCACTACATTTTTGGAGAATTAAAATATTGCTTTCCTTCTGATGTGGTGCATCTGTGGGTTGTGTTTGCTTAGAACATCACAGGAGCAGGAGTCTGCAGAGAGCTTTTCCTGTTTAAATATGCTGTGTTTTCATGGTGATAAGTATTTAAATGGTGTATATTAGGGGTGTAACGGTACGCTAAAATCGTATTCGGTTCGGTACAGTGTCTTGGAGAGTCCGGTTCATTCGGTTCGGTACAAAAACAATAAGAACTTACATAATCTTTATTTTGAAAAACTGCCAATACACAGTAGAATTCTTGCATAAAATAAATAAAAGTGACACTTTTGGGTGATTTTTTAAATAAATTGCACTCTTTATAAAGAAACACATTTTTTTAAATAAAAAATGAAATACTGTAACTAGTTAAGATAGATAGGAGAGATTAACCCATCCACATTTTCTGAAGAGAAACATAGATCTGGTTGCAGTAGGGCTGGGCAATATGAAGCAAAAAATATATCTCAATATATTTTGCTATATCTCGATATAGGATATATATCTCGATATCTTTACAGGATTTATAACCACCCCCACCCCCCCAAAAAAACCCTACTGAAAAAAAAAATAATACAAATGTCAAAGTCGTTTTTTATTGAAGCTCAGAGGTGCTTCTGCAAATTTTCTTTCAGAAATCCTTGTATACATATTATAAAACAAAGAAAAACATATTGCCTTTTCATTCAAAAATAAAACAACTAAAAAACAGGCAGTGCATAGGGACAAAGTGCTCCTGTAACATTTAGGATATAAACAAAATCCCTGATAACATAAATAATAATTTAACTGTAAAATAATACACATTGCCTTCTTTTCATTCAAAAATAAAACAACTCAACTCAAGCTCATCTTTGCAGGACCTCTGTTGTAAGTAACCTTTTCCAATTCAGCAGCAAGCCGCGCTCTCTCTGTAGTGTACAGTCGCGGGAGTTCCTGTCTCGAAAAGTAATGACGACTGGGTAAACTGTATCTGACTGGGATCAAGTGTTTTTAGCATACGTTTAAAGCCACGTTGTTCAACGACGGATATGGGTGCCATGTCCACCGCTATGTGAAATGCCACGGACTCTGAGATGCTACAAAACCTTCCGCTCTGTCTTTCATATTCTACACCCCGCGTTATAGAATTGTGGAGATTAGTTGTGCTTTGGTCGGCAGCAACTTTCACGGCTTTCACGGCAGTAGACATCTGTCTGTTGTTCGTCTGACGACTTAAAACCAAAGTATTTCCATATAATGGAGCCAGCAATTCTTTTTTTGCAACAAGTTCTGTAACCTCCGGGCTGGTTGCGGGCGCCGCCATGTTGATTGAGATGACAGGCAAGGGGAGGGGGAACAAAAGCAAGGAGGCGGGGACGAGCGCAGCACAGAGAAGGCAAACAAGCAAATTGGCGAAAATTAAATAGACATTATATCGATATGTACGATATGCCAGAATTCATATCGAGTTAAAAAAAAATCTCGATATATTTTAAATATCGAGATATCGATTCAATTTTCCTACTCGTGCTCGTCACTCAATAGCGTCCGTGTGGAAACTCGGCTTGGAACATTGTTCCGCTGCGCTTAATATCGCGCTAATAATAAATTTAAATGATTACAAAAATACCGAAACGGTACGCAAGTGTACCGAACCGAACAGGCCGTACCGAAACGGTTCAATACATACCGTGAACCGTTACACCCCTAATATATATGTTTCCCTATCTCTCATTGGTGATCTGTTAGGGCCTTGAACATAAATTAATCTTGGGATGGAGCTTTTCTATGACACCAGACGGCGAGATTGAGTTCTTTGGTAAACCTGCGTAGAGTTTATGTTATCATTGTTACAAAAACTTTTGTCATGAATAGAGTTATTGAGTCATACGACTAGAAAACAGCAAGTATTGTAAAATTGGTATTCCATGCAGAAATCAGCGGCTCTGTGTGAGCACACGTTTGAGTGATCGTCTAAGGCATTTCGGTTTGGTGGGGCTAGTTGAGGCAGGATTGTCTGTCAGGATGAGTCGTGATGTGAGATTCTTGACACCCTCTTCACCCCCACAAAACCGGCATCAACCAGCCCCTGATCTCGCTCTCAAACCCTACACTTGTTCTCTTGGCATTTAATGGTGCATTGGATTTCAGTGTTCTCAAAGCTCACTTGTTTTATGTGAACTTTCAGCCCGTCTTGTTTTACTTTGACTCTTGTACATGTGCGAGATGTAATTGATAAGGCCTATGAGTTAGCAGCGGAGAGCTAGGGGCGCACAGATGCGAGCGCTTAACTGGGGGCCCCCTGTCTCTACAGATCCCACGTCAGCCTCAGGCTCTAATTTAATAAAGACCTCCTCCCTTCAGTCTGCCAGGGCTCGGACGGTTCCTCAGGGATGGCTGTTGCTTGTGATCGCAAGCCCAAAGTTGTTTCACGTCTCCATATTTCAAAGTTCTGCCCTGTTGTTTTTGCCTTGGCTGTCCCTGGTATCCGTCTTTTGTGGAATCCTGTTTGAGGCTCCTGATCTCCCAACGGTGGGGCTGTTGCCTGCCGCCGGAGCATATTTCAAACTCTCCTCTTGACAAGCGAGCCTCCTGAGTCCTTCCAGCCAAGAAACATTCCACCAGCGCTTTCTCTCTTTTTCCTTCGCTCTCCCACGTACAAAAACACACCTCTTCACATGTGTTTTCAATATATGGTGTAACTAATTCTCAAACTTGTTTTTCTTCGTCATCTATAGGCTACACTTAGTCTGCCCTGCCATTTCCAGCACAATAGTAACTGTATCATCTCAGCATGAGTGGTAAACGTCAGAGAAACTCATGACGCATCGGCTCCATGGCCCCAGACATAAAAGTGATGAATGCTAAGTAACCGTGCTGCATGTACGAAGGCTTTGCCAAGTGGAGTTGGAAACGCTTCTGATGTATTTTATAAATACTATTAATCCTGCACCGCTCCCAGTATTCCCTGCTCCCTGGGCCTCCAGAAGTTTTAGACCGTGATGCAGGCATCCAAACAACGCAAGCGTTCATCTGTGACCTCCTCGTGCATTCATACAAACATAGTACAAGCGCGTTTTTTTTTTGTAGCCACTGCTTGTTCTGTTTGTTCACTTTTAAACCAATTTGTTGTTCGTTGTTAAATAACCAGTTATACCAAAAAGAAACTAATGCAAGTTTAAGAGCACCATGTATAAAAGAGGCTCTGAATGTCAATTCTGTAACAACCCAAAGTTCTATTTGTCTGTGAGAAATAGTTACGACTGACGCCGCCCCTCCTGCTCACGGATGGCAGCACTTTGGTGTTTAACCATGGTTTTTTGTTCGGTGGCTGGCACGCGGTGACATTGTTTACTATTCTTTTTCCATCGTTGTCATATTCGACAGCAAAGCCAAACTCTCGCTAGGTTTAAAAGCTGACGGTGCTCCTCACATCCCTCACTGAGGGAGCTGCGCTCTAGTCACGCTTAGAGTGAAACATGAGAAGGTCCCGCCCTCCTCGTAACTTTAGCGCTTGCTGATTGGACACAAAGAGCAGATCATTGATTGGTTATTTGCTTTAGAAATGCGTTTCACGTTTGTAAACAAGGTATGTGAAATAGTAAAACGTACGGGAGTTTTTCAAATGAGAAACCGAAAAACCGCTGTTCACATTCTCGAGATGTCTGTGATTTATCCGGTCATAAGCTAGAGAAGAGTCCGCACACAACGATTGTTTTAAACTAAAATAATCCACATAGTATTGAACTGTTTGGTTTTCTCGACTTGTTATTAGGCGCTATCAATCTTTAAAACACTGAGCTTTTATTTCTGTACTCTTTTTCACACCCCCTCCCCTCTTTCTCCGCTAACACACCTGAGAGAGCCCTGCGGGGGAAAAGCTTTGAGGAGAAGGGGAGTCGGGCAGAAGAGGGTTAAAGGTGTGCTCTGAGGAATTTGGGAGAGGTGTGGGCTGATGGGGGATGCTGGCAGGAGCGGGCTGTAAAAAGAGCCTGATTGATTTAGCAAATGGATTGTTTTTCCTCCTCCACCCTTCTCTCGGCCTCTGGGATCTGCTAAGAAATGATTTCAGACTAGAATTACTTTATCAGGCGCTGGTATATCTTTGGGTTCGCTGAATGCGGAATGATGACGAGTGGGTTAATTTTTTCCCTCACATAAGCTCTGGGGAACGATACAAGGATTTGATTTGTGAGCGAAGTAGTGAACATTTGGGGTGGTACATGATAAAGTTTGGGGGAGCCGTCTGATGTTTTATTACAATCCAAGAAGCTCTCTCCCTCTTGCAGCTCCAGAGATGGCTGACCTGTAACCTTTGACCTCATTTCAGCCTGAGCTGACCTGGGTTTAGAGAAGCCAGACTTTCTGTCTCTGTTTTCCAGTGCTATTGGGTGTCTGCCCAGTTGATTTGCCAGTAAAAGTCCCAAGCACATACACTCGAAAGCATCTCAGTTTCCCAAATGGATTACAAAGAGGCTTTGTAGTGCCCAATGCTCGAAACTAAGTTTTGAGATTCGCTGCAGTAGCACAGCTAATGTATCTTTGAGAAACCGGACACGATCCTTGTGTTTGTGTTCAGAACTGCGTGATTTTGAGCCAGACGACCAGCAGGAGATTGAGGTGGATGAAGGGAACACGGCAGTGATCGAGTGCCATCTGCCTGAGAGTCAACCGAAGGCTCAGGTCCGCTACAGTGTCAAGCAGGAATGGCTCGAGACGTCCAAAGGTACCCTATATTCCTTGATACCTGGATTTATTCAATCTCTGCGACCTAAGCATAATCAGATTGCAGGAGAAAAAAAGTCTGTGCAAGTTTAATCCGTGAGATTTGTTGAAAGCAGTCTTTCCTTTAGTTTGCAAGTGATTATTTTAGGCTTTGCTGCGTTCATACGTGAATAAGAAACAGTCAAACGCGTTTACATCTATTGCATACCTCATTCCTTAATGTTTGTAAATCACTGCATTGAGGAAAATCTGTTTTCAAAGGCACCTGAAACCAGACAATAGAATGTATTGGTTTAGCAGCTGCTTTACAAGGGACGTACGTGGGATGAATCTCAGCGCCCCGCAGAGGATGTCAAACTAAAAGCAAGGTCGCCTTAAACTGAGGAGGTCGGGTTCTGTTTGTGTTTCAGGGAATTACCTGATCATGCCTTCGGGAAACCTTCAGATAGCCAACGCTACACAAGACGACGAGGGTCCCTACAAATGTGCTGCTTACAACCCGGTCACCCAGGAAATCAAAACCTCCAGCTCTACAGATCGTCTGAGAATACGCCGTGAGTGCATGACAAGTGTCAGCAAACAGAATTCAGGTCCTCTCTCGATTCTTAACACTAAATGTTCCGTCCAGGATCAACGTCTGAAGCGGCACGCATCATCTATCCACCCGCGTCTCGCTCCATTATGGTGAACAAAGGCCAGCGGCTCGTGCTCGAGTGTGTGGCCAGTGGGATACCCACTCCTCAGGTCACATGGGCAAAGGACGGGCTGGATCTACGGAACCATAACAACACTCGCTTCCTTCTCAGCAACTTGCTCATAGACGCAGCGACTGAGGGCGACTCGGGCACATACGTGTGTCACGCAGACAACGGCATCGGCTCAGCCCATTCCGCCCAAGTGCTGTATGATGTGCAGGTCTTTGGTGAGAATAAATCTCTCTCTCTCGCTAGATGAACAGGGGGGTTTTAATGCAAATGCTTGATTACTTCATGTTTTAATCATAGTGATTTCCTCAGAAATCTATGTGGTGAAGTTGTGGTAAAATCTCCTGATGCAGGAATGTTCTGATGGTGTTCGGGATTATAGGTTTCCCAGCAAACGTAAATCCACATATTCTCTGTGCTCGGATGAGGCCCTTTTTTCACCTCATGCTTCTTATTGTGGGCAGAAGAGTTAATTTGAGGATGTCTCTTACGCCCTTCGCAAGATCGAGTTACTCTGACTCTTGTATGGCAGCTGTGATTCGTCAAGCCGTTGCTCTAATGAGCCTGGGCTGATTCACTAGCAGCCAACCATCAAGTTTTCGAAAAGGCAGACAGCGGGCCGTCTATGCCAGACTCCTGCGGCACCAATGCCTCTCGTGCTCTGTGCTGTTAAACGCTGCGGCACAATCGTTCTGGTGTTTCATCACAAGCACGTCTCTTCTGCTGTCCTCCAGAGCCTCCTCAGGTGCGGGTGGAGCTGCAGCAACAGGAAGTTGCCTGGGGCGATTCTGTACGCTTCAGCTGTCAGGTGACGGGCAAACCCATGCCCACGGTGGTGTGGCTGCACAATGCTGAGCCACTAAGCTCCTCATCACGACACAGAGTGTCTGCTCAGGTGCTACGGGTGCTCAATGTGGGGCCGCAGGACGATGGCGTGTACCAGTGCATGGCAGAGAACGGGGTTGGGAGCTCACAGGCTGCCACCAGACTCCTTACCGTTCCAACAGGTAAAAGTTATTGCACTGATGATTTGTGCGTACATGCGTGCGTGCGTGTGTGTGTGTGTAAAGAAATCAATCACCTCCTCGTGTGTCTCTTGTTTGCTAACGAGTGAAAAGCCATATCATCTTGGCTACTGTGCTACTGTGAACCAACAAAGATGGATGATGTGACGCCACTCCCTGATATTTGAGGCGGATTACTCTCACACACAGCTTTTATGTACGACTTATTTTGTAATTATAAACAAGAATTTGAGAACGGCTTCTACGATTTGGATCGTTGGCAGCATAAATGTGTTCTGTGTAGCTGTCATTTAGGGGTTGACCGATATGCGTTTTTCAGCGCCGATACCGATTACTAGAGATCAAATGAACCGATAAACGATATTTTAAGCCGATATGTGTCTAGTGTAAAAATGAAATTTGTCATAATTAATAATAACAAGAACTCTGACAAGAACTTTCTTTGAATGCTTTCGAACATATCTTTAATTCTGAGAACTGTTAATAATAACAATATTAAATAAACATCAATATTAATAATAACAATAATGACATAAAAAAGTGCAGGGAGCCCCCAGCAGCATTCTGTAAACAATTGTAAAACTTAAATAAGTAAACAGCAAGTAGCAACAAATAACAAAAAATAAATGTAATAGCTACCTGAAGTTTTATAAACTAATAAAGAATTAGAAGTCCCAATCTAGCAGCACCAATAAATAGTTTTAGTAGTAGTGTTATGCTACAGTTATTATACTGCACCTCAGTAATATTCAGGTTCAAGTTGCTATGAGGAACTTTTACATTTCTGTAGCTTACGTTTATGATATAACGATAGTTTTACTCAAATGAAACGGTCAAATGCTCATGAAGTGATTCTGAGAGCAGTTCTGGGGATGTTGTTAATGTATACGTCCTCATTTAGTGAGACAGTAACGATAGATGCACAAGGTTTTATTCCGCACCCACGCGCTCACGCTATACTTTCATCTTTGTTCGGACTGAGATGTTTTTGTAACTTCACCGTAAAGGAGTGTGAATTACTAAAACACAGTCAACTTCTGCTGCTGACTTACCTTTGAGATACAAGTGATTACTGCAGCTCCAGCAAGCGCGTTCTGTCTGTGTCGTCACTTCCTACAGCCTTAAAGTTGATTGGTCGGACTCGCGACTTCCAACAAATCTGATGCGCAGTGGGCGGAGACTGCTCTAGGGCACAGAGTGGTGAGCTCTGACATGCTGCATCGGACCCAAAGAGCACATTTCAAAAATAAATTATTTTTATCTGCAAATCGATTTTGAAAATAACCGATTCCGATAATCGGAAAAATGTTTAACATCGCCGCCAATAATCGGTTGGGCCAATAATTGGTCGATCCTTATTGTCAATCATAGCTGTCAATCACATGGTTCCGCCAAGTTTTTTTAGAGGTTAATTTTGGTTAACCTGGAACCAAGAAGAAAAAACCTATTGAACTTTGTTCACTCTGTAGATAACATTCAAAAACGTTTAAACTGTTTGTGTAAATTGGGTAAACTCGTGTAAACTTTTCCTCATCGATCCCCAATCCAGACGCGCTTTCTCACCTTTAAAAGTTGCTGAAGTTTCCATAGAGGGAGGAGCTCAGATGTGTATTTAAAGAAGTAGAATGAAGTTTGTTATTAAAATACCTCAAATATTCCGTTTGTCTGAATCTTCTAAAATGTTAAAGCTACTAAAAGTGTTCTGTGCTTGTGTGTCGCATCGGAGCAGCATCCGTTAAGACAGAGAGCAGATTATTTTGCGAAAGCTGTTGCGTGTAAAGGTCAATATTTTACTTGTGTTTCTGCGTGTGTTTCGCTTCACAAGTTTGCAGATGTGTTCTTTTAGCCAGTCGCCATCATCAGCATTTTTTTTGGTTTTGAAACGTTGCCGTTTGTTCTGTCAGTGCCCTCGCGCTCCGTTAAGCTGCCCCTGATTCGCCCACTGAGCCCGGACAAGGTGTTGAGGGAGCAGCCTCCCCTGAAGCCCATCTCCACCGGCGCGGTGCTCCCATTGGACTGCTCTCATGTCAGAGTTTCTCCTGCTGATGCTCCAGTTATCCTAAGCCAGCCGCGCACTGGTAAAGCAGACTACTACGAGCTGATCTGGAAGCCCCGGCATGATGGAGGAGTGCCGGTGCTGGAGTACGTCGTCAAGTACAGAAAGGTACAGCACTTCAATGTTCTTCTCTTCGGTTTTGTGATTCCTCCAGTCTGATTGGCCGTTTGTATCCGTGCGTTCCTCAGGCTGGAGAATCTCCTGGAGAGTGGACCACAAACACCATCTCTGGCTCACAGCACAAGCTGACGCTGACCAAACTGCAGCCCGCCAGCCTCTACGAAGTGGAGATGGCAGCGAAGAACTGCGCTGGGCTTGGGCAGCCTGCTATGATGACTTTCAGGACAGGCAAATGTAAGAACCTCGTTTGACGTTCTGTTTTAGTCCGGGTTTCCAGTCTGTGCTCTATGTGGGTTTCTTCCCGTTCATCTCATCCCTGTTTGTAATCTAAAGTTTTTGAAGTTGGCAGGAGTTATCTTGAGTTCCGGGGAATGGAACTTATTTTATTCTGTGTCGTTCGTGTGGCCTGACATCTTGGAGAAAATGTAAACATTTGCTTAAGGCCAATTATCCTTTTTTTTCTCTCTCTCACTATTCTGTTGCTAACTAGGGATGTCCCGATCAGGTTTTTTGAGCCCCCGATCCGAGTCATTTAATTTTAAGTATCGACCCATACCGAGTCCCGATCCGATACTTGTCTTTTCCTTGTGCTAATTGCACACTTTAAGTGCATGCAGGTTATTAAAGTATTCTAAAAGTTCAAAAAGCCGGCGGAAGCCAGTATTCTCTACCACAGAGAGGGGTTGATCGTCCAAAGCGATGAATTCAACGACCCTTTCTGTAATCTTTTTGGCCTTGCAGCTCTCTAGAGGAAATTTCTGTCTCCTTTTAAAAGTTTCCTCCAGTGTGTGTTGCTTTGGTTTAGCCTTTTCCTGCGTTCGCTCAGTGAAGTCGCAATATTCTGTCGTGTGTTTCGTTTTAAGATGCCTTATCAAGTTGGTAGTATTAAAGGCTGCTTTGCTAGTACCACCGCGTGAAATGCTCGCATTGCAAACGTTGCATGTAGCTACCAGACTAGAATCACTTTCCAACTTAAAATACTTCCACACTGCAGACATCTTAGCACCGTATTGCAAGTAGTAAACAACATGCGAGTTTAACATGCGAGTTTGCGACACGTGCGTGACGTAGCTGACGTAAACATTCGATCGGTCCGATACATAGAGCCGATTCCGATCAGTTAAAAAATGCCTCGATCGGCCCCGATACCGATCTTTATGATCGGCTCGGGACATCCCTATTGCTAACATAATCTAACATTATTACGAAGTGTTTGTTAGCACTTTAAACGATTTAATCGATTTAAGAGAGTTGTGCTCAAGCAAAGGACTGAAATCTGAGCCTGAGTGGAATATTTTGTCGATTCTAAAGTTAACAATCTTTACTGTTGGATCTTATTTGAAAGCATGGGAACAAAACTGTTAATTTTTGTGTTTTCCTATTCGTTGTTGAGTAAAATTGTGTATGCCATTATTTATAGAGAAAAAACGTATTTTCACCTATAGGATCGAGTAAACACATCAATATTTCAATGCTATGAGTTACAAGAGGATAACATTTGTTCAATAATGAGAGCGACTCATGTTTGCAGTTTATTTATTTGCCTTCTTCTTAATAAAACGTCCTTGTATTTTGATGAGTATTCCCATCGTTAGAGCTGAGTATTCCAGTTTGAAACGGAACTGATCACAGCTGAATGAAGTTGTTTATCGGAAGTAATGTTAATAATCATCTACAGCAATAATCTGCATTTAGCATGAGGTAAATGCTTTAATGTTCTCTGCAGGGCGAAGAGGAGGACCGATAGGGCCACCCAAAACCCCAGTGCAACCTCGGCTCTCTCGTAAGTCTACGTTCACTCCTCCTCCTCCTCCTCTGATGATGATGACGATTGTTGTTTTTGCTCGTACAAATGAAAAGCAGCGATAAGTGATGCTCTGATTAATTCCACTCACTGTTCTTTTGATTGCTTTCGATCCTAAACGAAGGATAATCCCACAGTAAGTGTGTCCTGTGTCTGCTGAGCATGCTCTGTGTCTGCTCCCATCTGCTCCGTCACTAACGGCTCGTTCTTCTTCTCCAGCTCCTGAAGCTCCAGACAGACCCACGGTGTCTATGGCCACAGAGACCTCTGCGTATGTGACGTGGATCCCGCGTGGAAACAGGGGTTTCCCCATTCAGTCATTCTGCGTGGAGTACAAGAAGCTGAGGAAAGGCAGTGGTGACTGGGAGGTGGCGGTGAACAACATCCCTCCCTCTCGCCTCTCGGTCGAGGTCAGCAGCTTGGAGAAAGGTCAGCTACTTACAACACGTCAATAACTTGAATTAAAAAAAGAAATCTAAGATCATTTTCTTGTTTGAAGTCTCACAAGTACGGAGTAACCTAATGAAAGACCACAGGTACCCTGTCAGGAGCAACCATAAACCCCGACGTCACTACTAGAGATGCTGGGTAGTTTTCAAAGTCTTCAAAATGGTTCTTACCAGATCTGAACTAGCTGAAACTCTTTGGGTTCATTGACCTGATGCTACATTTGCTCGCCGGCGTATGACCAAAACCCAAAGAAACCGGTTTTAACATTTCCTTAATAAGCGAATTTCACACTGTAGAGAGTTAAATAAATCACACTGTAGAGAGTTAAATATTTTGTAGGGAGTTAAATAAATCACACTGTAGAGAGTGAAATATTCTGTAGAGAGTTAAATAAATCACACTGTAGAGAGTGAGATATTTTGTAGGGAGTTAAATAAATCACACTGTAGAGAGTGAAATATTCTGTAGAGAGTTAAATAAATCACACTGTAGAGAGTTAAATATTCTGTAGGGAGTTAAATAAATCACACTGTAGAGAGTTAAATATTCTGTAGAGAGTTAAATAAATCACACTGTAGAGAGTTAAATATTCTGTAGAGAGTTAAATAAATCACACTGTAGAGAGTGAGGTATTTTGTAGGGAGTTAAATAAATCACACTGTAGAGAGTTAAATATTCTGTAGAGTTAAATAAATCACACTGTAGAGAGTGAAAT
>SRMA01025499.1:0-108179 GCA_007224835.1 Danionella cerebrum | reverse complement strand
CACACTGTAGAGAGTGAAATATTCTGTAGAGAGTTAAATAAATCACACTGTAGAGAGTTAAATATTCTGTAGAGAGTTAAATAAATCACACTGTAGAGAGTGAAATATTCTGAGGACGAGGCACAGACCTTTTCTAAAGGAAAGTGGAGGTTTACAGTATTTCTCAAAACATTGGAGCTTTTAAAGTCTTGTTGATGTCAGAATAAAAGAAACAAACAGGATTCCTGGAGCTGCAGCTTTTCACATTCTGTCCGATGCTTAACAGGAAGTGATTGAATGCGCAGGCTGAATACGCCATCAAAACCCAGGTTAACACTTTCACGGCAGATAAAAATTCTACATGCATTGCTTTATTTAGTCTGTAATAGTGTAAATAAAGCAAATACACTTGTTTATCATAGGTCTTTGTTGAAAAAGTATAGATTTCCCTTAAAAGAAATATACATTTAAGAAAAGTAAATTTTTACAAATTTGTTTTTGAACAATAGTTGAAGTCATCAGCTTTGTGTTTTTCTGAGAGATAGTCACTTGAAAGATTATTTGCTTTGGATGCGTCTATAAGCTTTTAGAGCTCCGTTGTTACTGTCTTTAAAGTTTGAATTCGTTTTAAAGCACTGTTTTTTGGGACACAATAGAACAAAGTGAAACGTTGGTTCTTTTTGGTTCTAGGAACATCATATAAGTTCCGGGTTTTGGCTGTGAACGTGTTGGGAGCGAGTCCACCAAGTGCTCCCTCGAAAGCTTACGCCGTGGTAGGCAGTGGGCAACCGAACCGCAGACCCATCGATGGGCCCTACATCACTTACAATGAAGCGATAAACGAGACCACCATAATCCTGAAGTGGACGGTACGCACTTCCTCCCTCCAGAATGAAAATGAACCGAAAGAATATTTGCCAAATCCAACACTGGTTTCTCCTTTACCTGCAGTACACCCCTGTTAACAACACCCCCATCTATGGCTTCTACATCTTCTACCGCCCCACCGATAGCGACAACGACAGCGACTACAAAAAGGACATCGTGGAAGGTAAAACTGGGGCTCATCGCTTCCTGTAGTCGTTTTTCAGTCGTAAAGAAAAGCAGTTTAACGGCGCTGTGCTCTTTTTAGGCGACCGCTACTGGCACTCCATCACAGATCTACAGCCTGAAACCGCGTATGACATCAAGATGCAGTGCTTTAACGAAGGAGGGGAGAGCGAGTTTGGGAATGTGGTGATTTTGGAGACCAAAGGTTTGCTTCTTTGCTTCTCACAGAGATTAGTCGGGACAGGGATTGTGACGGTGACCGTGTGCATGTGCTTCCAGCTCGACCGCATCAGAGGACCACTCCCCCAGAGACCTCGTCCTCCAGACCCGGGCATTCGGGAAACCCCGTCCCTCGTCCTGGAGACCTGCCGTACCTCATTGTGGGTGTTGTGCTCGGGGCTTTCGTGTTCATCATCGTGGCCTTCATCCCCATCTGCCTGTGGAGGGTTTGGGCCAAGCAAAGTGAGTATAGTGTCAAAACAAGCTGATTGTTTTGGTTTTGTGGATCCGTAACAAATAAATCTGAGCAGGACCGGTCTGTGTGTTTTACGAAAACCAGCGACAGAACAATT
This sequence comes from Danionella cerebrum, assembly GCA_007224835.1. Taxonomy (NCBI): domain Eukaryota; kingdom Metazoa; phylum Chordata; class Actinopteri; order Cypriniformes; family Danionidae; genus Danionella; species Danionella cerebrum. The sequence goes on along the minus strand of SRMA01025499.1, from coordinate 106,578 downwards.
CTTTCAATCACTCTTGGCATCGCAGTCGTGGTCAGGGGTCTGCTGCAACCTCTGACCCATGGACAAAATCCAGCCCGCAGAGAATTATTTTTGGTTATATGTGTCGTTTCCGGTCGAACACAGGGCTTGAAAAAGAACAAAAAGGTGTCCTTTCCTACGTTCTTCGTGACATTTGATGAAAAGCCGCCGGAGATGTGCACGACGATTGTTTCTAGTGCTCCGCTCCAGAGCGTTTACTTGAAGAATTACAGAGAATGATGGCAGCAATAACTTTTTTTCTTAATGTTCTTATTTAAATGTAAGTGCAATCCACTGCGCCACCAATTGTTAACAAACTGCTCAAAAAAAATCTGCATATTATTCCAGCAGAGGCAACAGCGCCACACGGTGTCATTCGTGTAGTGTCCAGATGCCGCTGTGGAATATCTGAAAAATAGTTCCTAATTCAGAACTCTGGTACTGTGATAGTTACTCACACTAACGGTAATTAATTACTCCTTTAATGCCATTAATGCTTAATTTCACTAAAATAACTGATGCACACTGTTATCCATTTGTCTTAACTTCACACCATGCATTACGGCCAATAAAGACCCACGAAAACGTAAGTCATAAATATTAATTAATTTAATTCAAATCATTTGGAAATCAACACAAAACATTTCGTAATAAATAACTGAAAACAACCTGAATAATGTCAGAATATTTATGGAGCAACATTTTCCCCCAAAAATACTCTTTTTAAACACACTTTTGAAATTAAAAACCTAAACCTAAATAAATTTTTAAATGCAGTGTTTCGGAAATAGAACATGTATGAGTAACATGAGCATGACTCGACGGCTGCAGCTTAAGCTTCAGAGGAGGCATATAAATATGCAAAAATACAGTTTTACTAAATGAGTTTTGTAGTAGGTTAAGCATTAACCTGAATCATTTAAATAGAATCGATTGAAAAATCTAAATGATGCAATAATAAAATGTTCAAAGGCTTATCAAAACGAGTTTTGTAGAACAATCTGCAGGTGAACGGTGGAGTGGGGCTTGATTTGTGGAGCCTCTTAGAGGGAAGTATTTAAATATTTTCGGGGTATTTTGGGTTTAATGAGGAGGTTACGCAGATTAAAAAGAGGTCTGGAGCTGTTGAGTAGTGAAAAGCGAATGATGGCGGTTTACCCTCACGAGTTCTTCGTTTGGCGCGTTTTCGTCTTCATCACTTTGTTTGACGTCCAGCATTTAATGCAGGCAGTAACTTAACGGATCGCAGCACTGGTGCTTTGGAGAGCAGAATATTCTTTACGAGACGGCAAATAAAATGACATCTGAGAAGCCTTTTCCCTAAATGAAACCAAGGTAGCCTCAGTCAAGTTCACGTTTTTTTCTGTCGCCATTTAACGTGTGAGTTCTGGCTCGTCTCTCAGTGAGCGTTACATGTGGAATGAGTAATGTTGCTTTTCTCTCGATTCCAGAGCAAACGCTGGACATGCGTTTCCCTGCTCTTGCTGCTACGGTTTCTCCATGCCAGTACACTATGGTGCCACTGCAGGGGCTGGCTATGGGACGCCCGTGTTCAGTGGACCCTCACGTGACTCCGGTCCACGCCGTCTACTCTCCTAAAGAACCCATTTCCAATGGGAAACATGCGGCTCAGCCACTTCCTGTTCAGCGGGTGAGCGCTGTGATTTCAGCTGATGGGAGGGGTTCTGTAGCGTCTTCACGGTCAATCTCTTGTCTTCCAGGAGTGCCCTGATTATGAGATGGAGTACGATGCTCTGTTACCTCAGAAACGCCCCCCGCAGCAGGCGCATCTCTATAATTACTGCAACGGGTGAGAAGTTTATCGTTTATCTGAAGAAATGCTGCTATCAGAACGGGCCGCGGCAGCCATGGCTTTGGTCGGATGCTGTTGCATTAAACTAGATGATGACGTGCATGCGTCGCTGTCCGGAGTTGATGACTGCGATTATTTTATCTCTAGCCGCAATGGAATCAGTTCCAGTCAGTCGTAACAAAAAGACGTTTGCTGAAAATGAACAACGATCTGAACTCTTTTGATTTCACACCGTCGACAGGGGTCCTGTGTGTCCTGCAGAAGAACGCTGTGAGATGAATGGCTGCCCCCAACAGGTCCCCGGCCAATCAGATACCTCAACGCCGTTACAGTATGTGGACCCCGTGCTCAGATCAGTCAGAGATTCCATGCTCATGGAGGAAGAACTCTCCGGTAGAACTCCATTGTTAAAATGTAATCCCAGTATTACGTTAATTACAGCTTTCTGACGGGAAATGTTGTATTTCTTTCGCAGATTTGCCTCTGTTAACAACGATTGATGCAAGCATTAACCGGTTGCTGCGAGAAGCTGAGGAAACCGCTCCGAGTATAAAGCCGACTCAAGAACCAGAGACTCTTGATCCAATAGATGCATGAAAAGGAACAGAAGAGGAATATTTATTTTTGTATAACAGATTCTATATTTATCTATTTATGTATTTGTACAGCGTGTGTGTGTATATAGGTTGCTTTTTTTATCAGATGATGTTCATATTTTGGTCTGTTTATAAGCATGCTGTGCTGAAACAAAGCTGGACATTTTTGACACTAGGTGGAAACATTCGCTTCCTGTAGCTTCTCGATAACGGTGGAACCATGAGGTCACCTGACTTCACTCATCTGTGCTTCACAATCTGCTGGATCCATGTTTGTTAGAGGCTGGATCAGTGATTTTTCACCAGCGCCGCAGGTGTAGACAATCGGCGGTAATGCTTGTTTTGGTTAAATCAAATCACTGACCCCGCCCTTAATTAACTTCATGACATTGAATTCATGGCGTGAAGAATGTTGTTCCTGGAGTCCTGCACATTTTATTTTCACACCTGGTTCTGGAGCTCCAAATTAAATGGTTCAGGGGCGTGGAGTTTTATCTTGGTAGGCGCAGTGTTTACCGCTTTGTACATATTACTAAGATATATCAGCATTAACAAATATATGCAGTGTACGAGCTCGCTGTGTGTAGTGATACTGACTGAATGTGTGTCGTAGGCATTCGTTTCTCCTGAAGGAACTAAACCGGTTCGGTAAACGCTCGTCAAGAGTCTTGCTGTTAATAGCACACGAAACATGAAGGAAATGACCAAAATATTTTCAGTGTAGCTGCACGATTACATGGACTGTGCACCCTTGTCCTGTAAATAAAGTGAAAGATATTATATTTTCTGTTTGTATTTCTTTCCTTTTTTTATTTTTTGCTTCTCTGCCTCGTTAATAATCATTTGAGGTAGTTGTGGTTCAGAGGTTCCAAATGAGGTTTGGGAACGCAACCCAGCTTTGACAAATGTGCCTTGTGGGTGAGTGGTTTCTTCTAATGATCAAATGAGTATGTAATGCGCTACCTAATGCATGATATGGTAAATCCCCACAATGCATCATGGGACTGAGAGAAGGGACATTGGTGGTCATCTGGATGCTTCTTTTCTAGCTCTATAATCTTTAAACGTTTGGTCACCGTGTTGCTGAGGCCCATAAGCATGACACATATTGGGCGCGGTTACAGGGTTTGAGTTTTGACCTCGGGGCATTTCCTGGCCATCCACTTCTCTCTCCCAGTTGTAAATATCCAGTTACGTTAACATTTTCCCACTTCAAAAAATTTTGTAAGTCTGACTATATTCTTATATAAATGTCGGTACACGTGGAAATCTAAACCTTTTAAAATAAATTAAAGCCTTTATTGAATAAAATTAACGTCACTTGTGTGAGCCAATAATCAACATAAAATTTTCAGAAATAATTCTGCATGGCAAAAAAAGCGATGACTAATCAAAACATGAATATTTGTCACACAATAAATAAAGTACAATTTATGTAGACGTGATCTATTTTATTTCTTCAGTCCACGCTACGATGCAGGACAAAGCATGTTCACCTCTCCTGGATTAAGTTTGGAGTGGTGAGGTATGAGGATATGTCTGCACCCTCACTTTTAACTGGTGTAACTTTTTTTTTACAGTTTTGAAACCGTGGCTTTTTCACGCAGCAGTAACCCTTGAAACTGGTTAGCGTCCCGGTTGTACTTGTGACATCACAAACAAAGCAATTGAGAATAGCTCGTTTGGGAGTTAAGAAATAAACAAACGATGAATTTAGATAATTCTAGGGTGATTGCACTCCAAATTGCTTTTAGCAAAAATAAACAGGAAAAAACTCATAAATACAAAACAATTTATTTATATTAACATCTTTAATTGTCAAATATTTACATGCATTGTTTATATTTCCATAAATACACTTTAATTTCATCTGGAATGATAAAGATCGGTTGAGAAATCACTTCAGTGCTGAACTCAAAGCAAGACTTGCAGTAATAAGCCATCGTCGATCAAAAACATTTACAATAGTCATGTAGAACCATGACGGATCAAACGTCTGAGGCTCCTCATAAACCAGAATGCAGTACTTTACGTTCCCTCAGATGTAACTGAGCAAAGGCTTAAACTGCAGAGGTCCCGTCGTGTCCCAGTATGTGACTGATGTTGTGCGCTGGTCGATTGGATTGTTTGGTCGAGTCGGATGAAGCAGTGTTGGCAAGAGACAGCAACGGTGACATCGGCATCGATGATCCATCAGGAGGCATTGCTGTAGCAATCTCAGGAAACAACGAAGTCAAGTTGAAGTTGGATAAATGTGGAGTAATTCCTGATGAGTTCGCTATTGGCATTGGCGCTATATCGGTGAGAAGTTGGAATCCAGCCTGTGCAAAACCCACGGGTCGTGGTGGAGAAAGAATGGAGCCAAACCGATTGTTCAGAGGAGCAGTGCCACTTTTGTCAGCGCTTGGACTTGTAAACATCTGATTTGGAAAGTACTGTAATGGGATCTCACTTGGAATGCTAGGATGAGCAGCAGGAGAATAGGAGGGGTAAAAGGAAGGCAGAGTGTTTTGAGGTTCCATTGGAAGAAGGGCTGGGGTCCGGGAGGCACTGGGCTGAGTGACCGGTGGGATTAACGATGCATTGGCATTCACAGGTGGTGGGTTCATTCCTCCTTCCGCAATAAAAGAAAATCCAAAGTTCTGAGTCAGATCGGACATAGCGCAGCGATCCGACACAAAATTGTTTTCGCTAGTGACCGGTGCACTATCGGCCATAAAACGGACAATGCTACTCCTCCTAGATTCACTTCCCGTTTGAGTACGACCAAGGATCACCCCTCCAGCCGATGGAAGAGGTAAAGGACTTTCCGTTTCAAACGGATTCCCAGATCTCAAGGTCCCCGTACGTGGTCGTTCACCTGGACGAATCTTTGTGCTTTGAGGATCTGGTCCAACGTGATGAGGCCGCTGACTCACAGAGAGCGTCCTCGTTGAGCCTTGACTACGTCCCGTGTCTGAGCTGCTGTGAGGTGTTGCGGGATGAGGTGGACCAGTTCTCAGAGCTGCACCGTGCAAATTGGCTCCAACCTGAGAAATATGACCTTTGTCTCCAATTCTTACATGAGAACCTTTCTGTCCAGGGTGCAAATTCGGACTAGAAGATTTAGCTTGGAGGTCTCCAGCAGAGGCTCCAGGAACGGAACTGTACTCCATGCTCACCGGGGTACAGCCCTGAACTGCTCTCTGATGACCATTCTGTTCTGGAACGTGAGGCGCCAAAAGACTTTGCATAAAGCTCTGGTGACATCCCTCCTGTTCTCTTGTCAGTCCTGCTCCAACATGCAGACCTTGAGAAACGGGATGTGAACCTGAATAGGTACCGCGTGACCGCCCATCCCCCACAGGCCCTGCGCCCATTCTGAACCCCGCTTGTGCCTGGGGACCTCTCTGGATTTGAGGTACAGGTTTGCTGGACAAGTCACTACTTCGAGACACTTGAACTTCAAAATTACCTAATTGATGGCCACTAGGCATGGCCTTGAAAGGCACACAGTCCGTTAGTCTTTGAGCGTCGGCTGTATTAGCATGGTCCAGTAGCCTGGTTTGGGAATTATGTGGCAAGTTACCTTTACCACGCGATGAGTCCACATAGCCCCGTAAATCAGGCTGGTCCTGGGCATTGTTTCGAGGTGTATGGAGGTGCATGCCCATACGTTGTTCGGCAGTAGCAGGAGATTTACCGATTAGAGCTTCTGCCGAGTAACTAGAAAGACGTTGTCGTTCCTGACGTGATGTGCAGTTGAGATCTGAAGAACGGGACACAGAATTGCTGGCCTGAGAGGTTAACTGCTGCTCCATTGATCGAGACCCCATCAGTCTTTGCAAAGTTCCATGATCCTGTCCTGAAGGACGCTCCTGCTGACCCAAGTGACTGTTTTGAAGTGGCCTCTGACCTGCCTGTTGATCACAGTTTTTGTTCTGTCTAGCTCCAAAGTGCTGCTGCTGCTGCTGCATTTGCTGCTGACGTGAATTCTGTGGTGGCATCTGCTGCTGCGGTTGGTGCGACTGTTGCTGCTGTTGAATGTGTTGGAGTTTTTGCTGTTGCAGAGATTGTTGTTGATGGTGGTGTTGCTGGTGTTGATGCTGCTGCTGCTGCTGCATGCTACTCTTTTCCAAATGCTTCTGCAAAGCCGCATTCGGTTCGGTCTGTCCACCACGCCCAACTCCTCTCTTTTTCTGCACATGCTGCTCTTGCATCAGGTTCCTCTGATGAATACCATGAATCTGAGATTCTGGTTGAGTCAGGTGATGCTGAAGCTGGTAAAGGTTTCTTTGTTCTTGTTGCTGAGGTTGATTGAGGTAAGGGTTTATACCCATGTTCTGTCCAGATTGTGTGAGGTTATGTTGAGATTGGCCTTGCTGCAGATGCACAACGTTAGGCTGATTTGGTTCATGTGCTGAGCAGTGTCCTTCTGCAGGGCGGAGTACGGTGCTCATGAATGTGTTTTCAGAAAACAGAGCTCCAACTCCATCTGAGTGACTTCTTGGCATAGCCGCTGTAGTACTTGAGGGCATCTGGCCAGCCATCATTTGTGGATGCTCTGCGGCCTTGTCTACTCTAGCCATGTTCCCCACTGTGCATGTCTTTGAGCGCTTGTTTGGGAGATTAAGGTTATCTTGAGTAGATCTTTTTAACATTTCTTTTTGATGACGTTCAACGATTCCAACACCAGCATGGGTTCGCATCAGGGCACTCTTTAATGGTGCATATTCATTTGGGTGAGATGAGACAGAACAGGAGGGGGGATTTTGTGACGAGGATGCCATAGTTGCAGCACCCCCTGATGGTGGAGCAGAGACCTGCTGCACAAGATTAGGTGACCCTGGGTAAGATTGGTTGGAGCTTGGTCTGATGAGGTTATTAACATTAAGGCTCGTGACCGTACTGGGCTGAGACTGAGAGTAAGCTATGCTCTGAGGATGTCTGACTCCAGACGGACAGCTTCCTAACGGCTCAACTGGAGTGGCTTGTTCTGAGACCTGAGAGGAAGCCTTGGCCATGGGTAAATTAGCTTGCTCTGACAACTTAACTTGCGACTCTATCTGATTTTCTTTGAGTGGAGCAGGCTGCACTTTGGGCATGTTCCATCCCGAGGCAACAGAATTGGCTGGATTATCTTCACTGCAACCGGACACACTTTTCACTGGGCTGTCCTGTTCAAATATGGCCATTGCTAGTATCTCTGCATGTTCTGAAGTGAAGGTGAAGGTATTAAACGTACTTGAAGCAGCACTAACGGTGTTCCCTGCTGGAAGCAAAGATGCAACAGAAAACCCTTTGCCTCCTAAAACTCCGGCCGGAAGTGAATCTCCCTGCCTGCTGGTTCCCAGAGGTGCCTCAAAGGCATGATTTTCCACTGTACATATTTGCTGTTGGGGTATAGCCTCCGTTTGATCAAAAGCGATTACTTCTAACGAACGCTTCTCTGTTACAACATCAGCGCCAGGGCCATTCAATTCGTTGGATTTAGGCACCTTAAAATCGAGGTTGAGTTGAGTTGCCGTGGGTGGAATCATCAACGAAGGTTGTTTTAAGGACTTGCTAGGGTCTGAAAAAGGTCGACTTGTGTCTGATTCACTAGCTGAACTTGAAGGAACACCATATGTTGTTGGTATTTCGTTAGATTTGGTCAGGCTCTCTTTTCTTATACACTTGTTTTGTGTTTGGGAAGCAGTCTGCTCAGAACTGGGAAGGATTTGCCTAGTCTCCACTGAATTAATGCACGGCAGTTGTCTCTGTGGGGAACAGTCATTGGATACTTGGGATTGAGAATGGTCTGAGTGAATCGCTTTAATTTTTGTATTGCTTTCGTTCATAGTGGTCACTGAGGTGGAACTACTGGGTCTTAGCTCTGCTTCCCTAATGCTGAAATTCCCACCAATGGACGAAGAGTTCACATCAACTGGTAATGACACAGTGTCCAAAGAGCTTCTCTGTGATAACACTGCAGAACCACCAGCTGATGCATGCATACTTTCATTCAGAACATCTTTACTCGAGCTTCCAGAACTTGATGAAACATCGTTACTTTGACTAGAACTTCCCGTAGTGACTGTGCTATCGGCTGCATTCTCTGGGAGGACAACGTCGCTAATTGCTTTCATTTTCATGCTTAAATCTCGACCTGTATTTGGAAGCTTGCGCATGGATACAATCTGAGAGCTGATAGAACTGATTGTTGATTTGTCACTCGAGGAAGCGAACGTCGTTATTGTAGAGCTATTGCATGTCGAAATCGTGCTGTTGGATGTACTCTGCTGATTACAATCATTGCTAACTTTTCTTGAAGAATTTACGTAATCTACATCTGTGACCGCAGTGAATGATTCCGAACTGGTTGGATATGACTCAGTCATCTTACTTTTAACAGCAATTCGGCGTAAACTTGACCCAGACTTAGGTTCTTGTCGCTTGGGCATTTTGTTTTTCTTAACTGCATTTTTTCCAGAAGAACCAGAGTTTTGGGGGGGCTGAATTTTAACCACATTGACCGCCAAGGCAGGTGATACAGGGACGGATGAGTCTGTCTCAGCAGAAGTACTGATTTCTGAACTGTTTACTGAAATAGTAGTGTACAAAGGTGGGGTAACGGAATATATTTGCGCACTGCTTTGACTCGACACATTTGAAATACTCTGACTAAGACTTGATAGTGCATCTAAGGAATTCATGGCAAGGCTGGGGCTGGCGTCCTCGTTGGTGGGCTTATTGACGGAACTAGACAAAGTGCTTCCTTTCTCTGGTGACTTGGCCGTCTGCAAAACATAAACTTGTCCGTTTACGGTGATAGTCTGGGGTGCTTTTTTATGTAATTTGTTTGTGGGGCGTGGAAGAATTTGAACCAACTGTTTTGCATTAGCTGCAGGCACACTGTTTGCACAGGTTGAGACTGAAGAGCATGTTTGACTGAAAGCATTTGAGTTTCCAGACGAAACGATGGCAGTAGGATGGCTCTGTGCTGCAGGTGTCAGTGTAGGTGCCTGAATTATAACAATGTGCTGGCAGGGTGTCTGACTTGCAACGTCCTCTCTCAAAACCTGCGGTTTTGGACATGAACTGCCCTGCTGTAGAATAACAACATGGGACTTACTTGGAGGAGAAGAGGTCACAACTGGGGTTTCATCAGAATTCACTTGCAATAGCTGCATTGCCTGCAAGACTGGCAGTGGGGCAGCTTGTTGAGGCACGGGGGCAGGCTGGCATGTTGCATTTGAGACTGGCTGAGCTTGAGGGAGTACACTGAGATGCAGCTGAGGCACTAGAGATTGGGGTTGAGGCATAATTGTAGTTTGCACATTGGGCTGGAAAGGAAGTCCCGACCGAACTGGAGAGGGTATGGTTGGGTTGCAGAGAGTCATCGGAGTGCAGCTGTGCTGAGGCTTCGGTAATAACGTAGGTTGGGAACGTACACCAGATTGGAGCATCTGTGCTTCAACAGAGTGGACCACAGCTGCTTGGGACACAATGGCTGGCAAAGACAAAATTGAAGCATGTTGTGATAGCGCGGCCTGGGGACACGGCACAATTGCTGAGTAAAACTGAGGAAGATTTTGACCAGATGGCTGGACAGACATTCGCGTTGGAGATGGATGTTCCACAGTTTTAGGCGGCTGCAGGCGGACAGCAATGGTGTCGTCAAATCGTTTGGTGTCCATCGGACTTACAGACATTTGCTGATTATTATGAAACATGTTTCCACCATCTGCAGCAAGTGTCTGGGAGACAGGATGAACAGTATTTCCTGCCAGTTGTAGAGTTGTCCATGTTGTCTGGGTGCTACTTGTGGTATTGGTTCTAAGGGTTGCGCTTGCAGGTAACATTGTTTTAACAGGTTGATTTTCACAATGGTTCAAGATTGTTGTCACAGCTGCAGGAACCACAGAGTTATTCATTACAACTTGAGGAAGGGAAGTCAAGCTGAGAATGTGTTGAGCACTCGGACACGTTTCCGAAGATAGACTGGGAGTTGACTTATGCGCTTGAAGTTGTGAGGTGGTGACTGCAGGCTGTGGACAAAGACGTTGAAGAGTAATGTAATTCATCGAAGGATTTAACTTGGGAGCAGCTGATGCCAGAAGAGTACTTTGTTTAACAACTGTAAGGCATGGCTTGGAAACAGCAGGAATAAGAGTTGCTACGGGTATGTGGGAAGATGTAGACGACACAAGCGGCATGTTTACTGGAGTTCCAACTGCACTTTTTGTGATGTCACTAGAGGGATGTGGGGTGACAGCTTTTGTTGGTTGTTGGTCAGCCGCATTAGGGGAAATGGAGACTTTGTTTATGGGACAGCTGTTGTTGCCATTGGAGTAGACAATAATTCCCTTTGACAAGTGGGATGGAGGGATTTTGGCAACTTTAGCACAGCGTTGCTTCCCTTTCCAGTGTATTGTGGGGTCATCCATGAAATTGATGTCGTTGGCTTTCAGAAGCTCAATATAATGAGCGCTTTCCTTTCGTAGGTCCTCCAGCTGGTGGCGCAATCGTTTTATCTCCTCTGCTGTAGAGAAATTAAAGCACAGGAACTCAATTTAACAACCACCTTCATAGGCAAGACCATTCTTTTGAGAGGTAAAATTACATTTTTGTGGCGTGCTAAAACCAAATGTATGTGCAAAAGCTGATGTTTGAAAAGGATACAATTATCTGTTTTCCAACAGATAAGGATAAGTTTGTTTTCAACAGTGAAACACAATCATAGAAAGACGGGAGTAATGCAATAACGAATAGATTTGGCAGACGCTTCCAGGTGTTTAGTGAATTTATCTAAATCATTCGGAGGTATTCTATTATTCAAGCTTTCAACTACAACATTTTATTATAAAGATTGTACATTTTACAGTTCATTACGTTTCCGATGACTCACCTTGAACTTTGTCTCCTCCATTTAGCAGCATTTCATCATTTTGCCTCTTTAACTCCGTGATGTAACGAAATGCCTCTCCAAGAATCATATTTTTACTCTACGAGAAACACCAGGCAACAATAAGAACTCCTCAATCACTCTCGAACAAGAAAACTTAATTTCCGAATATTCACCTGTTTCAGTGTCTGCGAGCAGGGCAAAATCTCTCCAATCCGATTTATTCCAGCGTTGATTTTCTCTTTCCGATGTCGTTCCACTGATTTTTAAGAAAAGCACACAAAAGAATGAACGATGCATGCCAATTTACTAAAATCCCTTAGAAAACTAACACCCCTCACCTGCATTATGAATCTCCTTGTTTTTCTTCCGCCTAATATATATTTTTTTTTAAAAGCCAACAACAAAACACAAAGCATTATAATATAAAGCTTTGGCAAATACATTATAAAATATCTTTAATTAAAGCACAAATCATTTTCGATCCTCACCGTTTTGGGTTATTTGATTGATGCTGTACTATTTCTGGCATCCTGGCACACTTCACAGACTGTAAATTTCAAAATACCATAAATTTAATAAAGATAAATTCAGAAAAACCGCAACACATTTTCTCCAAGGGATAACACAGTAAGTGCTAATGTACCTCTCAGCACAACAGATGAAAGCTCAACAGTGTTGGAGACTATAAAACCAGGCACCTATATGCTGCGTTGCCATCTGGAAGGAAAGTAAAATCACAATATTTAATAATCTCTGAAATAACAACATATTTAGTTAGGACAGTTGTTTATGCTAAACTGCCCAAAGTGTCCCAAATAATGGAATTCAGATGTTTCAATAACTTTTAAGATGAGGTTTATGATATCAAGCATCTAGACCTGGGCATGCAAACCGCATTTCCGGGGGATAAAATAAAATAAATGGGCCATTCTGAGAAGCTCTGTGGAGTAACAATGAATCCCAAATGGCTCCATGTGGCTTCTGGAAACCAGTGCGCAAAGCTTCCTGGAATGGGGTTCGAGGGCTGGCCAGTTTCCACATCCAAATCATATATCCATTCAGCAAAGCGGTGTTCTCTGGCATGCTTCCGCTCACAAACAAATCTGGATTTGGACACTATGAAGTTTGGTGAAGGGTGATTGTGGTGTGGGGTTGTTTTTCAAACGCTGGGCTTAACCCCATTAGGTGCAATGAAGGAAACTTCAGAAAGCTGTATTGTCAATTATTGTAGTATGCATTGTACGAAAATGTATTTAGGTGTAATGCAGTGGGTCTAGTTATACACTCGTTTAAGAATTTACCAAATAGGTTTAATTATAAGGGTGTTTTGTGTCATAATAAAGTAAACATTTAGACTTGCTAACAGATTAGCCTCGTGGCTTTTAGACCAGATCAGTAGAAATCAGAACGCACCTGTATGCAATCTTCACAACGCAGCTATACACGACTTCAGCTAATAAGACACATTTTGGAACAACTCTTTAAAGTGTTTACTTTGTTATGTAACGTTATTAAGACACAAAGAAGGTTTAAACAGCAGTGAGCTAACACGAAAGCTAAAGGAAAATCCTGTGTTCGCTCGATAACGACGTCACTTGAAAACACAACAAAACGTGACAAAATCCGTATCACGTACCGTCTGCGTGTCCATGGTTTAAGTTTATGATCTCCGCTTTAAAACTTTTGATGCAGAGAAATGTACTCCATGTTCGACCTAGCATAAGCGCACACACAGCCAGTCACAATACAGAGAGGCGGGATTCCCTCTCCTCCAATCACAGAGAACACGGAGCAGAAAGCATCCAATCACAAAGCGAGTCTGCAGGGGGTTTGTGACGTCACCACAACACAGGAGACCCGAATGTTTGTCAGTCGTACAGTAACAGGTCAAACACAGTATTTCTTAAAAGTTTGGACACAAGGTGATGGACTCACCAAACCTATAGAAAAATAAACCTTAAACCAATACAAATTAAATGAAATAAAACGTGAAGATAGAGTATCTATTATTCTAATCTCGCTATACAGTACACAAAAATAATGCCAAGGAAAAACAATGCAAATAGTATTTTTATTTAGAGGTTAAAAGTCATACAATATAGAGCTCCAGAAAAGATAAAATTTTCCAAAGAAAGGAGGAACAAAACATGCTCTTACTAGAATGTAGAGAGTATATCTCCCCTGGCATGCACTGAATCAGGGCTTTTCCTGGGAACTGCTTCTTTAAGTCCAAGAAAATCACTTGTAAACAAACCCGAAACTCTCCCACACAGAGTATGGGGAACAGGTGGTGGTCAGTGAACATCACTGAAATATAACTGCATTGTTGAGCGAGGCTAGCATTCAAATTTAGAAACGCACAGGCATGTAATGAGGGGAGAACAAATCTTTCAAAAATCTACCAAACTCTTACTTCAGGCTTGGGTGCCTAAAACCATCAAACTTAAGGCTCGGTAAAGCCAAGTCTGCTCTCCAAAGCACCAATCTCACCAGCAGCGTTATGGCGCTCCCAGAGAAAGCCCAGACTCATTCCACAAACTATATCAATTAAAAAGATGGGGATATTAAATAATGGGCTGAAAAGAAATCACAAACAAAGAGTTCACTTCTATCGTCCTCCCCCTTGTTCGTGGCCGTCTCTTCGATCTCTTTTAGCCTGAGCAGAACAAGGCATCGGTGTCACGGGAAGCCATTGCATCACATGCAAACCTTCAGCACTGCGCATCGCCTGTGTGGTGAAACAGGAGCAGATTCCCCTGCCTCGTTTCCGAGGACTAAGCTGATGCGGTGATGGACTTCTGCCAAACCCACGGGCCCCTACGATCATTAAAATATCACAACTCCAAAGCTGCCAGCCGGCATTTTTAAGAAGCCCTCTTTATGTTTATTGTTTTGTCCGAGCCATGCTGTGTCCCCTTTCCTTAAACAAATCTAAAACATAGATGAAGAGTATGCCTTTCCAACATAAACCTCATCATGCCGGAAGTCGCTTTTGGAACACTTGTGGATTCTGTTTGAAAACCTCCATGTCATTTTAACTTCTAAAAAAATTCAGGAAACGACAACAGAAAAAGAAACAAATAGGAGGGGACTTGAGTTTTTGCACAATAAATGCATCAAATACATCATTGACTTTTGTTTTTCTGTCTAAACTGTCCTCTGAAGAAAGCGAGTGAGTGTTTCAACCCTGGGGCATCAGTTACAGTTTCATTTTGGGGAAGAGAGCAATCTGGCTGAGCGCTAGTCAGCTTTCTGCACGTCTCCTGCAGGGGGCGCACACGGACTGCGCAGGCTTTTCTGAAGAACATGGGCGTCTGCTGGCTCTATCCTCTTGTAATAGTTCTTTTTTGTCTCAATGATCTCGAAGCCAAACTTCTGGTAGAAGTCGATTGCAGACTCGTTGCTGATCTGCACATGACTGTGAACACATGAGACACGCGTCAAAACCACACGAGCTCAGAGACTCAAACATTAACATAACATTGAAGCTGCTAAATCACAAGTTATACAACGGAGAGAATCGTACTAATGCTCAACATTTCAATGTGTTGCATGAACATTGAATTCCAAACAATAAATAGAAAACGAAGTTAAATTAGAGCTACAGAAACATGTACAGAAGGAGCACATCACGGAGAGATCATGAAAACCAAAATATCCCGTTTTAAAGCATAAATGTGTGGCTTCTCAAAAATGTATTTCTTTATTAATTTGTTTGTTTGTTTTTCATGAGGAAAGATCGGTTCGGGTGCAATTCGATGTCTGGGACACGATTGCTTGATGCTTTGAGGGTTTTTCCACCGCTTTCTGTTCATGGTATCAGTCTGTTTGGTGCCTGTCGTGGTAAAGTTTCAAAAACAGGACGACTCGAGCTGAACTGTTTCTGACTGGCCAATGATGCGTAACGCATGAGGGCGTACGAGGCCCTGCAGTTCGTTGATTGACAATAAACCACTTCCTTCATAACTGAACAACGCGATGGCGAGCCATTTTTCCAATTTAAACATATACTCTGACATCCTTAAAAATATTTAACAACTGTGTTTTGATGAGCAACAGTTACAATTTTGACAATTCCAGATATCTACAATTATTTTAAACTGCAGTGAATGGAAGAATATAGCTAATCTATATTGATATCAATATTTGCGAAGAAGCTGGTTTCTTTGTGGCTTACACTCCTTACTGAGGGTGTCAGTGACTGTCTTCAATATTGCTTGAGCCAGAAAACTTATTTATAACCTTTTATATTTTCTGAAACACTGAATTTTGGTTTTCATGATCTTTGAGCAGGATTTATTTCAATCTGTGTAATGAAACTATGCAATATATGGCTTTCATTCTCTAAAATCAACAATACCTCAACTTAACTTTATTATTGTAATAACTTTTTGCATGTTAAACCCTTTCATCCATTTGCATCGCGCTGATTGCAGACATTTAATGTAAATGAGACATAGAAAAATGTCCGACAGTCAAAGCACAAGACTCAAGTCTTCAGACTCACAGGTAAATGTTGTCAAAAGTGCCTTCCTTCTCACAAATGTTCAACACATGGTTCAGCATTTTTGTTCCTTTAAACAAACATGACAAGATAAAAATCAGTAACTGAAAATGATCAAATAACAGAAAATTAAACACACATTATTAACTTGCTGTTTTTACGCGAGACAATCTGAATTTCAGAGAGATCTGAAGGGCGTAATCTACAAGGGTGAGAGATTTTTAGAAAGTTGGGTCTACTCTCAAAGCAAACGTCTTACCGACCAGCGGCAGGAGACTCCTGTGGCTATGGAGTGGCACATCTACAAATTTAACAGATCTAACAATATATCTTTTGGTTTAGGGGTGTTTGTTTTGGTGAACTCATATGTAAACATTGGCCCCTAGAAATCACCTTTCATACTTAAAAAATCCAATGTAGCGCAACGGTCATCCATAAAAACATCAAAATATGAACAGATAGAATCTAGAATGTGGCATTTCAAAAGCATCGTGATCAGATAATGTCTGCACTGTGATCGGATTACTTGATCTGAATCATTTTACTCTGAATGAAACCAAAAGTTCCCAGGTGTCCCACAACACCAGCACCAAAAGAATGTTACCTTACCTATGCCGAGTCTACGGTATGGAGCAAGACAACCCAGCGTCATGATGTAGAGTCGCTTCTGGTTTTGTGAGTGGTCTACTCTACAGCACACGGCACCGACTGCAATGTCGTTGAAATATGCTGTAAAAGACCCAATGGTTAGCAGCAGTCTAGCAATACTTTGAACACTATGACCAGTTTTTACATTTGCTATTAGATTGAGATCAGTTTGGAGCGGTTACTAAATACAGGAAGGCACAAGATTCTCGTGCCCACAGAACCATCCATTAACCCATGCATTTCATATTAAATGTTTCAGGATGCCTGTATTGGTCCATAACTTGCAGCCCCCAGAGCTGAAACGTGTCGTACATCGAGATGGTTTCTTACCTAACTTGGCGAGCTCTCCCACTTCAAGAACATCTTTGTAGAACTTGTCGTTGTAGCTGACGGGGAAGATCACTTGATTCAGACGCTTTAACTGTTTAATGTTGTGGGGTGTAACGTCCCCCAGCTCGATCCGGCTACTAGAACAAAAGCAGATTGGTCAACCAGCTGTGGACTGACAAATCAGCTCCATCTACATACAGAACAGATGATCGTGTTACTTTAGAAAAGAGTAGGGAATTTTAAAGAGTTTTATTTGATTTTTTTTAGGGCAACGGTTCGCAAAGTGGGGAGTGCAAAATGCTGTAGGGGTGAGGCGAGGGGAAAGTGCAGGAAAAAAAAAAATTCTTTGTCGGCGATGGGGGTTCTGATTTTGACATATTGAAAATAGAGGCTCTTCAATGGTTTGTTCAGTTTGGGAAAATCGTTTTCTACAATGTTTGGTAAAGCAGAAACTCCACATTCACAATAAGTATGTGAGGAGGAGGATTTGACTGCGCATAGCTCTGTGCCCAGTACGAGGCAGAATCAAGAAATCTGTCAAATTGGATTTTTATTAGTGTATTTCCTTGCATATTTATTTTTAGATAGAAATTTGGCGGTTTGAGGAACACTGGTGACTCCTGGAAGGAGTTTTCATGTTCTCCCCGGGCTTGCATGGGTTTCCTCCGGCAGGGAGTACCCCCGCCTCTCGCTGGAGAGCCCTCTGAAGATGATGAATGAGTAAATGAAAGAGAATTTTGGAGTATAACCCTTGAACATTCCCATAATCCTCTTCTGAACAAACTTAACACAATGGTTCACTTTAATCCAACCAAACACATCAAATAGGAATGAAAATCGTAACCACCAGAGATGAGGGCCATGTTAGATTTTTTCTATTTATTCAAAAACATATCGAAGCAGGGTCACGTGACTCCACACAAAAAAAGTGTTTTAAAGGGAAAGTGATTGAAATAAAAGACCTGGAATTTGGTGGACGATTATAGCTTCCGAATGGCGACTACGATTACTTTTCGATCAATCGCCCTGCCTTATAGATGGGTGTGTTTATGACTATTGTTAACCCGAGTAACGGAGGAAGTGCAACACCAGCACAACAGTCACGTGGTCACCTCTGTCACTTAGCCAAGCAGCATGGGGGGACAAAACCAGAACAAACTCATCTTACACACTACATTTGAAAGGCATAACACAAGGAAATGACAGGGGATTCCATCAGCTCCATGGTCTCCAGCAGACACTTTAATCAAAGGGTGTGTCAAGTAAAGTGAACTGCTGGAGTCCCCAAGAACAGGCCTGGGAACCACTATTTCTTACATGTTTAAATCCATGATGCATCTGTAGAGTTCACCGTGAACACGACTGAAAATTAGTTTTGCAAAGAGCTTGTTTTTGCGCTAAAGGCACCGAGTTTTTTTTTTTTTTTCTAAAATTTGTGCAGTTGTTCTTAACATCTGTTTCTTCTTCACATCGGTCTTTTTTTACGGTACCACAAAAAGACTCGGGACAGTCCGCCGCTTACGTTTGACTCCTTGTGACAGTTCCAGAGCCCTGCTCTCAGGTGTGCGTGGCTTGCGAACCAATATAGCAACTTCACGACTGACTCAACATTTTCGATTTAGATTCGACACACGATCTAGTTTGGCACGGACTTCACTCGTGTCCCTTTGTACTGGCACCAGGTTTCCCCCAAGGCCAAATCACAAGAGGCACTTCTATGACATGCTCGATACAGCAGCAGAAGTATGTAACTAGAAACACTGTGGAAAACGCGTCGCTCGTTTTTCTTGTCGACATTACGCGCGCGGAATGCTAGCTGCTAGCATGAGAGCAACTCCACTGCCCCCCTGCTGGAAAAAAGAGAGAACAGAGAGGGAAAACTTTCCTTAATGGAAATAGACACTTCCTAGTACGATACTCACCCTTTCATTGTGAAGAAAACACGTTAGTGACGAGCGATACAGTGGCGGTTGGCGGAATTTGGCAGTCCAAAGGGGAATTTGGGCAGAGTTTGGGATGTGCTCCCCTCCACATGTATGTAGCTAGCGCACGAGCTAAGCAGTCCGCATTTGCTGGAGAGAATTGTTGCCAGGTCCTCACATCTTATCACAACGGAGGTGAAATGTGCTTAAATATGTTATTCTTGTTTCAATAATAAGTCACAGTTACATATAAAAAGTAGTTTATCGAATTACAACTACAGGATTCAGTGGAGATAGAGATTAATGGTCGACATTTTCACCTTGATTACATTTATTTAAATCAGGACCTGGCAACCTACTTTCTGGGAGGCAGCTTCTGTCAACCTTCACCACTGACAACAAACAACAGGAAACAGAACGAACGGAAATTACGTTTTGGACATTTTCGATCAGAATACAAGTCCCATGTGAATTAGGGGGTTTATCCTTCTTTCTGAAATGTAATTTTTACACCTAACGTTGCCTTACATAAACACTATCATGTAAACTGTGTTTTTTTCACAATGTCTTTCCTCACAAAACATTGCTTTGAAATTGCTTTTACCACATGAGTTGTAAAAAGATTAAAAATTATAGACGAGACATTGACAAGGTTAGAAATAATATTTATTTTTTCATTTGCTTTTGTCAAAGTATTCTCCATTTGCAGCAAGTACAGCATTGCAGACAATTGGCTTCTAGCTGTTGTTTTGAGGAAATCCAGAGTAATTTCACCCCACGCCTCTAGAAGCTCCTCCCACATGTTGTATTGGCTGGACGTGCCGTCCTGCGTAGCATACGCTCAAGCTGCTCCCACAACAGCTCAATGGGGTTTAGATCTGGTGACTCCATTACAGATAGAAGAGCAGCTGCTGCTTCTACTCTAAATAGTTCCTGGAGGTGTGCTTTGGGTCTTTGTCCTGCTGCAGAATGAAATTGGCTCCAATCAAGCGCCGTCCACAGAGTACGACATGCAGAATGAAGCAATAGTCTTCCTTATTCAGAATCCCTTTTACCTTGAACATATCTCCCACCTTACCAACACCAAAGCAACGCTATCTTGACAGATGAGTCAGACCTTATTCCTCGACACACAGGTGTACCTATTTCACCAAAAACCAGACATCTGCGGCTAGAATTGTCATTTACCACGTTAATCTTAATAAAAAAGGTTTTCGAGAACATATTTTAAGAACATTTCAAGGTGACCCCAAACTTTTAATTTGTGTGTGTATGTATATATATATATATATATATATATATATATATATATACTCATATATATATATATATATATATATATATATATATATATATATATATATATATATATATATATATATATATATATATATATATATATATATATGTATGTATAGTATATAGTATATATATATATTTATATTTGTTGTTGTTGTTTTTATTTCCAAAGTTAAAAGTCTAGTTAAAAGTTAAAATTAAAATAAATAAAACTGCAGTATTTCTCCAATAATATGCTATACTTTTTTTCATGATTTGGGATCATTAAACTAGTCAATCTAGAGTAGTTTTAAAAAGGTCTACTTTTTACTCATACTTTGACTTGTATTTAGAATAGATCTACTCGATTTTTTTTCTTTGGCAAGTACAGTAATGGTATTTTTACTTGAGTATGATGTTTTTAAGGACTGCTGAAGAATAGTGCAGCTGCATCGCGCTGAGAAGAAGCGGTTTTAAGAGCTACACGCAGACCTCTCAAGCAAACACTAGGGGGCGATGATGTGTTCCTCATACTTCGTTCAGTCTGCAGACGAAGAACACGCTGTGACGACAAGTTTTCAATCGAATGTATGAAGTCAGCTGACGTTCTCCTCAGCCTTCGTCTGATCTCTACTGACTGTCTCAGAAACGGAGGTATTTATTCATTTTTGAAAATGCCATCTCTTTAGTTTGGGCAACTCTTAAGGTAATAGAATGTGTTTATACATATATGATTATTGTAGTGATATGTTAATGCTGCGTTTCAGTTTTTTGTCGTTCAACATTCATATAATATCTCGTTATTTGTCTCTTAACGTTAAATCGATGTGAACTCAATATAGCGTTCGGTCGTTTTGTTTACGATTCCTGGTTTTACGTGAACGTTATCTCGCGTGCAGACACGAATAACGCACTTAGATGCGAAACAGAAAGCAGGAACATGTCAGTTTCTCATCTCTATTGATTTCAAGTCTTTAACCCCATGTAATCTTGAGACACAATGAATGAGGGAACCTAATACGGGTTTCATTTTCATCAAAGGTCATGTTTTATCGGAGCGGGGTTAAAGTCAGCAGCATCGTGGTCATGTGACCATGCAGCATCTCTCGAGCTGCGTCGATCGACCCACAGCAAAACCTTTAGCTGCAGAAGCCCTCGAAATGTTATTATTTTCTCTCTAGCGGGGATCGCGTAAGGTGATTTATGGTGAACAAATACACGGCCAAACACATAACGCATTTTTGTCCACACTAGACGGAACTCTGCTGAGATGAGGTTTGTCATCACGTGGTATAAATTCTGCTCCTCATCTATTATCTAGAAGCTACAACATTCTGAAAGTTACAACTGATCTGAGCCCGAAGTAAAGAACCATTTAAAAAACAAAATTCTAATGTTGAATTGCTCAACGCTCTACTTCCCCTGATGTGTTCCTTTTCCAGTCAGTGTCATGTGCACTTGGTCATGTGACCCTGCTTCATATGTTTAAATACAGAAATACATAATCTTGGTTTATATGGTCGAAAACCTCTGTAAAACCAGACAGAAAAGCACACATGCGTTATAGATTTAATAAATGTAAAAATATGTGAACGTTATCCTGTTAATTATTTGTGTTGTTAAGTTTGTCCAACTTTGTTTTGTGGCAGACATTGAAAATGGACTTCTCTAAGCTGCCCAAGATCCGAGATGAGGAACGGGAGGGACAGTTTGGATATGTGCACGGCGTATCTGGACCTGGTTAGTTGGAATGCTTCTGCCTAAAAATTTTATACAAAAATGTGTCACCATGGTTTAAAATAATAAAACCAATATATTTGTACTATTGAATGTGCTCACATGGTATTTATTTTTTTGTATGTCTCAGGTTCTCATTTATAAACAGTACACACACACACATACGCACACGCACACACGCACACATTTAATGTGCCTACCCCTTTCTGTGCAACATTGTTGAATGTTCTTACCATGAAGTGATCTTTGAGACTTGCTTGTTCACATTTATTAGGTCGTTGAGAATAGTGATTTCTTTTCAAAGACAGGGGTACACCCTGGACAGATCGCCAGGTCGATTAAATCCTTAGATGAATATTACTCTCGTTAATAAAAGTAACCCGTGAGCGGATATTGAACTTGAGCACACTGTTGGTCATGTAGCACCAATGCTAAAAGTCAATAATCATTCCACCAATGTGAGGGATAACAGTGAGTAGATAAACCGATGCGATCACTGGTTTTAACAAGGTGCTAATGCTATCTCTGATTAGCACAAAACTACTTCTGAGGACCCCATGTTTGATTTTTAGTATTAATGGAGAAGGTGAAAACCATATGAAAAGGGGTTTTAAAGGTTATGACCAGTAGTCAGATTTAGATTCCCTCCTGCTCAGTTTTGTTCACGATAAGTTTGTCGGAAAAGTTCTCAGACTGGGAGAAGATGGAAATGCAGAATATTCAGACTCTCGGACATGTTTATTAATTAAAGGATGAAGACAACAACTGTTTTACCTCCAGAACGCTTGGCGATAATTTTGGTGTTACTCCAGAGCATTTGATGTTTAATATCTGAATTGATTCGAAAAGGCTTTCGAAACCTTTCCGACTCGCTTCTTGTGTTCCAGTGGTGACGGCCTCCAGTATGGCTGGAGCTGCCATGTACGAGCTGGTTCGAGTAGGGCACAGTGAGCTAGTGGGAGAGATCATCCGATTGGAGGGAGACATGGCCACCATTCAGGTCTATGAAGAGACTTGTATCCTTTCGAGCGTTTGTAAAGGACGCTTTTGGAAATGCCCGCTTTGGTGCATTTATGAAGCCATGTTGTAGTTTTCCTAAGCTCTCGTCAGCTGGGGTGTCTGTTGGTGACCCTGTCCTGCGCACCGGGAAGCCCCTCTCTGTGGAGTTAGGACCAGGAATCATGGGCTCCATCTTTGATGGTATTCAGCGTCCCCTCAAAGACATCAACGATCTCACCCAAAGCATCTACATTCCCAGGGGGGTCAACATCGGTGCCCTGAACCGTGATCTGAAATGGGAGTTTTCTCCATCCAAGAGCTTGCGTGTAAGTCAAAGATTGGTGTTAAAGGGGACAACAAGCTAACATCTAGTCAAAGTTGGGAAAAATGTGAAAAAGTGAAATATCGCCGTTCGAAGCTTTAAGGAAAGGACTTGTTTGTCTGTCCAGGTTGGCAGTCACATCACTGGAGGTGATATCTATGGCTTGGTGTTGGAAAACTCTCTCATTAAACACAAAATCATGTTACCGCCCAGAAGCAGAGGAACGGTCACATACGTTGCACCACCTGGAAACTACGACGTCTCTGTAAGTCCCATTAGAGATGTTTCCAAAAAAAACTATGAAACGCTTGCAGAACTTGACAAGTGCGCGTTGGTCAGGACGTGGTGTTGGAGTTGGAGTTCGAGGGGCTGAAGGAGAAGTTCACCATGGTGCAGGTGTGGCCAGTGCGTCAGGTCCGACCAGTCACTGAGAAGCTTCCTGCTAACCACCCTTTGCTGACCGGCCAGAGAGTGCTGGACGCCCTCTTCCCGTGAGTAGCTCCAGAAGGATTTGAAGGATTAAAAAATTGTCCTGATTTCCAAATTGTCAGAAGAGAAACTGTATCGGTAAGATTGTGGGTGTCTACCTGTATCTTTCATAAAAATGTAACTTTTATTGTGAAAAATACCCTTTTTAATGCTTGACCGGTGAGCGTGGGATCAATACTTGCCCTCTGCAGTCATGTGGAGAGCTCGGCACCCGCTGTACCAATGCGGGACAGATTTTTCAGATAGTATAGACGTTTTGTCCCACTCAAAAATCCCCTGGGCACAAGTGTGTTAATTTCCATCACTTCACCCCCTGCCCTTTGATTTGTTTCAGTGGTTTGCATAGAAATAAATTGAAATGTAAAACAAAGATCGTGTTTATGATCATAGATACGAGTGGAAAAACAGGCTCATTTTTTTTAAACGGAACTAAATAAGTTTTGCAGTCCTGGTCTCTCTGTTTGTGCAGCACTGTGGCTTTTTTGGTGAGAGGTTTTCTCCCTTTTGTTCATCAGCCTTCTGAAGGAAAAGTTTCCAGCAGTGTTTCTATTTAGTTGGGCTGTCATAAATAGCGCGTTAACGCAAGCGTTTACTTTAAAATATTGAACACGTTAAAAATTTAGGACCTTTGTTGATCACTAGAGATCTCTGGTCAACAAAGCCTGGTCGTTCGTTCATTTAGTTTTGTTTATTCCTCCTCCTTTGAAGAAGTCTTATGTTATTCAGGTTTTCCCTACAAGGGTCTTTTGTTTGCTTTTGTGTTTATATTGCTGATGACAAATAAACTATAATTTTCTAGCCTAAAGTTAATTTGGACAAGTGTGTTGTTAACACGAGAAAATCTTTGTTTCGAGTTAAACAAAAATCAGATTTTTACATTTTTCTTTGTCTTGAGTTTACAATAATTCTTTACATTTAAAGTTATCCAAATAGATTCAGTCTTTTAATCATAATAAAGTGTGCGATTAATTAATAAAAAAATGTAATCGATTGACAGCATTAATATTTAGAATGTTATTAAATTGTTGGATATTTCTATGTTGTGGGAGCCCTACAAATAAATCTTTTCTCCCACACGAACATGAAAGTCAGACCAGCTGTACCCGCATCCACAGATTTTGTCTCGCTTCGCACTCAAAGTGTTTGGTTCCCGCAGAATTGTAGGTTTCTATTGCAAACTTGGCACTTGCCAAAAAAGGGCTTTATTAAAAAAAAAAAAAAAACATTTTGCCGTGTTTCAGTGCAGTAACATGACCAAAACTCAGCATTTATATTACTGTGCAAAGGTTTGAGGCAGGTGTGAAAAATGTAATGCTTTAGAAATAAAATCGCTAATCCTTGCTGTGAATTCCAAACTCGACTCGTGGGTCGTTTAGAACATCTTGCACAGACGCGGGTTCAGACTGTAACAGTGCCTCATTGCTTCCGGTTCTTATTTTAAAAATTACCAGGGTTCGGTGACGCGGAGCTCCGCCCCAGAGTTCAGTCGGTACAGCTGTCAATCATATGGTCACTCCACATTTTCTATAACCAGCTGATAAACTCGTTAGGCTTTGGGGTACATGTCTTTTATTTAGATTTCCATCTTTATTGTATTTTCTCTTGTTTTCGTCTTCCTTTTTTGTTTTTCTTCCTTTGAGGTAACCACTGCTATTGAAGCATTGATTGATTAATTTAAAAAAGCTTGAATTGACTCAGAGCTCGAGGTTAGCATTGAAAACAACACCAGCACCAACACCGTGAATGTAAAACTATGTCATACATGTAAAAGTATGTGAGTGATCAGTTCTCAATTGACTATTTTGTTCTTTTCTGGTTTCATCTTCCCAAAACATAGATCATTGTCCCGTTATTTTACAACTGCCTAAAGAAAAAAAGTTTTCATTGAAATGAGCCAATTTTTATCTTTTTAAACTCCTGGACATTGATGAAATGGATAATCATAAAATAAATGAAACGTGTCTGGGTTTTTTCTTTTTAAGGAACTGTAGCTAGTTCTGACCACACACCCAAGGTTTAAGAAATCCAGCTGTTTCACTCTCTGTTCGCTTCGCTCGCCAGGTGCGTTCAAGGGGGAACCACCGCCATCCCTGGTGCTTTCGGATGTGGCAAAACTGTGATTTCTCAATCCTTATCAAAGTACTCCAACAGTGATGTCATCGTCTATGTGGGGTGTGGAGAGCGTGGGAACGAGATGTCAGAAGTGCTCAGAGATTTCCCCGAGGTGAGAGCTACCTCGTGTTTACCAGCACCACAAACTGTCCTCGGCCCAACGGCAACTGACCGCTCTCTTGCCTAATAGCTTACCATGGAGGTGGACGGTAAGGTGGAGAGCATCATGAAGAGGACGGCCTTGGTGGCGAACACCTCCAACATGCCCGTAGCTGCAAGAGAAGCTTCTATTTACACCGGTTTGTCAAACAGTTGCAATTGGAGCTAAGAAACAAGTGATTGGTGTAAGTAACAAGAGTTTGTTTCCTCCAGGAATCACGCTTTCGGAGTATTTCCGGGACATGGGCTACAACGTGAGCATGATGGCGGATTCCACCTCTCGATGGGCCGAAGCTCTGAGGGAGATCTCTGGTCGTTTGGCTGAGATGCCTGCTGGTAGGTGTCATGAACATAAACATAACAGCAATTAATATCCCGGGTAATCACAGACATGGGTTTTAATGATGGTGCCCATTTTTTAAGTCGGCAGAAGGATGGTTGAGTTTTGAGCACTACTATGTTGTAAATGTGGAAAGCACATTTGAAATATAATGGAATACCGTAAACGTAACGTAAGGAAGACGTAATGTTGTGTGCTTCTCTTCTCAGATAGTGGCTATCCTGCCTACCTGGGAGCACGGCTGGCTTCATTCTACGAGCGTGCTGGCAGAGTTAAATGTCTGGGTAATCCAGAGAGAGAGGGCAGCGTGAGCATCGTGGGAGCGTAAGACCGGAATAATTAGCTTGTTGGTAATATTAAGTTTGATATTGGCGTCCCTGCGCATGATCTGCTCAGTGATGCTTTTGTCTGAATTGCAGAGTGTCTCCACCTGGTGGTGATTTCTCTGATCCGGTCACATCAGCTACTCTTGGTATTGTACAGGTGAGGGGGAGATGCTTCTCGTCGAAACCATGTGTGGCCCCTTTAGATATTGTGATTAATTAACCCTTGTGCATTATTTAAATTCACCACCCTTTCGTAGTCACTAAATTAAACTGCCATCCAAACTTTTCTTCCTTTTTTTTTGGTGCACAAATCTCTTCATCCACCTCTGCTACTTTTTTTGTGCAGCACTGATTTTGAGAAAATAACTAGAGAGATTGTGGTCTGGATTTTTTTTTATTATTTTTTGGCCGTGGCCTTTATTGATTTTTTTTTTTTAACGGAAAGGACAGTGGAGAGTGACCAGAAATCAGGAGAAGAGAGAATGGGGTGGGATGGGAAAGACAACAGGCTCGGGATTCGAACTCTCGTCAGCCCTGTGCAACCGCATATACAGTGGTGTGAAAAACTATTCGCCCCCTTCTCAACTTTTTATTCTTTTGCATGTTTGTCACACAAAATGTTTCTGATCATCGAACACATTTTAATATTAGTCAAAGATAACACAAGTAAACACAAAATACAGTTTTTAAATGAATGTTTTTATTATTTAGTGAGAAATAAAATCCAAACCCACCTAGCCCTGTGTGAAAAAGTGATTTCCCCTGCATCTAATAACTGGTTGGGACACTCTTAGCAGCAATAACTGCAATCAAACGTTTGCGATAACCTTCAACAAATCTTTTACAGCGCTCTGGAGGAATTTTGGCCCACTCATCTTTGCAGAATTGTTGTAATTCAGCTTTATTTGAGGGTTTTCTAACATGAACCGCCTTCTTAAGGTCATGCCACAGCATCTCAATGGGATTCAGGTCAGGACTTTGACTAGGCCACTCCAAAGTCTTCATTTTAGTTTTTTTTCAGCCATTCAGAGGTGGATTTGCTGGTGTGTTTTGGGTCATTGTCCTGCTGCAGCACCCAAGATCGCTTTAGCTTGAATCGACTTGAACAGATGGCCAGACATTCTCCTTCAGGATTTTTTGGTAGACGATAGAATTCATGCTTCCATCTATCACAGAAAGCCTTCCAGGTCCTGAAGCAGCAAAACAACCCCAGACCATCACACTACCACCACCATATTTTACTGTTGGTATGATGTTCTTTTTATGAAATGCTGTGTTACTTTTACGCCAGATGTAACGGGACTCGCACCTTCCAAAAAGTTCAACTTTTGTCTCGTCAGTCCACAAGATATTTTCCCCACAGTCATCGAGATGTTGTTAGCAAAATTAAGGCCCCATATTAAAATTTTAGCCCCATTGAAACCACTCTTGATTGTTGCTGGCCATTCCTGTCGAGAAGAGTTAAAATCTCAGATTTGATCATCATTTAGATCCATTATTCCTGACTGATGTATCCCTGGAGTGCTTTCGTGCTACCGCGTGGCTCAGTTGGTAGAGCATTGTGCTAACAACACAAAGGTAACTGGTTCAAATCTCAGGGAAAGCAAGAACTGACAAAAATGTGTTCATTCTTTCAGATGTAAGTCGCTTTGGATTAAAGTAAATGTAAGCTTTATTATGATTATCTTCCGGGAAAGGTTTTGAAAGTTCTTCCTATAAACCTGATGTTGAACAAAGAAATTAAATATGAAAGGGGAAGAAGAATAATGTGAGTAGAGCCTCGGTTACGAATCCCACAGCACCTGTAATGATCAGAATTGAGATTTCCGTTTCTTTGGCCCCTGCAGGTGTTTTGGGGTCTGGACAAAAAGCTGGCTCAGAGGAAGCACTTCCCCTCGGTGAACTGGCTCATCAGTTACAGCAAGTACACGCGAGCGCTGGACGAGTACTACGACAAGCACTTCCCAGAGTTTGTTCCGCTGCGAACCAAAGCTAAAGAGATCCTGCAGGAGGAGGAGGACTTGGCTGAGATCGTGCAGCTCGTGGGGAAGGTGAGTTTGCGACTTATTTCTTCAAGAGATTGTTTCCACATGTTCACCCTTCGGTTTCCATTCAAGGCGTCATTAGCTGAAACGGATAAGATCACTCTGGAAGTGGCCAAGCTGATCAAGGATGATTTCCTCCAGCAAAATGGTTACACTCCTTATGATCGGTAGAGAACAAGTGTTTTTAATCTTCTTAAAGAGGTTTTCAAGTTATCTTCGTACCCTTGAACACGGTTCTTTATCTTTCAGGTTCTGTCCATTCTACAAGACGGTTGGCATCTTGTCTAACATGATTGCATTCTATGATATGGCACGTCATGCCGTGGAGACCACCGCGCAGAGCGACAATAAGATCACCTGGGCCATGATCAGGGAGCACATGGGAGAGATTCTCTACAGGATCAGTTCCATGAAATTTAAGGTACACGAGAGGAGATGATTTTAACCTGCTACTGCACTTTATCCTTGCACGGCAGTCGTCGGGTTCCTCGTTTAGGTAGATTGTTTTTCAGGAATCACATATAATAGGTTAAAGTCTGTTACTGTTTAAAAGGGACACAAACGCTTCGGTACGTACCTCGGTTTTTAACCACGGTTTTCAAGCAAATTAGTCATTTTTTAATCATCCTTTGTATAGATCCCATGAAGAGATCAAATTTTGCTCTACAGGTACTGCAGCAGAGTATTCTCGATGTTCTAGTGACACAGAACTTATTTCAGATGCATCCAGGTGGATATTCAGAGTGTCTCGCTGTTTGTGACGGAGCAGATGAACGCTCATGTTTCATGTGTTTCCTTTTGCATAATTACATCTGATAAAACTGCACGCGTTGATGATGTTTACTGTTCTTTTTCCATCTTTGTCGTATTCGACAGCATGTCTCCTTGTTTAAGAGCCTCCTCACATCCCTGACTGGTCACGCTTGAAGTGAAACACAAGACGGTCCCGCCCTCCTCTAACCTTAGCGCTCGCTGACTGGATATTTACACAAGGAGCAGGTCATTGATTGGTTATTTGCTCCAGAAATGCGTTTTACATCCTAAGCCAGACATTCTCCAGGCATTTTGGCGTAATGATAAACACAGGAGTTATTCAAATGAGGCACCGAAAAACTGATTTTGTCACAAGCATGTCGCCAATATTTAATTTTTATTAGGGTCCAGCACCCAACCCGTGCAGGCTCTGATTGTTTGTGACGTCTTTGCTCCGCTGTTCATTTCCTGACCCGTGACCTAAAACCTTCAAGTGCTGCCACTTAAAAATAAACTTTGAAGCTTCAGGGTTAGAAACGCTGTCTCGTGTCACTCCGATCACTTTCTGAAATGGTGGAATTTTACAGTTTCCAAAACACTTTAAACGAACTATTCTTTATCATAAACACTACGATCTTATGTTACCTGTACAGTTTCAGTACAGTGCCCTCTAGAAGAGATGGTAAATCAGTAGATTGGCTGATAAATCTTGTCCTAGAGTTAAAACTAAACCAGCGGTGTTCAGCTAAAATTGAAAGACGCCCAGTTTCAAATTTTTTGGGGAAGTGAAAGTCCAGAAGATCATGACGTCTAACTATTTAATGTAATATATTATTAAGTAGCTGCATGAAATCAATGCTTGACAAATGTATTGTTAAGCAAAATTCAGACTGCACATATATTTACAGTGCTATCTACGTTTTGAAATAATAAGAAAGAATACAAGTATTCAAATAGATTTGCGGTGATGTGTTTGTTGAAAACTCTTTTGTCTCGTGAAGCAGTTTCTAATAAGAGCTAGTACAGGGTTCTCAAGATTTTGTAGCACTTCTGCGTGAGAAACGTGTGGCGTGTGTGAGAACAGTAAAATGCGTGAGGATTGAGAACCCTGCATTTCTCTTTCTCAATCTTTCCTCTGTATCCGCTAGCTAAATGCTACTGTTATCACCAGTTTGTTTATTAATTCTGCGCAAACTTTTGCTCATCTGCCGGTACATAGTCTTCGCTGCAGACACGACAGTAGTGCAGTGACTCCTTGCATTTGTCGACGTCATGTATGTAGTGCGCATGTGCGGTGAATTGACTTCAAACCCACGTGAACGAAGTTTGGGATGGGTTTATGAAACACACTTGAAGTAAACGAGCGTTATTTGATTTGGGGTTCTTTATTTTATACACCAGTGTCCACACAGAGACGCAGCTCCGTTTCCTTGACAACACGCTGAAACTTTATTCCCCTTATGTCCTTTCTTATCTGGGTCCGCTGTATACAGTATTAGTAGCTACTGCCACCTGCTGGACACGCACTGTCCTATTCCAAAGTCTCAGGCAGGGTGTGCGCATTTATTAATAAAACCGAACAAATTATTTATAACAAGAAAATATTCAAAAACAATACATTTATAATTGTTCTTGAGTTCTTCACACTAGGGTTAGGTTCAGGGTGGGTGTCCACGGTAAGGGGCGAATGACCGTTAGCAGGTCGACGCAAACCCTACGGTTTAGATGCTCAGACACCGTGCGCAAGTGCGTGACCCCGGCACATATGCATTGATGACATCAGCGCGCAACGGTCTGCTGCGAAGACTGTCAGATTTCTCAGGCTAACAGGAGTCACGTGGCGTTGCTTAGCTCGCATTTAATTGGTCAACGCTTTCTTTCATCCCAAAAAAACTACCGGAAAGTCCCCTGCTCCATACGTTCAAACCTCATGCCAAACCTTGAACAATTTTCTCAACATCAAATGTGTTTTTACAACATAAACGTGTTTTTGACTCGATTACCTATGAAGATTTTATTGTTTGTTTTTTTTTCTTGTGTTTAATGTAATATAAAGGTAGTTTGCTGACCGCAAGACTTATGTTTATTCCACTATTTACTTTTAATTTCAAGATTATAGTCAGATGTTAATTTTGTTTTAATGAGCTTTAACCTTGACATGACATCTTCGACATCCGCTTGGTTGCCCCTTTCGGAGTCTATCTCCGGTGCACTTGGGGGTACACCCTGGACATGGCAACATACACCTCGAACCGGCAACCTTCTAACTGAAAGCCCTTGATAAAGCTTCTTATTTTATTTTTGACATAATCTAAAATCTTCTTTTTGAGATGTTTATGTTTAATGTTGGAAATTGTGCATTAAATTGTTTTCTTTATTGTTTCTCATTTGCTTGGATTTCAGGACCCTGTGAAAGAGGGTGAGGAGAAGATCAAAGCCGACTATGCTCAGCTCCATGAAGACATGCAGAACTCTTTCCGGACCCTGGAAGACTGAGAGAATCTGGTCTTCAGCAGGTTTATCAGGCCAGGGCAGCCAGGATCACCACCCTCCATTCATCTGCACACGCTCTTCTTCTTCTCCTCCTCCTCCTCACATTCCATCGCTTTGTTTCTCATGCGGTGCTCCAGTGTTCTCGACCTGCGTCCACATCCCTTGGTTTGTGTCTACGGTGAGAATGAGTAACAGACCTTCTGCTCGGCGGTTTTACTGATGATCAGGTTCATAAACAGATGCTGTTGTAACGTGATGTAATTATTGTTTTACTGTACAGATATTTACTGCTGCCATATTTACACTTTTAATGGTTGCCAATGATCTTTTCCTGTTTCTGGTAAAACTGTTTAGTCAGTATTGTCCTCTTTGAGTATTTGCTACTGTTCCTCTATGATTGTTCACATGAAAATGTGTTGGACGCCCGAAAAATATTAATAAATGTGAATTAATAGGCAACTATTGACATTGAATTCATACGTGTCGTGCGTGCGTGTGTTATGTCGGCTTGTAAAAGGCGTGCAAACTTTGCCAAGACATCCAAACTGGTCTGACTCTGGTGGCTATATGCTTTCAGACTGCTACCAGTGAAGGAATTCTGGGAAATATCCATTGAATTAGAATGAGATCAATCTTTGTTAAAAGCTGAGAACATCATAGAAATTTAATTACAGTAACGAATGTATGGCGTCACTGACAGCTCCGTAGCAACCAAACTGTTTACCTTAGCAACACCATTTTTAAAATCTATCTCAGCTTTGGTAAGTCATGGACATGGGAATTGGTTTTTATAACTTATAGTGGTAAAGGGGACCACCACAGCAATCAGTTTGCAATGAGTAATCAATATCTCAGACGATCATGGAGATATGGGGGTTGGTTTAGATCAATCGTGTTGGCATGGGGGACTGTGTTTGATGTCATTTATTCTTGTGTGACTACAACCAAAAATTCTATTATTTCAAATAAAAATTATTAAAATCCAGTAATTATATTTAAAGTGGTATCTTTGGCTGTTGCCTTATATTTTTTGAGACGTATGTGACCTATCAGTAAGAAAGGTTGCTATTGGCTGGCTTTAGAGTCGCCATTGAGAATCTTTGGGATGTTCTGGAGAAGGCGTTGTGTAGCGGGTAGACCCTTCCATCGTCAATGCAAGATCTTGGTGAAAAATGAATGCAACATTGGATGGAAATGCATCCTGAAGAAGCTTCTCGAAACAGTGCTGCAGCGAATGTGTGCCACAAAGATAAAGGCAGACCATCAAAGTGTGCGGTTACTCCAAACTCATTGAAATGTAAATGTACTTTGTTCAGAATATTGCTCTATTTTCAAGAGCATTCTGTAAGAATTCAGAGTAGCTCCATATGAATATATATATATATATATATATATGCACAGTGCCTTGCGAAAGTAAACCTTTTGCAAGGCTTCAAACATAAAGATATTGAGCTATTTTTTTGTGAAGAATCAACAAGTGGGACACAATCATGAAAGCGGAGCGAAATTTATTAGATGTTGGGCTTTCAGTGCAGCAGACTCTCTCCAGATGTTCAGTGAGGATCTGAATGATCCTAAATCACGGATAATGATCGATGGAATCTACCTGTGTGTAAACAAGACTCCGTATAAATGCACCGCTCTGTGATCCTTCAGAGGTCATCGTGAAGCGCAGAGAGCATCATGAAGAACAAGGAATACACCGGGCAGGTCTGAGACACTGTGGTGGAGAAATTTAAAGCTGGATTTGGAAATAAAAAGATTTCCCAAGCTTTAAACATCCCAAGGAGCAAGCGATAATATTGAAATGGAACGAGTATCAGACCACGGCAAATCTACAAAGACCGGGCTGTCCGTCTAAACTTTCAGCTCAAACAAGGAGAAGACTGATCAGAGATTCATCCCATGATCACTCTGGAGGAACTGCAGAGATCTACAGCTGAGGTGGGAGAGTCTGTCCATAGGACAACAATCAGTCGTTTACTGCACAAATATGGCTTCTATGGAAGAGTGGCCAGAAGAAATCCACAAAAGAGTCGTTTAAAGTTTGCCACCTGGGAGAAATGCCAAACATGGAAGAAGATTCTCTGGTCAACCAAAGTTGAACTTTTTGGCATCAATGCAAAACATTACGTTTGGCGTAAAAGCAACTCAGCTCATTACCCCGAGCACACCATCCCCACTGTCAAACATGGTGGTGGCAGCTTCATGGGTTGGTTTGGGTCTGCTTTTCTTCAGCGGGGACAGGGAAGAGGATTATAATTGATGGGAAGATGGATGGAGCCAAATACAGGACTATTCTGGAAGAAAACCAGAGGGAGTGTGCAAAAGACCTGAAACTGGGACAGAGATTTGTCTTCCAACAAGACAACGATCCAAAACATGAAGCAAAATCTACAACAGAATGGTTAAAAAATAAACAACTCCAGGTGTTCGAACGGCCGAGTCAAAGTCCAGATCTGTGGAAAGAGCTGTTCAACAACACTCTCCGTCCAACCAAAGCTCGCTTTCAGTCTCTCGATGTGCATAACTGATAAAACCCAAGCAACAAAAGGTGGCACTACAACATATTAAGTTTAGGAGTGCTGAATAATTTTGCACGCCCAATTAAATTTTTTTTTGTTTTGAACATTTTCATTGAACTTCATTAATTATGTGCCACAAAAAATTACATTTTTATATCTTTATGTTTGAAGCCTGAAATGTGGCAAAAGGTTGAAAAGTTCAAGGGGTTCGATTACTTATGCAGGTCACTGTATTATATATATATATATATATAGATATATAGATGCCTTTTGTCAATCTGAACATAGCATTCGGGTGTTGAAGTTCAGCAACACTCCTAATGAAACCAAGGATTAATTTCCCCCTGTGGTTTGGGCTAAAACCGTGGCACCGGGATGGATCAGGGTTGATGCATTGTGATATTATATGCGTTTGATGATGCATCATCAAAATTAAAATAAATCATTTAGTTTCTTCAAATGGAGCTCACTCATTGGCTAGTTGGAATTAATCGTTTAAAACCCTTTGTGACTTTTGTGGAATGTAAATTGCTTCACAAGATTAATTGTGTGGCGTGGCGCTGGTGATGCTGCAGTCCTTTTCTCACCTTCTCAGAAGTCGTTCCGCAGGTATTTCTAGCTGTGACCACGTCACCACTCAACTTTCCAATCTCACCATTAATCCAATGTATGGTTCATTTTGCATTCGAATCAAACAGGAAACAGTTTTCTTCCACATGTTGCTTCCAGAAAGCAATGGGTCCAAATAAAGAAGATCAATGTTTAGTCTAAAGCTATAGTGTCTGCTTTAGGTCACGCCTGTACCTGCCACATCTTGCTCTTAAACTTGACGCATGTTGAATGTCATGTTTAAGCCGCATCCATTTATTTTAGGCAGGGTGATGTCAGTTTGTACAGGAACTGGTTTTACAGCATTTTCTCACCAATAAACCAAACTTTGTTTCTGCTCCTGGTGTCTGCTCCCTGTCCTTTGTTTTTACATTGGCCATCAGTATTTGTTTTCCATCTTGGTCAATAAAAGATGTGCTGAAGCGCTTTGTCCCACACTGACGGACATGCACACGAGGGACATCTTTAGCTTGATTTTAGGCTCTTCATGAGATATGTCTGCAACACTGCATTTATTTATGGAAACAACAAGTTATCAGGCGTATTGCAATGGAAATAGTTTCTAAAAAAACTCCCTCTCTGGACGTGTTCCACAGAATATGCACCATCACTGCACCACAACAGCCCCAGTCGGGTGGATGCTATTATTGTTCTTTAAATGATCCTTAGCTACTGCTGACATCACTGCGTCAGATTGTACTCCGCTTCTTCAGGGAGTTGTTGGGAGTAAAGGATATGTATTTCTTTACTCCCAGTAACTCCTCAGAACACTTAGCGGTCCCGCGACGGATACATAGACTTAACCTACAGGTGATTACTAGTCACGTTGTCATGGACACATATAAATACCTGATTAAATACCTCTGGATGGATTATGCTTTTCATATGATGGTCGTGTTAACCCTGATCCTGTTGAAACAAACACCTGGAAAAAGGGCATTTGATCTGAGGACCCCTCGGATACACATATGAACATTTAATATTCACAACTCCGCTTTGTAAAAAGTGGCTCCGTTGGCTCTTTCGAATGCTGAATTAGTATTTAATCTATTTAGTGTTGAGATTTAGTATCTAAAACTATTTGTAAATAGAAATTTACTTAAACCTATGTATAGAAACCTCATCTCGTAACTAAGGAAAGTAGTTAGTATCTGTAATTAAAGTTGTGACTGGGTGTGTGTGTGTGTGTGCGCGTGAGAGAGAGAGAGAGAGAGAGAGAGAGAGAGAGAGAGGCTCCTCTGTGTCATAGATAAAATATGCAAATCCACAGAGAGCTGGTTCCCTTCTGCGAATGGCAAGCACTGCTTAATGAGCTGGAATAGAGAGTGACTGTGATAAACCTGTTGCCAGGTGTGAGAGGAACAGTCGCAACAACTGAGAGACAGAATCTAAACCACTCGAATCACTGCAGTGGGACATTTCTGAGCAGATGGAATAATATCACAGCCCTTCCTTCACGAGGAGAACTGAACACCGCTGTCTCAGGTATGAAATGAGAGAAGCATTTTGTTGTTATATCCAGAGTTCTGCATTAGTCTGACTGGAAAATAATTGAATTCTCATTAAAAGCCTAGATGCGAAGGTTATTGTGATCGTTGAAATTTATTGGTTTAGCAATTTTCATGATTTTGTGAAACTTCCATAAAGGATTTTGGCCAGAGTTGTTACAAAAGTGCAATATGTAATATTTTGGGATGCAGTATCTGAAAGCCACTTGCGTTATTAGAATTGTTTGCGTTCGTTAAATGATGGCACTCACAGGTTAACCGTAAAAGTTCTCAAAACCTGACAGGCTCATCACATTATCAGGATCTGCTGATCAGTATCTGGGAAGGCTATCTTTGTTAGTGGAAATTCATTAGAAGTACGTTTGATGTTGAACTGGAAGGTTTGCCTCAGAGTCTTTACTTCAGTTCATCCTAAACAAGTGTTTCTGACTCATCCTGTTGAACAACCAAAGCATGGCTGTAGTACAGAAATACTCCTATGTAAGTGCCTGTCTTCACTTATGTGATTTAAAAACATTTTGGTGACCGTTATACCTTGAAGACAGTTGCTTCTTCCTTTCTGATGTAAGAAATCTGAGCATGTGCAGACTCCTGCTCGCGGTTCTGTCATTATGATCTGAAATCTGAAGCATTGCGCATATTTTGTACAATTTGA
Source organism: Danionella cerebrum (assembly GCA_007224835.1). Taxonomy (NCBI): domain Eukaryota; kingdom Metazoa; phylum Chordata; class Actinopteri; order Cypriniformes; family Danionidae; genus Danionella; species Danionella cerebrum. Next base: position 69,528 of record SRMA01025499.1, on the reverse strand, counting down.
GGGTGTTCTACCTCAATGAGGTAGTCATGTTCGAGCATGGCGTCTCCTCACAATGATGAGAGCCTGGATTGGAGCAATGCTAAAGACCTTTCATCGAAACTGCTGCTCAAGGCCAGTTCTTGGCAAAAAAACACCCAAAACCCAGACTCGCATTGTCTCTCATATTGTCTTGTTCTTCTTTGTGCTCAAGATATCCAAGTGCTCGAGCAACGAAGGTGGGTAAAACCCTACTGTAACTGCTCAAAGTTTTTCTGTAGATTTTTGATGGCCTAAAACTCACAGAATTACAAACACACACGTCTGATTTGTGGTTTGAAAAGTGGGTGTGGTAAAATGGCTCTGTAGCGCAACCTAAAGCTTATGTTACACTCTCCGTTTGTCATACGCAAACAAGATTCAAATATGAATTAATTAAAAGAAAGTCATCTATTTCGCCAAATATTATACATCATCATTCCAGGCTGGAGAACTCCAAGAGTCCCAGCAGTGGCATCTACATCACTCCGTCTGAGGCTTTGCATTGTACTTGTGTGCAGCTGCTGAGCAATGGTTAGTTTCTACGGCTGAGTTGCTGTTAGTCCCAACCACTTCCACTTCCACAGACGATTAACGGTGCATTATTTAGAAGCGAGGAGTAACTTCTTTACAAGGCTTTTTCCTCTGGGGGGGACTCCTATCACAGTACCAGGCTGGAATTCACTGAACTCTTGAGATTACAGTCTGTATTTAATCTTGTGCCCATGAACCTTACATCTGAATAAAAAAACATTGACGGGTGACTGAATACTTCTGTCAATTATAATGTATGAACTTTGAGCATGGAGAGAAATCATGGTCGGCAAGGGTCCTCTTGTTTATGAATCCCAAAATTAAATCCATTTCTCCATCATTTAATCTGTGCTTAATGAAAGGCAGTGAAATATTCCTTCATTTTCCAACCCGGTTATTTGGGGTCACGGGTCTCCAGTACAACCTGGACTGGTTCAGTCCTAGGGGGAATTTAGATCATTCAGTAAACCTGACGCATGTTTTTGGGATTGCGGAGGAAACCCAGTGGAAACCCACACAAACACGGGGAAGCAAACTCCTTCCAGGAAGGTCCCCGGTGAGCCTCGAACTGGCAACTTTCTAACTGGAAGGCCACAGTGCTACCCACTGTGCCACCGTGCAGCCCCAAGTATCATATAAATAAAAACAAAACTGCTAATTCTCTCTTCAGCAGTTGAGCAGAATGACTCAAACAGCCAAAGCAGCGATGGAGAACGATCTGACGCAGGAGAGCAGTCGCTCAGGGGAAGCCAGAGGGAGCTTGGAAGAGCAGGAGGTGAGATATTGATCTGTAAACACAAAAGAGCGCTTGTTCCCTACAGGCAGTCGTACATTGATTATATTTCAGAGTAGCTGACTTTAAACCAGACCTGATGTAGTGCCGAAACACACCACCAGCATGGGATGCGGAGTACATTTATCACTGCTGCACTAGACATATGAGCACCAGGAGAAACCTCTGTAACTCCCCTCTGATATTTCAAGACACCAGGTGTTCCTTTAGACGGACATTTATTTGCAAACTGGTGCTGCCAAACATGCCGTGAGAACTGTACAAACATAGAAATAAATATATACATACATATAAACATTCTTACAAAGAACGACATGACCCAAATGTATCACACATGAAACATAAATGGACATACCTTGTTGCCGCAATACCAAAAGGAGTTAAAAACGAGTCTTGCTGCTTAAAACAAAGATTAACTCTGTGCTGTTTTCCTCATGGTAAACACGTTGGGTGTATAACGTGTTACAATATTACCAGTCCTGACGGAAACAAATCAACGTAAAGTTCCATTACATCATAAATCAACCTATAGTAATTATCAGGAACTGTTTCGATGAACATAAATTGTAATTATAATCACTGAAATAAATAAATAATAATCTTGAAAATAGTGCAAGCAGCAAATGCCCTTACTGGCAGCTACAACCTCCACAAGTGATCAAAGATGTTTCAGAAAATTAACAAATGCGAATAAATACATCAGGGGCCCTTGATGGGTCGGTTAATGTGACCAACGTCCGTCATTAATTACATTTCACTAAACCATCTACATCAGCAGGTAAAAAGCACAAGCTCAACATCCAATCAAGTTCTGGGAAGAGCAACGGATGGAAAAATCCCAGAAGAGCAGGAGGTGAGGAGTGCATTATGTTCCATGGCAACACTCTGTTCATTGTAATTCATAGATAAATAGAGATCGTAGATAAGTAGAGAATTTATAAACAGAACAGTTGTCTGTACTTTGTCCTGTAAGAGATTGCGCCGTATCATGACTTGATTACGTAAATGACATCGATGAGTAAATGGTGAGAGAGCTCAGGTGAACCTCTACAGAACGATAACGGCTCACAGCATTTAAAGACCTTTTTATGACGTGATTGAACCGGGTACGGAATGGTCTATTGGTTTCTGTAAAGACATTCGGTTTAATTGAATGTTATTTCCATTTGAAGTTTTCTGATCACGCCTAGACAAATATAAATAAATTGAAAAAAACTTCTAAAAATTCTTTTAGATTTCGATGGAAATCATTGTTCTTCTTGATGCCATGGACTATCCTCATTAAAGCATGGTCAAATGATATCTCTCTCATTGAGAATGTCAGAGAGGTGTTGACATATTTTTGGATTCTGCTCTCTCTAAAACTCTCTTAACGCCTGTCTGCTGGCCTTAAGTAACACAAGGACTGTCCTCAAGCTGCACGAGTACCGTCTGCCTGCACCAGCTTTGGTCAGGAGGATGGGGATCGTCTGGCCTTCTGTTCCGATGAAACCAGGCCGAAGTCTGATCTTGGTACGACCGAGGTCTCGATTTATCTCCTCTTGGGACCTTGCTGGTGACCCTGCAAGACTCACGAGTCATGTACAACATCAAGGAACGCATCCAGGGTCACAAAACGCTTACTTATTTTACCAGATTTGTAAACGGATTTGTTTTATGACTTGTTTGTACGAAACTCCTCTTTTACGTGACGCAACCTGCGATGATTGGTAGTCGGATCCGTCTGCTCTCATTGGAGACTGCGGGTCACATGCATCTCCGAAACGGACGTCTAACAACAAATATTACACTACTGTTAGAAATCATATTTTATGTACAAAGTGCATTAAAAGTCAACAATATTGTGAAGCTGCCGTATCAGTATGAACCTGTCATGATGTGGGGATTTCTGTCTTTTGCACTTATTCAAAATCCGGAGGGGCTCGTCTACTTCTTTCTCTCACTTTATGACTAAACTCATCATTCTGTGCTTTCACTGCAGTTGGTTTTGTTGTTTCTTTACGCATGTTAGTTGTTAGATGTGTTTATTTATTTTAACAGGGCCTTGAAGTCAGTGGGCAATGTGTCACAGTAGCGCAGTCGCCCGAATCCCTACTTTACACGAGCTATAAACAGAGGAGTGATGAGCTTCGGAAGTTATTCAAAGAAGTGCCAGAGTCTGAGAAACTAGTTGCCGGTAAGTCTGACAGAGGGAGGCAGAGAGACAAAAATCAAGTAAATGTAGCTAAAAATAAAATGTTTGTTGTGAGAACCACATTATTTGTGTTTTTATGATGTTTGAATGATCCATCCTCTCCCCAGACTACACCTGTGCTCTGCAGAAGGATATCTTGTTACAGGGACGCATCTACATCACAGAGAATAGCTTATGTTTCTACAGTCACGTTTTCCGTGGAACAAAAGTGAGTGTATTGTGTTGAAAAAAAAAGTTACAACGTGTTTAGAGGCATTTAAAAATAATTCCTGTGATAGAAATAATTGTAATTACTATATGTTTCATTATACAATTACATATTTTTTGTAGATTATGCTAAATATGAGTGATATCACGTCAATGTCAAGAGAGAAGACAGCAAAATGGATACCAAATGCCATCCAGTTCAGCACAGCTTCAGAGAAGGTGGAATTCAAACAATTTCTTCAAATTATTTCTCTATAGTTTTGTTATTTAACCAAACGTGTTTGTGTTGTTTCACGCAGCTCTTTTTTAGCTCTTTCTCAGCCAGGGAGAAAAGTTATCAGAATATTTTCAGACTTTGGCAGAATATTCTTCTGGAAAAGGTAACTTTTTCTCCTGTGTACGAGATACGTTAATTTTCTGAGACAGAAAATATTTTCTCATCAAATCTATAGTCCTGGGGGGTATTCCAGAAAGCTTGGTTAACTTACCATATGATAAATCATAACCTCTGGGTTGATTTACCCTAAACAGGCATACCATGAGTATGTCGGTTCCAAAACACCTGAGAAGAGTAAGTTTAATCAACCTCCAACTGGTTACCCAGAGTTAATGCGCGTGCACGGTGCATATATAAAGACATTTTCAATGGATCGCCGATTTCACGAGTCACCATGGAAAGTCAAAGCGAAAAAAAGAGAGCGGCGTATTTCACAGAGGCGGAGTTGGAGGTTTTAATGCACGCTTATGAGGAGTTTAAGCCAATAATATTAAAAAGAAGCAATACAGCTGCATCAGCTAAAGCAAGAGAGTTGGCTTGGCAAAAAATAACGGACAGAGTAAATGCGTGAGTGTATTAAATTACAAATTTGGTATTGGCTCCCGTTTTATTATAATACAAAATAATGAAGTATGACTTATACAGCCTTTTGAATATGTTATATCACTACGAAAATAATTAATACATGTATAGATATACATAATATGACTAAATATTAAATATGCGTCATAGATTTTACTACAAAGGACAAACCTGCCACTCTGTGGAATTCGTCTTTAATAACAAGCAGAGGTTTATGGCCAGGGAACTGTACAAGCGTGGGTAAGAACTGTTTAAGTGCCAGACATACTGTACGAACGGCTCTACACACAGTTGCCTTTCCCACATGCTCTGAATCGCCCACACTGTACAAAAAATGTCCAGACCCAAAACACCTAAGTGCTATGCACAGAATGTTTTCTGTGCTAAGCGCAGAACCGCGGTTTGTCACATTCACATTCGCGGTATGCGGTTTTAAAAGGCGTGTTAAATAAACTAACGAATCTTTTGAAAAACGATAACGCTCTTTCAAATATTCATTAGGGTATGCAAACACATCAATACGCGGTCTTATAACCCTCTCCCGACGAAAAAAAAACCTCGTATAATTTGTGCTTCTACGTCCACAGGATCCTCATCAAAAGGGCACGCCATGCTCACCAACCTTCTGAAACGAAGTTACACTGAAACATAACCTGCTCCCGAGCAGGTTATCTTCAGAGAGTCAGTTGCTATGGTTACATACATACCCAGAAAGTTACCTCCGTTTTTGGAACCGAAAGTTGAGGTTATCCACGAACTTATCCTTAAACATACCCAGGTATGTCACATAACCTGCTTTCTGGAATACCCCCCTGATAATGGGTTGGAAAGTGTGTTTTCGTAGCTATTCCAAGAGCTGCAGATTGTAGTAAATAATTTCTAATATTGTTGCTGAGGGTGGTATTTTTACCATGGTCACCTAATGAATATTCACAAAAACGGCCTTCTAAATCTTAAGAACCGTATGCATTACAACACCTTTTGTAATAAAAGTGGTGTTTATTATTTTGGTCGATTTTCATGAATATTTATTCGGTGGGCGTGGTTGTCGAATATGGGAGTACTGATATATGTACCATTTGTACTTTAAATTGACTTTTATTCCCATAAAAATAACATTATGTCATAAAACATGACGATTAACTCATTCACTTTATTTCAGAAATACTAAAATAAAACACAGCATACAAACAAAGGAAGCAGCAGTGGGGAACACCATACTACAGTAACTAAAAACCTGAATAAACAAACTAAACTAACAAACTAAGATAAACTAAGGCAAATACATACGAGTAACTGAGAGACGTGGCAATGAGAGGAAACACAGAGGAGGTAAAAAGGCACCAGCGAGCACAGGGTCTAAATGCAGGAACCAACAAGGGGAAAACACCAGGGCAGAGTAATTAGTAGTAAACACAGGCTCGAGGAGATATGGGAAGAAGTTAACATACAAACAAGGAAGGAATGTGACACAAGGAGGAGAAAAACACAGATGGAAGAGAGAGAGAGCTATATAAATGAAAGAAATGTTAACAAAATAACTTCACACATATCACATTAGTTATTAGTTTAGCAATGCATTATAATGTATTTTTATAAATATGTGTGTGTGTGGGGGGGGGCATCTCCCTTCCAAAATCACAATAGCTCCATGCTGCTAATGTTGACTAGTAAACCACTGAAGAATAACGGATTTTCATGAGTAACACATAAGAGAAACAAATCTTTTGTTAACTTCTACTTTGTCTTAAGTGTGTTTGGCTCAATAGAAATCTGTTGACTTGAAAATAATTATTATATCTGGGTTTACTTTATTGCCAAGTTAATTCTGTACTTCTGTCGTCATGGTGACAGCTACGCTTACCTAATGAATCATAGCAAAAACGACCCAAAATGTTAAGAATCACATCTATTCAAAACAACTGGTGTACCAAAAGTTGGCCTTTTTTGGGTCTCTAAGGGTAGTGTTTTCGAGAATATTCATTAGTTGAGCATGGCTGTCGTAAAATGAGTACTTTTTTTTTTAATCTGTTTTCAGTTTAAGTTCATTGCCCTAAAAAACACCATTAAAAAGACACATGCTTAGACCAAATGGATATTTCTGTTTGATTTATAGAACAATACAATAAGAATGTCAAAATAGGTTTTCAATATTTATAAAAATGTGTAAGTGAGGGAAAGTGATTGTGTTTGGAATGGCTGCAGTTGCATGAAACTCAATTGTTTACTTCAGTGTTGTTGAAAGTGTCTTTTTGCTCAACAGAAATCTGCCAATTTAATTATTACATCTTATTTTACTCACAAATTAAATTTGTTCTCTGTAGCGTCGTCGCGACTGTCACGCCCACCTAATGAATATTCACAACCCCCTCCCCCCTATTTTGCATGCTCTTGCCCAATGTGCGCTGGAGAGAGGCACCGGCAGACCCCAGTGAATTCATGAATAGTACACTAATAAATAGAACCAACATACTGTTTAATGTAAATTACTACTTAAATAAAACGATGTGGTTTGTTTATAATTCTCGACTGAGAAACATAGAATTTTGTCAGAAAGAGAATGAAGTTAATCAAGTATAATTTAGAGTTTGTAGCCACACAATACCACCCCACGTGACGCAAAACACATTTATTGCAACAGCCTCACGGCACGCCCCCGTAGTCACGCCCATTTACTCCCGCCTGCAGCTCTCTGCGTGATAGGAATACACGTCTTTGCGTCTTGGGTGGTTACTTATGTGGTGTATTAATAGTATGTGAGCAAAACAGAGCGAAAAATACCCTGCAGACTTCGGGTCATCTGTAAAGGGAATATAATCAGTAAAGTACACTCGAAAACCAGTAAACACGGGTGCAGGTCATTGACCTCAGAGAGGCGTGGCCTCTTCACCTTTGAAAACACTGCATTTTCCCCTGTGCACTTCCGGAACTGCTGAGCTAAAATTGCAGTGAAATTAGCTTGGAGGTTTAAAAAAAAAAAAAACTAAAAGCAGATCAGCTGTCACGGTCAACAGTCAGTGGCCACTGGATGGCGCAGGTGGTTCTTTCCGCAGCTTCCTGATAGCAGCTGCCTGTAGTCGAGGGGTCGGTGGAGGGAGGCGCGCAGGTCGCCAGCCGCAGGTGGGTGACTCCGACGACTATCGTTTACATCTCCGTGACGCTTGAACGTACCGTTTAGAAACTTTTTACCGACCGCTTCTTTGCTCTTTACGGTGTAAATAACTGTGTCGCCCCAGGACTTTGTCGAGCTTCATAGAAACATTATGTTTTGTCTTCTGTTTGGTGGCTTATCATTCGGCCTTGACACAGTTTTGGGAAACTTCGTGACAGTCGTTTGGTCTCGCAATTCAATAGGTTGTATATTGTGGATTTAATTTAAAGTTTGGCCTTTTTACATTTGGTTGAGCTAAAGATGAGCGTAATTTCTGATATGATCTACAGACAGAGAGAGAGACTGGGTAATGAATGTTATCACGTATCTACACGCACGGTTTCATCGAGACATTATTTATAATGATTAATCTAACTTGAACCTGAAAATAATTGTCACTTTAATATTACATGCTTTTAATGTGTGTATGGGCCCCGCGTGATCTGAATGTGGCCTATTAACACATTTGTAAATGAGATTAAAATGAAAGCTGGACTTTTTTTTTTATATAGTTGTGTATAAATATAACAGCGTCACTCTTGTTTAATCAGTATATTTTAAATACCATATTTTCATTGTTTAAAAATATGAATACTATTATTTCTCACTTATGTTTTACACGTATATTACACTAATTGTAATTCCACAAACTATGTTATATTTGAATAATTGTAAAAAGTAATATTCGCACTCAAATATGCAGTTATAAGACTTTTCACAAAGTTTGCTGCTAAACTGCTTTTAGATCTTTGTTTCTGTGAAATATAAATACAAGCTCTTCATACGTTTCAAGGCCTTTTATAGACAAGTACATGACATTTATGCAAAGAGTCAGTATTTGCAGTGTTGGACCTTCTTTTCCAATTCGACGGGGCATGCTTTCAATCATCTTCTGGGCCAAATCCTGACTAAAAGCAAGCCATTCTTTCAGAATCTCTTCTTGGAGTATGTCTTAAGTGGCTTTATGTTTTTTTCCACCTGCCTTTTGAGGATTGAACACAAGTTCTCAATGGGATCTTGGGAGTTTCCAAAATTTAAACGTTTGTGTAACCCGAGCTCCATTGTGCTGGAAAATGCTTTGTTCTTCACCAAATTATAGTTGGATTGTTAGAAGAAGTTGCTGTTGGAGGGTGTTTTGGTTCCATTTTTTTATTCATGGCTGTGTTTTTGGGCAAAATTGTGAGTGAGCCCACTCCCTTGGACAAGAAGCAACCCCCCACATGAAAAATCTCCGGATGCTTTACTGTTGTTATGACACAGGACTGAAGGAAGCTTTTTCCAAATGCCCCAAACAATCTGAAAGGGGCTTCATCTGAGAATATGACTTTGCCCAGGACCTCAGCAGTCCATTCGCCAGACATTTTGCAGAAGATCAATCTCTCCTTGATATTTATTTTGGAGAGAAATGGCTTCTTTGCTGCCCTTTTTGACACCAGGCCACAGCTGCCTGCTGCCATTCCTGAGCAAGCTCTGCACTGGTGGCACTCCGATCCTGCAGTTAAAGGAGACAATCCTAGCGCGTGCTGGACTTTCTTGGACATCCTGAAGCGTTCTTAACAAGAATTGACCTTTTTCCTTGAGGTTCTTGATGATCCTCTAAATCGTTGATTTAGCTGCGTCTTAGTAGCACAGTGTCCATGTCGAGTGCCATTCAAACCCAGTCGCCCCGACGTAATGATCTCCAGCCTTCTGCTCCTCAACATTCTCACCAGAGTTAAGATGATTACTGAAATGATCTCAGTGACTCCTTTAATCACAGCAGTGAAATTCAGTGGAAAGTTTTGTTCAGGGTTAAGTTTATCGACTTTATTAAATTTGAAAGTTTAATGACTTTTTCTTTTCTTTAAATAGTCACACCATTGAAAATGATCACGTACCATTTCCTCCCATAGCATTATGTAGCTGGCCCATAATGTCCAGCTCAGATTTATTTTGAATAGGGGTGAAAAAAATCGAGGTAAATTGTTTTTTGTTCTGAAACGTTTCGGTTTTTGATTCAATCTTTGATAAATAGAGGCTCAATGTATCACGACTCCTTTAACACAGCTGTCTATGACCAGATCTATCGATAAACAGCAGTGTTTGTACTAAGTACAGCTTGCCACCAGAGATGAACACACAGCTGTCTGTAGAAGCGATGACCAATTATGGACAAACACTGTTTGATTTATTTGCATAATTAAAAGTGCTTTGTAATAATAGTCATGTCATTGCGGTGCAGAGCAGGTTAGAGCAGTTTTATCTGGCATGGTAGATCAGTACAGGAGCATGGGTAGAACAGTTACTGCTTGTTTTTATCAGTACGAAGCAAAAGTTCAGGGAGGGTCGGAAACATTGAGAGTCTGTTGCTCAATCTAACCTTCCTTTATTGCAGAAACTGAGCACGGCGGAGCTTTTGCAGATGGTTAGGCAGCATTATGGCAATGATCTTGGATTGATTCACGATGAAATGGAAAGTTTTCAAACGCCGGTAGATGACTTCACACCCACCGTTCCCAGGTGAACCCATTGTACTCATGGACAGCCTTGTATTTTTTTTGACTTGTTTGAAAAACTGAGAGATCAGTCGCTTGGTTTTTAGGTCCCATCTCTCTGTTGCAGTCTGAGCATGCGAGGAGAGGATCACAATGGGAGGCCAGAAAGGCCCACGTCACTTCGTCTTCACCCAGGAGAGATGAATTCTTATGAAGCTACAACATCACAGGGAGATGACACCGTGTCTTCTGTTGGACAGCAAAGCATGCTCTCACCAAACGGAGGGGTTTGTTGACAAATCATTTCTGTGGAAAATAGCTAAATGGATTTTAAAAGTTATATTTGCCACGTTTAAGGCAGTTGAACTTGATAGATATGCAACACATAAAGGTTATAGTTACATGGCCTATTGCTATTTAAACAACCTAAACGCCTAAAAGAAAATGATATTAACTGTATTAAAGAGGTCATGAACTGATTCATCTTTTGTACATTGTAACCTTAAAGTTTCAGAGCTCCAAATGTTTTGTTGTAGTTCGAAAAAAAGTGATTTTGTGATGTAATAGTGTTTTTAGCCCCACCCACTCCATGTGAATAGCCAGTTGTATTGCTTGAGTCGCCAGGGAAGTAATGGTAGTTCATCACTTGAGTCATTACCAGACTCAAGGTAACTGCCCAGAGCACAATCAGGAGATATTCAGTTCTGACTGTGTACATACGTCATCGTTGTACTTTTTACCGTTCCTCGAGTTGAAGAAAGAGTGGATAAAGTTTCTTTTGCGCATCGCAAGTCCAGAAGAACTCAGCCATTCGATTATTTTACCAAGAAAACTCAATTCTAGAATGTATTTACCCAGAGGCTACTCTGCTGATGATGAACATGAAGGGAACGGCTCAGCATTTTCTGTGAGTAATGTTTCACTTCTTCATACGTGTAATAGACAGTGCTTTAAAGAGGCCATGTTATTGCAATTAGTAAAGTATTTATAATAAATATCTTAGCACTCTATTCTAGCAATGCATCGTTAGTTACTTTCCAAATACACAATTATTTGTATAAAACGTCTTTGAATCAACTCAAATTTTGCCTCTGCTAAACGCACTATTTACCCCCAATTCTTTCCAAAGTCGCCCCTTTTGGGACTTGTCGTTCGGGAATCATGGGTAATGCAGTGCCTAATGGCTGCCAGTCAATAAATTAAGAGTTTTCTGTGTGTCCCCCGGGCTGGAAAGGGATGTAAATAAAGTACAAAGTGCATCGAAGAGTTCTGTGTTCCCTTCACAAGCGAACAAATCCTCCAGAAACGTGTAGAAATAACGACGTGCTTCACGCAGTTCAGTGCCTGTGTATGCTAACGAGCCTCGAGCTATTTGCGTATGAAAAAGTTAATGAACAAAGTTTGGATCTATTTCATGCAAATAGTTTAGGGGTGTGACATTGGGATTATTTTTTCAAATGGTGTTTTCACATTATTAACTGCATTCAGGTGTTTGGTTGGTTGGCATAACCAGTAATATTGCTCTCGGTAACATTGGGTCTGTTAACAAATCTAAGTTGGTGATTGGAATGATGTCATCGTCCATCACAATTTTTCACTTTAGACATCATAGATGCCCAAATTGCTCAACATCGCCCAACCCCAGTGTCTATTACATATTAATCGACAGCAAACACACTTTCTGTGATTGTTCTCCAGCACTTCCGGGTCACCAGCGCACCCCATCTGCATAGAGATGAACTGTACTTGTGATTAATCTGATTGTTCAGTGGGCGGAGGTAAGAACTATGGGCGGTGCAAGGAACAAGCAGTCACTTTTAGCTCATGGAAAACTCTTTTCTGTGTATCTGTGTATCTTATTAAGTGAGACTAAGCTTCTTTACATCAGACATTTAGCAAATTCTTTCCTAAACCGTGATTGTCTATCCCTGCTGTCACTCCGTATGACTCCGCACAAGACAGATTTGAGTCACCAGTAAACTGCAGCATTCCGGATATAGTTTTGCTCTAGTCCCAGTAGCTTAACACATTTTCATAGCAGACATTTTTTTCAAACCCCTGACTAACTCGCATAATGTCTTTCATCATAGTCAGCAGCAGTTAATGCCAAAATAAGCATCCTTTCATTCAAGGTTATAAAAGAAAGTTTCAAGCAAAGTTTCTACAGGAGAGTATTTCTGCTTCTTCTCAGGTTTTTTTCTTTTTCGAACTTAGGAGACAGACAGGGTTGACAGTCTGGCATATCCATCCGCCAAACAAAATCTTGGTCACAAAGTTCCACGACGTCTCGGAAACACAATTTATTCTTGTTTCTTTTTAATTTTCCATGCTAACTGCTCAAAAGGCCAGTTCGTGACCCCTTTAATTCGCTACACTTCTGTAATCGATTTTATATGAATGTTTCGCTCTGAACTTCTCCAAACAGGATGAGAGTCTCAGTACCCCGTCCCAACAGCGCAGCCCAAATCTGTCCCTAAACCGCTCGGGGTCTGAACGGTTGTCGAAACGCTCTTCTCCTTCACTGGATCTGAATGCTAACGAAGGCCAGCTCTCTGATAACAGCAGATCAGACAGCCTTGAGGAGGGTGAGAAGACTTTATTGGCTGCTTCTTGTGTTGATGCATAGTTTTCACCTCAGTATTTGTTTCTTGTAGTCGATGAACGTGAAACCGCATCTCCAGTGTCTCAGGGACGGCTTTTTGTGAACCGTGTCTTCCGCATCAGTGCTGAGAAGATGTTTGAGCTGCTTTTCACCAATTCTGCGTTCAGTCAGAGGTTTATGGAGATCAGGAAGATTACAGGTATGTGTTTTTCATCTTTCTAATAGTGAGCTGTAGTCCTTTGTAAATAAGTGATGCTAGTGGAAGCGATACTATTCAATAATAGTCAAAAGTAAAGCCGCCTCCAGTACCGTTCAATGATTAGCAAGGAGAAGACATCTTCCTTACAGTCAGACAAAGACGTTGCAAAATCTGCCATGCACAAATTTCCCAAGGAACCTTAGAAACGGCATCACAAACAACAATATGAAGAGTTTCAGAAGATCACAGAGGCGAAAAACAAATAACCTCTCCCTCTCTCAAAAAACTAACGCTAGGAGAAACATTTCAAAAGCACAAAACTCCCAGGGGGCAGCAAAAGGCCATTAGCTGTACCAGGAACGATTCTGTTCTAGCTAAAGATCCCAATTTATTGTGGTCTGTGACCAGCGCCTGTCAGTGGGGAGTAATGTCTGGTTTAAACCCTTAATTGAGCACCTTGAGGCTCGCTATATTATCCCTAGCCGACACTCCGTTGTCTATGAAACTATGACCCAGATGCATAAAGAAATGATGACGTTTCTCAGCAGACACACGGAGAAAGCTAATGCTGTTGCTTTGTGTCACTGCTCTCGTTGTTCTCACCATCGTGATTTTGCCTTGATTTTCTTAGCACATTAAAAGTACAATCAAAAGTGAAAGTTGTGCTAGCACAGCCCTACTTGGGACTGTGGGTCCAAAGATCCACAAAGAAGACGAGAAGATCCTGACTTACTGAACAGAGTCCTGGACCTTTAATGCTGAGTCAGTGTGTCCAGAAGAACAGTCAAAAAACCTCCTCAGAATAACTCTTTGTGTCTGCACTACATCAAACTCTGTGAATTAAGCAAGTACACATAAGTTTGTACGATTCTGAAGGTATTTTTGAAAATTTGTTGCATTTGGAGACAAATATTATTTATTGCTAACAGAAGTGCTTCATTTCACAGGTTTAACCTCTACCTCTTGGCAAAAGGAGGCATCGGGTGCTACTAAAAGGACTTTGAATTACACCATCACCATTAACAATCCACTGGTTGGCAAGTTCTCCACAGCTACAGAGAACCAGGTGACACTTTGGATAAATCCATTTTACTGCCCCCCAAGGGACATTTGAAGCAAGTTGATTTTGGGTCTAAAGACAGTTTTAATGGAACGATAAATACAGTCTTAATTTTGCAAAAAAATGTGAGTTTAATAGTTTTTTTTGGATCTATGTCGTCTGTGTGTTCTAGACACTATATAAAGAGTCAAGGGAAGGGCAGTACTACATGATTGATTCAGAGGTGTACACACACGACGTTCCCTATCACGACTACTTCTACACTCAGAACCGCTACTGTATCATCAGGAATTCCAAGCACAAGTGCAGACTAAGGTCAGTGTTGTCCCCTTATCTCTAGATTGAAGTTATGTAGAGTTTGGCATTGAAAGCTCTTGATGTAAGCAGCCTTTGGAAACATCTCAACTCAAGTTTTGTGTGTGCAGAATTTACACAGATGTCAAATACAAAAAGCATCCCTGGGGCCTTGTCAAATCCTTTATCTCCAAAAACTCCTGGAGTGGCTTAGAAGACTACTTTAGACACCTTGGTTTGTAAAAGTTTCTCTTTCTTTTTATTTCTCAAAGTTTCCTTTGTGATCAGTTTTAACAAGAAAACACAGTTTTACAAGCCCTACCATCATTCCATGGCTGTCACCAGTTGCTCTCTTGATTATCAACAAAGGAAGCAAACTGAACTAAAACATTGAAATCGACTAATGACAAACTGAATGAATATTAATGTTTGGCAACTCGAGATCAACATGACTCCGACATTTTCAGAACTCTGGGTTATCTTTAGTAAGTAATGTATGAAACTTCATCTCGTGACGGTTACTGGGCATATTTTAAAGCTCCAATATACAGGAAAACAAACCTTTCTTCCACTTTGTAGCACAAATTTGAATGCTGGCCATTGTTTAGTCTCTTATCAGCTCACTTGTGCTTCATATAACTCAACTTAGATCAGAACCTAAAAACTTTGTGACAAATAAGAAGATGCTATGCTAGCTTCATGCTAATGGTTTGTTCAATTGTGCTAATGTCACACCAATTGCATGCTAACAAAATACTAATTCACACTAGTGGCAATGACTGGTAGCATGAGGCTAATTCATGCTAACGCTGAATGTTAATGCTGTCCTTTCCTTGACAATAACAACACTGATTCATTTCTAATCAAAACATATTCAAATGGTTTTCAAACTGTTCCATTCTTTCTCAACTTTGTTTCTCCATGAATGAAGAAAAAGTAATTAATGACCCCAAAAGTTATTTCCCACGCATAATGATCTCAAAAGCCAGCTCCAGACTCATGGTAGAGTCTATTTACAATCCTTTCCTTGCAATCTAGAGGTCGAACTGCAAGAGGAAGAAGCAGAGTTGACTCAGGGAGGTGGAGAAGCTGGGAAGACAGGTGGTTTGCGCAGGAGGAGACGAACCTATAGTCGCACTCTACAGGAACACATGATCCCAAGCAAACCGTACACCGCAGACCCTGAGCCACAGAGACGTGGAACTATTGGTAACTTTTTTTCCCCCCCCCACAAACTAAAGATGCTTTTTCCGGTTGTGTTTTTAATGTTTAAATAAACTTGATGAAGTGCTCAGATATTTAACATTTGCAAAATTTTGTCTGTAATGATCTTATAGGTGCTATGGATGTCCACAAGTCGACAAGGAGATGGAGCATAACTACAGTTGTGTTTGGATTGAGCTTAATGTAAGGTTTCATTCGGTCTATAAAGATATTGTGTATAAAAACCCAATATATATATTACCCATAATGTAATGCGTCTCTCAGACTTTTTGTTTTAGTGGTTCTGAACTTGGGCTTGTTCTTTAAACTTTGGGCCATGGAAGATGTTGCACATCGTATGTATCTGAACACTAAGCACCGGATGAATGAGAGAGCAGAGTCCAGGTAAAAGCTCTTATTAAAGACCCGAGTTGGTAATGTTTTACGAAGAAAACATTCTATGTTTGTGCAGATTGGCATCTGATCTAGGGCACAGGCAAGGAATCCCTCTCAGAAGTCAAGAGGAGGCAAATTTACTTAAAGCTGTACTCCAGGATTCCATTAACCTTCTTGAGCAGGTGTGTTTGTGACTACAACTTGTACATTTGTACACTACAAGATTATCTGGAATAATTTCTCCTCGTCCACAGCTGCGTAGTTCACTTGTGGCTCTTCAGGAGAGCTTCCAGCTCTACAACCAGTCTTCCTCTCAGCTTTAATGACGTAGAGTTGGTGCTGTCACCAGAGGCATCTTCCCACGACACTGCAGCCTCCGGGCGCACTCGTAGCTGTGCCCAGTGTCTCTTTGGGATTTATCTTTCTGGTTGGATGGTTCTGTTTTTGCACTGGATTTCAAACTTCATGTTTGGATAACAAAGTGGAATGACTATTAGCAAACCTGAGCCTGGAAAATATTTTTAATATTGATGAACATTAGTAGGTCATATCGAACAAAATGGGTTCTTTCTATTGTAATCTGAGCCGTACAAAACCCTGATGGACCTTGGATTCAGAGCGATGGCAAAAGCTCCTGGCTCTGGTTGGCGACACAGGCTCAATACCTCAAGCTTAAATATCTACCAAACAATTTCTCCCAGGGTATTGCTCTCTCATGATGGATTTGTAAATGATTTGCACTTTAAAGCAGGGACCATAATTGAGCAAGGATTTACTTTTTTGATATAGATAGGCACATAATGTTTGTAAACATTGTTTTAATACTTTGTAAAGGGACTGGTTCTTATAAGAAGATAATATATGAATAAATTATGAGCGTCTGAGCTTTATTTTCAAACTTTTAAATAAGAAATGGTATTTCTATTGTGAAAAACTAAAACTTGACTCGTTTGTTCTTTGTAATGGTGAAAACAAGAATTTATCAAAATTATATCATTTACATCCAAGCTTTCTGATTTTCACAAAAACTGATCAGTGGTTGTTTGTAACTGTTCTTTTATCATTTGAAAATGTTCTTAAGTTCTCTATACAACTATTTGTGAATAAAATTTAATATTGTGATATTTAAATATTTTATTTCTTTTTTATCTGTTTATTCCCGTTTATAATAAAGATCTAGAAAGTCGTTTTACTTTCTCTTGTCATGGCCACCACATGAACAATGATAGCGTTTGTTATGGGGCCTCTAGTGGGAGGGAATTTAAATATGACTAAAACGAAAACAGCTAGTTTTATTGTTTAGGTGAACTATTGAGTGCAGGTGGTGGGAGTTTCAAATAACATACGGTATGGTTCCTAGAACCGAACAGTAGTTCCAGGTTCACAGAACATTCTGCTAAAGAGGCGGTCGCATTACTCCTGTCACCGGTTTGAGTTCGCCCTCAATATAGCCTCGTTAAAAATATATATATATATATATATAATCTTCTTAATTATAACAGGATGCTCTCTAACCTTCTTTAATCTAATACTGATGTCCTAAAAAATAAAGTTGCTTCACATTCAGTGATTCAAAAAGCTCACGGACCCGAACTAGCCAATGTGGTGGCTGAAGTTGCACCACGTGACCCGATATTGCAGGTCAAAGTTCATCTGAACGTTTTTTGTTGTTGTTTTTTTGTTTGTTTTTTTTTTTCATTCATGAACGTTCTGTCAGGATGAACTCCAGAGTAGTATCTCTGCGTTCGATCTACTTCATTCAAGTCAATGCAAGTTTTCAATAGTGTCACCACCCCTTTAAGCTCAGAGAACATTCTGGGCACCACACACGCACACGCACACACACACGCAAACGCACGCACATACACACACGTATGTACCGGTATGTATATTTTTTCACCGAAACCCCTTTGAAAATAGCCCATGAGGCAGACTCTTGTTGCCTGAGCCTTCAGCACCGAAGGGGAATGAGATGGTTTTTTTTATTATTTTTTTTTTTGCTTAAATATAAATACAATTATACATACATTAAATTGAATCAATGACATGGCATGATTACTACATTTGAACATGTACAAAGAATTACAGATTAAAGAATGAAAAATAAAAGGATCAAAATAAAAGGCATAAGGGGCATATTACAATACTGGCTGTACCCAGATCACACAGTTAGGAGGCATTGAACAGAGAAATAGTAGCAAAAGTTTTGATGGCTTTCTCGTTCTTACTTAGGTTCGTTACAGATATATATTGACGAAGCACACTGAGAAAGATGGAAAAGAGGTTCTAAGTTTGAAAATTTTTATTTGTGAAATTTAGCAAATTTAATGAGAAGATTAATAACATAAAAATATTTTACTTTGGGATTTTTCATAGTTGTAGAAACCTAATACGCAATCCTTCCAACATGGGGTAAATCTCTCATAAATGTTGCTGTGAATAAAATTCACACATTTTTTTTTTTTTTTCAAAAAGACTTGGTAAAGTGGCAGCTCCAGAAGAGGTGGACAACAGTTTCACAGGGATGGTCACAAAAAGAATAATTAGTAGGGATGTCATTTTTGAACTTTTTTATGGTAGAAAGGAGACGTGAGATGTGTAAGCCATTTCGATCGCCTCCACCATCCAGTGGGAGAGCTGCTGAGAAGAGACCGCTTTTCAGCTGATGCTTTCTTTGAAACAATCTCATTCTGTCCAGCTTAACAGCCCTCTTACTGGATATAACATGTACATGTTACACTCCTCAGCTGTTAAGAATAGAGGAGGATGAAAAGCATGAAACTGCAGTGCGTACGCTGAATCACTGACTTTGGGAAGCAGCGAAACCCCCTTTGTGCCATCCAGGTAAAAGTTTAAACACGCTGAGTGGACGAACAAAGTGCAATTTGCCATATGACGGCCTGCAACCAAAGTGAGGAGCGAAAGCCTTTAGAGCACATATGTCAAGGCCAAGGCCCCTGAGTAGGTTTTATTTTGCCCGCGTGATGATATTAATTTATTATTAGATCCGGCCCGCGGGCTGCTGCAAGCCATGAGCCCGTAGATATTATATACGCACCAAAACTACATTTCCCACAATGCAACGGTGACGCACCGAGCGGGAGGCGGCTTCACTTTTTTGTTTATTAGCGGTAATGAGCATAACAGCAAAAAGCCTACCCATCAACAATGGCAAAACGGAAAGTGGACACTGAGAAACAGGGGTTTCAAACAAGGTGGGAGTTTGAGTACATCCTCACGGACGTCGCTGGAAAACCCGTGTGCCTTGTGGAGAAAGTGTGGCGTTATAATCTGTATAATAATGAAATGGTATAATCTGAGACGGCATCATGAAACAACACACGCAGACAAAAACGAGAATATGGACATGGAACAAAGGCTACTTATTGTATTTCAATGCAATATATATATATTTATCAGTTGAGTGAATGGCAGAAAATTGCTGATATTATTTATTTGTTTGAAGTTGCTTAAATTCAGCCCACTTTTGCTAAATGGGAAAATATAGCTGATGGTGCCTTGAATAATATCACTTAGTTCATTTAATGTTCATTTTATGAGGTGTTTTTGTATTGACATATTTGTCTTTTGTGCCAGCCTTTTGAAAATTAAAAATTACTGACAGAGTCATTAGAAAATATTGCTTTATTCAACTGATCGTAATATATTTGTTACGTTTTCAGTAGGTCAAATTTGGATTTCAATAAACATTCGGATAGTACGGCCCTCGACTTTTTGACTTTGACACCCCTTATTTGACGTGTCTCAGATGCTTTGCTTCTAATGCTCAAAGCTAGAATGAATGAAAGCTGGAACTGAAATAACCAACAGATACACCTTAACAGTGGAAAAAGCTTTGCCACTATCCAGTGAGCTCGGTAAAAAAAAACAGAATACGTCCCTCACAGAGCACTGAAGAGAAATGACGCTTTAGTAGTGCACGGTGCACCAGACTTCAAACAGTTCAGTAAAGTTAGTTGCAGATTCACGGATTCGGTTTTCGGGAGCTATTGAGTTTTAATCCAAATAATCAATAATAGAAATTCCAGCTGACACACCTAGCACCTTTCTTCCTGTCTCCCTGATCACCTCTACTGTAGTTTCCCAGTCATCTGGAAGCTCTTCCTGACCACCCAAAGCCTGTCTCAGCTGTTGTCTGAATTCCTCACAATCTTCCTTTTTCAACTTCCACCACTTGGTCTTCTTTTCAATTTTCCCTCCCCTCTTCTTCCTGATCAGCAGAAACATCCTACACATCACCATCCGATGCTGTCTGGCTACACTCTCTCCTACCACTACTTTACAGTCTCTGATCATCTTTCCTTTCCTTAACACTGAACCTACCCATCACCTCCTCATCACCTCTGTTGCCCTCGCCAACATGTCCGTTGAAATCTGCTCCCACCACTACTCTCTCTCCTCTGGGAACACTCTCAATCACCTCATCTAACTCACTCCAAAATCTCTCCTTCTCTTCCAACTTACAGCCTACTTGTGGAGCATAACCACTCACTACATTCAACATCACCCCTTCAATTTCTAACTTCAAACTGATCACCCTGTCTGACACTCTTTTCACCTCTAAAACATTCCTCACAAACTCCTCCTTCAGGATCACTCCTACCCCATTTCTCTTCCTATCCACACCATAATAAAAAAGTTTGTATCCCCCTCCAATATAACGTACTTTGCTACCCTTCCACCTGGTCTCCTGCACACAGAATATCTACCTTCCTTTTCTCCATCATGTCCGCCAGCTCTCTACCCTTCCCTGTCATTGTACCAACGTTAAGAGTCCCTATTCTCAGATCTACACTCCTGCCTTTCCTCTTCTCTTTCTGTCTACGAATCCTTCGACCAACAGTAGTCCAATTTCGGTTGTTGTTAACCCGGGCCTCGACTGATCCAGTAAAATCGATTTGATGACTCGCATATTTGGTTTTTGCCATGTTTTACGCCGGATGCCCTTCCTGACGCAACCCTCTCTGTGCCGGCTTCTGGACCGGCACAGAAGTCACTTGAAACCCCTGTGGCTAGATTACCTGTGACCGTAAGATTAAGAGTCTCATGCTCTACCGACTGAGCTAGCCGGGCTCAGATTTAAAACACTGTATAATCTTAATATAATTGAAGAAGTGTCATTTATAAATATAATCTTGTGTAGTTATAAAGTTCAGAGTAGTTTAGCAGAAAACCAAGAACAATAACAGAAGCTCAGAATCTTTTCAAATTTCTTTTATTTATAAAAATAAATAACTATTAATAAGTTAAAAGAAAATGCAAGTTCCTCCAGGAAT
This sequence comes from Danionella cerebrum, assembly GCA_007224835.1. NCBI lineage: Eukaryota > Metazoa > Chordata > Actinopteri > Cypriniformes > Danionidae > Danionella > Danionella cerebrum. Next base: position 48,250 of record SRMA01025499.1, on the reverse strand, counting down.
TCCTTTTCCTGAGCAGGTACCAGCAATAAGCACCGAGCCTCTGTGCCGGTGAACAGGCTCCAGGGACCTTTAGCCTGGGGAAACAGGGAGAGAAAGAGCTGTGTAAGCATAGGTGCCTGTATTCTCGATTTCTTTAAGAACTTCTTAAGCGGTGCATACCCGTAGTAGCATGTGGTGAGAGACACGGGCACACTGGCACTGTTCAAAGCCGCTCATGGCGTTTATTAAAATTATGGCCCCATAAATAATTAAGAGTCATTCAGCGTTCTGTTGGGGTTGGTGGTGAGCCAGATGGGTGAGCGCGGCTTCCGGACAATGCGCTGGAAAGTGCTCCGGGGTGCCCTTCACCCTGATTAGTCCAGTGGCGCATGGGTTTCTGGATCCCAAGGTGTGGGATCCCCCTGTGCAGGTGCATCCACCATGCTCCGGGCTAACTGGATCCATGCACCCTGTCGTAAATGAGTGATCCAGCACCTGGCACACTCCTCTGAGCTGGCCCTGACTCAGCTGGCACAGCGGCGACACTCTAGACCCGGTCAGTGGGTACCTCCTGAGGCTCCTGGCGTCCGTTTGCTGCGGGATCAACTCATCAGGATGAACTGTTGGAACGATCTGATTTGGAATGAAACAACAGACAAGGAACAAAGAACAAACATTGATTTTCAGTATTTCCTTCAGATGATGGAGAGTTATCGCTGAAGATCATTTCCAGTCCTCCTTTTGATGTGATACATAGTACCTGATGACCAGTGTAGACCAGAATGCACACTAATCCTTGTCCTGTCCTGTTTTCTAAGCTCTCTTAATCATAGTCATACTCTTATCCATCATTTAAAACCATTACATGATGGTTTATACTTGTACATTTATACCTTTACCTACAACCTTTAAACTTAAAAAATAAACAAATAAGGAGTTCCACCGCTGTCCCTGGATTACAATATGAGGAGAACCTGGAAAAAAACAAAAAACATATTTAATTCAGTTTTCTTATCTTTGCGAATCTTGTAATCAATATGACAATGAAAAGGTTACTTCAAAATTCTCTCATTTAAAAACCCTCCTATTAACCTTGGGGTCAATATGAAACTAAACTTTTTCTCCTTGTGCTCCGTGGCTCTCTCTTTACTCGCTCTCGGTTGAAAATGGCTCTAAACAAAGGTTTTCTTTCGGTGAGATTTTTGACGGTGAAAGTGACATCGAGGAGAATCATTTGAGAATGCGACTCCTAGCGTTGATTCTTCTTTTGTCTTTAAACCAGCAGCCGACAAAACACCTTCCAAAAACATAAAGTTATTATGGTCAAAAATCAGGACTTCAGCTTTTCATTATAGATCATTTAAAAATTATAAACTTATAACGTAGGACCGATGGAAACAAACATAGTTTGAAATTATTAAATTAAAAGACATCGTTATTAATGTCCATAGTAATGCAATAGGTAATCCGTTCGTGTAAAGGAGTGAGGGGGGGGGGTTATTTCAGAGTGTTAAGTAGTAAACAAAGACGTCAGATACCTAACAACAACATTTTAGCCAAAAAAAAAAATCATATTCTGGAAAAAATGAAAGGTGTTTGCAGATTTTAGGGAATTGGGAGGGTAATAAATGAAAAGCTCAATAAGAACATTTCTCAGAGGGACATTTATGGAAATAATTCCATGTGTGATATCTCACTTACCTTTAGAGTTGTGATCTAAAACGATCCAGGTTCCCCTTGGAGAGCAGCGGGAGTTCTGAAATGATCAGGAACAGTCTCATGTGAGTTCAATACAAGTAAAGAACTCTGAAGTAATGTAAATATGTGTCAGTTACTCGTGTTATTTAGCCTTTCTCTTCATTTCCTTCATACCTATGCGTTCATCCAGGGAAACTCTGAGATCTCCTGGAGAGTTGGCCGATCCTCTGGTTTGGCTTTCAGACATTTTCTGATCAGATCACGACCGGCTGTTGCAAAAAAACTGTATTGTTATTTAGTAAATTGTTTTAAATTGTTCACTTACCGATAGAAATTGCAGAGAGCCCAGGAATTTTTCCTAAAAAGGCATCTTTGACGAAACGGAATGGCAGTTGCTCCTTAAGCATAACATACAAGGTCAATCCCATGAGCCACACAGTAGTAGGGACGGGGTGGTATCTGAGCCTCCCGTAGACCTCTGGTGGCTGGTACTGAGAAATGCCTGTCAACACACACAAGATTATTCATGATTTAATTACATTCCAGTTAGAGGAATTCTCAATTAGTAATAACCAACATTTTTGTTTCCTGGCGGCACTGTGGCATTCCAGTTATAAGGTTGCTGGTTCAAGCCCTTCCTGGATATTGTTGTTGAGTCAGACAATCTTATTCCTTGATAAACCCGACCAAAGCTTCCTTCACACAGCTCCCTATGAAAGTCATATAAGCTCGTCGGGCTTTCTGCAAACAGGGGAAGTAGGAGATGTTCTCATTGACATACAGAACACACTCAAATCAAACCGGTGAGATTTTTGATGTGTAAAACCCTCACCAGGATTGCAATCATAATCAGAGACAACAGCGTCTGAAGCAGATTCTGTTCCAGCCGCTGAACTCTGAAGCCCGAATGGCTCTCCAGACCTCCTGAAGAACTTCCTTGCCCTCCTGAAGATCGCACAGATTCGTTTCCTGACTCTCCTGGAAACTCCTAGAATTAGTAAGAAATATAAATATTTAAAAACAACGTGTATTTTGCTATAGAAGATTTTCTTGTTTTCTTTTGTTCTGTAGCTGTGGAATTAGTCCTAAAGTTCCTGAAGAAAGACAGGCCAAAATTAAAACAAACAAAAAAAGCGAACAAGCATTCGCTCACCTCTTCTGGTTTCTGGAGCCGCTTCAGATGCCACATCGGTCACCGAACTCTGGCGGCCAGATGGTCCCGGGACAGGCTCAGGTTGGGGAGCAGGAGCAGGAACAGGTTCTCTTGATCTCCTGAAGGCATTCCTTGCTCTCCTAAGGAATGAACAGATTGTGCCTCTTCTGGGACCTCCTAGAAAACAGTGACGGTTAAAACTCCATTAAAGCATTTCATTAATGGACCTCTTGTAAAACTTTAACCAACTTTAACATAATGTGATCAGGATGGAAGTCATAAACATATTAAACTTGTCTTCATCTCTCACTACATCCTGCATAAACAGGTTCTATTGTATTTTCATCCACTTAAATACAGGTTATACACGTCCCTCTAACTCATATTTACTAGGAAGCTGGTTGGGGTTCTAACTTTATAAAACGTGACATGGCACAGTGGCATTTGTTAAAAATGGTTTGAAAATATGAAATAATATTTAAAACATTTTCAGAGGAAAGGATTTCGTTGATGAAACGTTTATTTCTACATCAAGTTAAACGAAAAGCCATGGCAGTAAACACGCGACACTGATGCTTTCTACAGTAGTTTACAGATGCTGTCTGAAATAAAATAAACTACGTGAATGCTGCTTTTTGTTCCATTTAAATCGTTTTTTACCGTTATCTTACCGGCTGAGTTTTGGAGAGGAGGGTTCTGGGTGGATGAAGTGGGTGGACCCGGGATTTGACCCTCGGTGTGCCGTGCCATTGTTTCAAAACTCCGCAATCGCATCGAGTCTGGCTCACACACGCCCCTCTCAAACGCAGCCTGTTATTTACAATCAATGTAGTCATTTTAAAGAACAGTTTGAAAGAGCCTTCACTGAAATTGTTCGTTGGCTGCGTAAATGACCTTTCTCATGTTGTGATAACAGCGTTAAGTCAACTCTGTTCCGTGTAACTGACAATCATAGCTGTCAATCACATGGTCCCGCCTCGTTTTTTAAGGGAAAATAAAACCATCCTGAACCATACGGAAAAAACAACTACTACTGAAGTTAAATACCTTTCGAAAATCATTAAAAACCGTGTAAATGCCGTACTTTCTGAAGAAACTATTTTTTTATTATTTTAATTTTATTGAGGGCCTCGACGCGGTTTGGCTTCACTCCACCAGCCATGTGAGACACACTTTGTTCAGACACTGGGTATATCGATTACACAAAATCATTTTGTTTATGCGCCGTGCACATTTCACATTTAGTTGTAACAAATTATTTAACTAGTAAATTATTTAACTATAACGTCTCTATATTGGGCTTACTTTTGACCAATCGCGCTTCTCATTCTTGGACTTCCTTTTGACCAATGGCGTCTCTCGATTTGCCTTCTTCTGACCAATCGCGCTCTCCCTTCTTGAGCTTACTTTTGACTAATCGCGGTTCTCTTCGGATGGGACTAACTTTTGACCAATCGCGAGCCGCCGGTATTGCCATCACTGCATTGCTGTCTTTGGAAAAGGTAAGACGTTGTCTTACTTAAGAATTTTCATTTTCTATATTGTGGAAACATTCTATTACATTTTTATTACACGAAACATGACACGTTAGTTGTTTCCGCCGATTTTCTTCGAAAATATAATATTTAACTTTACCACTAACACAATAACAAACTCGTTCGCAAATGAATGTATATTGTTGTCAAAGATATGTGACATAACGTATTTATTACACGAAAGATAACTATGTTTATTTGACTTTATTGACTTTTTGTAACTTCCCATCCCCCATTCAATAGCAGGTCCTTAGAACCGTAAACAGATAAAGAAATCGACGTGCACTAGTGAAAATAGAATATTAATAACGATTTCTAGATTAAAACAGAGTTATATCGATCAAGGATAAAAATTTATTTTTGTGAGGAAGTTATATGTAAAGAAAAACCCTGGTGATAATATGACAATTAATAGGTTGTTTCGTTTAAAATGAAATGAAAACCTGAATACAAGATGCTGAGCAACAGATTTTGTTTAAATATGATTAAATTGCTCTAATTCACTGTTCCTGTTTGGTGGAATTGAGAAGAGTGATCTTCTCGATCCCATACATTATTCATCATTAATTACAACATGTAACAAAAGAAATGCACATTCGCCATTTTACTACCAATATGAAAGTGCGTTTGTGATGTGTTTGTGTGAGTTTACTCTATGTTTTTACCCACAGTTCAAATCAGGTCAGGATTCAGGAGATTTACTCCAAAGGACTTTGTAAGAAAAGCCGCATTACCTGTAGAAATTGAATATTTGGTGCAAATAACATCATTTCGTGAATGATAAAAACAACACTCTTTGTAATACCTGTAAACTTATTTTGGAAAGCTTTACAGTCACATGGTTTAGTCTCTCGTTTGTGACAGATGCTTTTTTCTGTCAATTGAACGTTTGGAGACTAGTACCAGTGATGCTCACTTCCAGGCGTAAATTCTTGAGAGCTTGATGCGCTGGAATGATGAGCGGATGGAAGATGCTGTAGAAGGATCATTTTTCATTCAAAGAGACCATGGACCTGCTCAGCAAGAAAGTCTTCGGGAAGCCCTGGGATGAGCGTTATCACCCTCCTGGAGAATTTACAGGTAAGAAATTAGGTCTTTTTTTTGTTAATAGGGGTTTAGTGCTGTTCGAACAGCGTAAGAGCAAATTCTCTTTTTTTTTCCATTTTATTCGTATAGGTGAATTGTTGGGGATTGCTGGGGACCTGCACAGGCAAATCAGATGGGCAAATCCCTGACTCCAGTGCTCCCAGAGTTTGATGACCAGCACCTACAAGATGAGGGGTTTGAGGACGAGAGCATGGTGGACATCACGATTTCCCAACTGTATGAGGATGAGCCCCATGATCTTGAAAAAAAACTCTTGTCTGTGTCTACGGCTCAGTCCTCTGCATCGTTGGCTTTGCAAAAGCAGACCCCCCCCCTGCTCAGTCCCAGCCAACAGACGCCGGAATCAGTGTCTCTGATGAGCCTCACGTAAGAAACATTAAGATTGGGATTAATTCATGTCAATCTCTCCGCATCAATTAACATCTGTCTGCATTTACCAGGAGCAGTCACTGGACTGGATGGAATCACTGGGTGGAATAAGGTCCAGGATCTTGCTGGTTACCATTGTGGGTCTTACCTCATTTACCCAGCATAAGCCACTTGGTAGAATCCATTTGCATACAGCGGTGTGCTCTACACAAGTCACCAACAAAGTAAACTGGTATGTGCCGTCCCAGGGCCGTCTAAAATACTCACTGACTACCTCCACATCCGAGAGCTGGTGCTGAACTGGTGCAGGGTGATGGACGAAACCATGGTCCATCTCTTTGAGCTGAATCAAAAGACGCTCATTCAGTGGAAAGCGAGGCACAAGTGTTTTTTCAAATTGGATAATAGTTCTAAGCTTATATAAATTGGCCGGCAATTCAATTCATGTATATTCCACTGATGACAGCAATAAATAAAATACTGTGTGTAATATGTTTCATTTATTTCCAGGTTCCAGCGACGGGAGAACACCCAATGAAATGATCGTGCTTGGTCTGGGACCGACTCTGAAACCCAGCTTCATCAGCCAAGGGAAAAAATGGATGCAGGCCTATCTACATCTGGACTCAAACTCCAATTTTTCCTTCCGTTAAACCAAGAAGGTCAGGCTCCAATTCTCCGGCCAGGTCGAAAGCCTGCTGTCGCCGCCACAAAGTGCCTCATCACACCTGCCCCAACTCCCATCAGGGGTGCAACCCATTTTAAGTCTTGGTTCTGCACTTATTCTCAGTGTGCTGCCATCTCCCAAGCTCCTCTTGCTCATCCCCCTCTCGCGCCTGTGTCCTGTTACACCCAGAGGTACAGGCGCTGACGAAAGTGGGATCCTTAAGATGAAGTAGATGAGGGAGGCCATTTTCAATAAATGCAGCAAATGTGGGCATCCCAAAACCAAAGAGTATGGGCGTAGCCTTTTGAAAAAAACATGTGGTTATGTTATTTGAATAATGTAAATTCCACTTAGGTGTGAATGTGTGAGTGAATGTTACCCAGCGATGGACTGGCGACCTGTCCAGGGTGTATCCCCGCCTCCGCCCAATGTGCACTCCGCCCAATGTGCACAGGGTAGACCCCCGTGACCCCAAAAGGTAATAAGCAGGTTAGAAAATGAATAAAGAGGCTTTTTTTGGTAAATATCACGGGGTTTTTAATATTGTTTATGAAATTGTGTGAATATAAATATATGTGTGTGTGTGTGTGTGTGTGTGTGTGTGTGTGTATTATTCTTTAGCAGAAGTGGATCACCACCTCTTGAGATCCCCAGGGCGCCTTTGTTTGAGGCCAGAGAGCGCACCTGTGCCTGCTTCTCCGCTGGCGTTTCATAATGGCTGGGCACAAGAGAAGTTTCGTTTGTAGTGCCTACATTTATGCACACGCCTAGTTTTGTTTAAATAATTCTTGCACACGGTCTTCGTCATATAAACCTCGTTTCATTTCCCACACATCACTGTGTTTGTGTCCTACATGAAAACTGAGATTTGTTATCGAGATAACCAATGATTTATTAAGGAAACTCGGAAACATTCCTGGGGCGCCCAAACTTTTGCGAACCACTGATTATATTCTTAAACTCTGACAGTCTATAATTATGTAAAGAGTTTTTGAATGCAGAGAAATGGGCAAATGTGAACCTCAAAACACATTAAGCAGATCATCTAACTGTGTAAATATCCTGGGGTTAATATTGAACAAACGCATGGAACCACAAATCAATGTTTCAGGTTTATTTCAGGTTTATCGGTCAGAGGACCAATAACATCTGGCACTGACCCGCTCCGGGAGTCAGTCTCCCCCCCGGTGCCCCAAATATCACTTGCAAGGACACACTACATTTAGGATTGGAGGGCTAGTCTCTCCGTCCACATCTGATGGGTGGGGCTGCAGATTTGTGTCCCCCCCAAAATTCTAGGGCGGAGTTGACTGCCCTCTTTTTTTACATACATATTAGACACGCAGGGAATGGGGGGTGGTGCCTGGACGTCAGCTGTCAACCAACGGTGACGCTCCAGGACATCACTCCCCAGTTTTAATGCAACTTATCTCTTCAACATATACACAAACACATACACTACACTCCAACTGGGGGCAGATGATGGGCAGTGGGTGGGCGGCCGTCTCTGTGTTCCGTCCGGGGTGGGTATATGCCCTCCGTCAGCGCGGGCCCGTGGGATCCCCGGGTGGGCGCGGGTCCACTGGACGGTGACTGACCGCCCTTCGAGTATGAATGGGTGTATGGATGGAATGATTGATGAATGGATGGATGACGGGGGGAGGGGTCTGAGGGTGCTGGTCGTGGTGGGTGCGGGGCCGGGTTGTGGCTGGGGGGTGGCTCCGCTGCACCTGGTGCGGTCTCCCTCTCTGCCCTCTTCTGGTCTCCTGGTCATCCCCCCCCCTCGCCCATATTATTATTATTTTTTTTATTATTATTATTTTTTTATCCTCTCTTCTTCTTTTCCTCTTCCTTTCTTTCATTTTCACTCGTGTATCTTCACCCTTCTCCAGTCCTATATCCACTCCCCCTTTCAGTTCAACACCGTCTTGTCCTGACACAATTATTATAAACTGACTCGCGGGAACCACAACTAATAAAAATTTGATAAATACATTCAATTTTCCAATCCAGAGGAGAAAACACCACACCAGGTGTTTTACTCCCCTGGAGAAAGCAAAACTGTCCAACTCAGCAAGGCATGTACTATCCCATGTGATGGCTTTTGAGCAGGACAGGACAAGGTAAAAAAAAAAAAAAGAAAGCATTGTGAAATATTCGACTTCATCACAGAAAACCCGCTCAGATTGTATCCAAACGTTAGAATATTAACCCAGGCGTGAACAAAACATCACGCACATCTCATTTAATAGTGGAATACGCCAAACGTATTTTTAAGGTGGACCAGAAAGTGTTAAAAAGAAGCTGGATTCAGCTCAAATTTATATAAATTTATAATTTCTAAATGTTAAAAAAAAATATATAAACATGGATATATGCATATAACAAAATAAACTATTATTATGAAATAAATATGAACTTTTTTATCACTATCTTTTTTCTATCTTGTACGTAAACAGAATAATGGTGCCTCTTTCCGACAATTGGTGCCCTACGAAGACTGCGTACTCTGCGTGTAGGGAGCGGCGCTACTGGGGAGGTCACAACTTTCTGAGTTCCCAGAGGAGGATCCAACATGATTAAAGAAGGATCCCTGGCGTGCTGTCATCTCCAGAATTGTCGAGCATTTGATGCACTTTTCTCTTTAAAAGCTTCGGTAAGAGTTAAATTACATTGAAGTCAACAAATAAAATAACTGCTTTCAAATTTTTTCTTTATATTTTAGAGAGCTAAACGGTCCATGCTGTTTAACAAAGAACAAAATAGCGTATTAAAGTTCTCCCACTGTCTGTCAGCTGGTGGTCATCACTGATCTCATTAAAGCGCATCGTTCTTTATTTCATATAAGTTTAGAAATGGCAGCAACAAATCACAAAAACATACATTTAACACAATATTTCTATATGTGTTGTAAAATACCCCTTATTTTCCCTCCCAGGTACAAACTCGTCTCAGGCATCAACCAAGTTAATTTACTGAGAACAGATCGGTTAACACAAATGAGATATATCAGCACGCTGGTTGGCACAATCAGAAAACACAGTATTCTCGTTCCTCTCTCAGTCCCACACCCTACTGGAAGGCTCCACTCTTTTGAAGGGGTAAGGTCTCCGTCCCGCCCTTGATCCTGGTCAACCTATGAGAGGATGGGTTCCATTGAGGAGTAAGGATTCTAGAAGCATGTGTTCAACAGTCACACTTGATAGAGAACATGAGAGGCGCTGCAGGAGAAAGCGAAACCACTGTCTGTTTCTGGAGGCTGGAGCTGCTCTGACCAGCTCCTCCAGCTGCTGGTAATCTTCAGAATTCAAGGCTTTACACAAAAACGCTCCAAGTCATTCAATGTCATATATATAATATGATGAGCACTCGTGTGCTTCTATTCTATTACAGCCTCTCAGTGTTAAAGGATACTGTGTGTATATATGAAATAATTCACTTTAGTTTGCTAATTTAAATAAAAACACAGGTCTTCAAAATTAAATCATATAAATAATAAAAGCAATAATACAATGAAGATTTGGTGCTTTTATTGTAGTTTTTAGCTAGTACTTCAGCTCTCTCTCTCTCTCTCTCTCTCTCTCTCTCTCTCTGTGTCTCGCTCGAATCAGAGTTGCTGCGTTATAATTTATTACATCTGATAAAACAATGCTGGCAGCGAAATGTCCCCAAACAAAGGTTTTAAAGGCTGACTGTAGCTCCTCTAGTGCTGATTCTGGCTGACTGGTCTCCACGCTCAGACATAACGAGAAAGGTCCCGCCCTCTTCTATAAGTTTGGCGCTCGCTGATTGGATAGTTACACAAGGAGCAGTTCATTGATTGGACATTTGCTCCAGAAACGTGCCCCCCCCCCACCTGTGCGACTGAAAGCCAAGCACCTTCTCCATAATTTCACAGCCAATAAAAAACTTTTATAACATTAAATTATAAATATATTCTTTATATAAATATATAATTAATATATATATATAATTAATTTCTCTCAGCAACTCTGTAACGCAGCAGTAACGCATTGTTCAGACAAAATGAAAGCGTCTCTATTTTCTTAAATGTTAAATAAGCTTTACATTTTTTAATTACTTATAATCACAAGTAATTTCAAACATTTTCTCAATATAATGAGCAACATAAAACAAATAAAAACAACTAACGTTTAAAGGTTGTTTTCGTTTGAGTGCGTTCGCTTAGCTATGACGTCATGTTCATAGACGACGACTTTTAAAAAGAATTCATTTCGGTACAGCGTTTGGCAGTGCGACATTTTGGTTTGATTCGGTGCATTTCTTTTCGATATTATGTCTTTCGTTCCTGTGATTTCGACCCCTTGCAGATCCCTGAGCGATGAGGTGAAGGAGGCGTGGCCTGAGGGTAAGAGACTCCTCCTCATTTGACATGAATTTTCGACGCTGTCAAATTATTTACAACAACTATCTAATTCTATCTTCTGTATATGCTTTCTTTAAATCAATTACATCCTAATAATTACATTGTGATTACGGTACTTTTTAAGTTCTAAAGGTTCCTCGGAAGAACTAATAGCTCTAGGATTCCTGTCTCGGTAATAAAATTGTATTAAATCTCACATTACAACAATGATCACTTAATCTTAAGTATTAATAAATACTTAATATTAATCACTTAATTAACAATAACAATATTTCTGTGTCTGTTAGAGATCAGAGCAGTCGTGAAATCTTAACCATGTGTCATAAGAAGCATTCATCAATGACGTTCGATACACGAATTAACTCTGAAATATGAACGATTTTCACAAACACTCCAGATATCAACAATAGCATCTGAAACTAAAGCACATGCACAATCTTAGCCGTTCAGTCAAAGTGTTGAGCTTCAGGATCCTGTTCCAGCTCCATCAGGTTCTGTGAGGTTTCTGATCTTCATCATCAATGCTCTATGTTCAGTTACAGAGCAGGATAAATTTGCTGTTTAAACACAATGAACACATATGGTTGGTGACAAATAACACAAATGAGATTGTCTGTGTGTCAAATAGAGATAAAAAAGCAATATTTTTAATGAAAACATTGAAATGTTCCTCTGACAAGATACAGTAAAGGTGTTAATCAAAGTGTATTTTAACATTTCTACTTGGATTTTGATCCAAACCAAAAAAGGTCTACCGTTCACAATTGAGACAAAAACATCTTTGTTGGTGGGTAATTCATGTAAACATTAATAGAAGACAAAACATTTGTATTAATGGTTCTCAAGTACTTTTTTACCGTTGTCATGACGTTTAAGAGAATTTAATGAATATATTTTGAAATATTTGAGGAGCAATGACCTCCTTTGCATGATGATTTAGAAAAATAAACCACATTTTCACACAGAAATGTTAAATATCAAATAAGTATGATTAAAATGTTTGATTTGAGAAAAATGTGTATTCCATTTTCACTCTAAATGCAAATTTAAAGTGATGCTTATATACCATATAACAATTAAAGAAATTCACAAATTGATAGAAAAATGCATATTTTCAAACATCTGACAGAACATAGATATGTTTGGAAATTTAAGAGTCTACATAACAATTTATTTCAGGCATTATAGTTGAAGTAAAAAAAACTTTTTCCGTCTTTTATGTCAACCGTACAGAAATGAAGTTATTTAGCATTGCTTCTGATCACTCTCCTGATGTTTATTCAGTTACAGAGAAGGAGAGGAAGAAGAGCGGTGTTCTTTCGTTCTTCAGTAGAACATTGAGCGCCGTGAAGGGTGCCTCTGTATTTCGTCGTAGAGGCACAAAGGTCACCCATCTTCAGCCTGCAGCATCTGAGCCGAGTCCTCTGCCGGGTCCATCAAATGAAGCTCCAGCTACAGGTGCGTTCTCACACGGTTGATGTTCGTTACGCCTCGTTCTTTCTGTCACTGGATTCCATCATGAACCTCTAAAGAAACTAAAGGATTCATTGTATTTTACTGTTTTGTGTTTAGCTGCTCACTTTTCTTCTCTCTATGACGTGGGAGAGAAACTGGGAGAAGGAACTTTTGGCAGCGTGTATCAGGGACGGCGCAGATCTGATGGAACCAAGGTACGGAAAGTTTTCTTTGTGCATTATTAACTATTCTCAAGGTAGAGAATCTTTTTCTTCGTACATTATTAACTGTTCGCATCACATTTCTTGGACTGTTTTAAACTTACATCCTCCTCTCTTCTCGTTTCAGGTGGCAATCAAGTTGGTCTCCAAGAGGAAGAGGAAGGACGGCTACATGCTGATTGTAAGTTCATCTCACCATATGGAAATAAACACAACTGGGGCCTTTTTGAGCTTCTCGTTTTGCTTTAATAAATTGAGACGAAAACCTAAACTTCTGACCGTTGCCTCTCCAGCCGGGGTGCTCCGAGCCGCAGCCTCCAGAAGTGGCAATCAATCTTCTCCTGAAGGAGGCCCCGATCAGCCCCAACATTGTGAAGATGCTGGACTGGTTTGAAGAGCCTGATCGCCACGTGCTGGTCATGGAGTTCCCTCACCCCTGCAGGAACCTGGAGGAGTTGGTCAATGGAAAGCGGATGAAGGAAAGGGTGGCCAAGCGTGTGATGACTCAGGTCTTCAAAGCTGCAGATGACTGCATGAAACGTGGAATCCACCACAGAGACATCCACCCAGGAAATGTTCTTGTAAACACGGAAACCCTCCAGAGTTATTTAATCGACTTCGGCTTGAGTCAGTGCTTCAGTGATGGTGAGATGGCTTTTGTTTTTTGTTAGCATTCTGCATTAATTAAGGGCCATGAGCTCCACCTGTTTCAGGCATCAACTCCCTGTGAATCTTTTTCAAAAATGCTTTAAAAATGGGCGTTTGGTGCTGTGCTGAGAAGGCTGCTGTGTGGATGTGGCAAATATCGAAAGACAAGTGCTCCATAAATAGTTTCGACGTATCTTGTTGGTGACTGACCCACCGCTTGCACCGAGTTTAGCTCTGACTTCATCATGGGAAAGGCATGCATCACCACGGAAACAACATTTGCGACCCATTCTGAACTCCAAACTACTGCAAGGTCTTGAAACTTGGTTAAGAGTTAGGCATGATTAATAATGAATATGCCGCACCTTCTCAAAGGATAATAGAGGTCAAGCTCGTGATGAATTAGAAAACAGATGAGTCATAGAAGCCAAAAAGGACCAAGACAGATCACTTCCTGAGAAATTTATTTTCAAACAGGAAGTCAGAAATTGCAAACAAAAGAAAGAAATTAAACAGTTTTAATTTCTTTAAATCATTAAATGTGACAGACAATATATTAGTTCTAAATGATTTTCAACGCGTGTAAATCTCTGAAAATATCATATTGTTTACATCCTATGTATCGTGCCCCGTTAAATGTGTCATATCAAGCGCTTTTTATTGCATTATGAATAATTCTTTGACCGCCGTCCCTCCTACAGACATTTGTTGGCAAACTAGTGCTGCTTACAAACAAAAGTGATTCTTCACTGATGGACAGGAACAAAACTGAGCCGTTTCTGACGAATAAGCTCGTTGTTTGGTAATGCAAACAAAACTTTATATTCCGGAGATCCAAAAATACACTTTTGTCAGTGTAGATCTGCTGCTCTCACACGTCCGGGTCAAAGTGTGCATCTGCGCTTCAAAAGGATGAGCTTCACTAGCGATTAATCTGATTGGTCAATGGGTGGAGCTAAGAATTTGGGCGGTGCAAGGAACATTGAGCCGATTTCAGCTCACAAAAAAACAATATTTATATATTAATCTGAATAAAACTTGAGGCATGTTTTTGATGAAGAATGCTCGGAATGTCAGAAAAGTCAAGTTTCCATAACATGTCTCCTTTAAAGTGGAACCTTCATTAAAACCTTCTGCTCTCCTCCTGACAGAGAACCACGCTGAAGCAGAGGCACAGACCATTCACACGCTTGGCACCATGCTACTCTTCCTGGCAAATGAACAGCTGTGTCAGGAAGAGAGCAAACTGGTCTTCACCAAAATCAACCCCCGCTTTTCTAAAGGTGAGGAAACACCAGTGAGGAGAACCTTTCTAACATTTCTGAGACTATTTAAATAACCCTTAAATTTACCTGCTGGGACCCAGAAATAACCAGCTTTCTCTTGAAAACCTCCACAGATTTCCATGACCTGATCCTCCAGTGCTTCCCAGAGACAGACCAGACAGCTACGCTGGAGCAGTTGTTGCAGCACAACTGGTTCCATCGTAAGAGATGGTGGAGGAGATGGATCTGAAGGTGAGAACATCTTGTTTGAGCAAAGATTCTTTGGTTCTGGGATTGGGAACATCACATTAAGTGCTCCGAGATGTTCTTCACAGAAGTGTTACATTCGGAGAATGTGATCCTGAACTTCTTGTCAGTTCTGCTTCACACTTTTTGTGTTTCTTTTTGTGTTCATAGCTCTTCTCTTGGCTGGATGTCCACCAGCTCCTCCACACGACTAGAAAAGTCATCAAGCAAAGCCCTGAGATGCTGATCCAGACAGGGGCGCCTCTATCTTTCTGGTAGATGCAGCTTCGGCAGGTTTTTCCAGTCCATGCCCTCAGCCTCCAGCGTCTTCTCAGTCTCAAGCTCAAGGTTCTCCACTCTGCTGCTTCAAACGAGAAGAGAGACACACAGAAGAGTGTGGAAGAAAGAGCAGACCATCGCCTCTGAAGAACACTTGAAACTGCTGTAAATATTTAGTTGAATTGATCGAATAAAACTGTTTCTTTAAGATGTGTTCAGAGAAGTCTCTGTTTCTGGGGAACTGCAGCAGAGCATTCATCGCTGGAAGGAAAGTTGGGTTTAGGATTTATTCTGTTGCTTGTGCAGCTCCAACAAACATGACACTGCAACAGTGTTATTTTTACTCAGAGGAAAAGCACATTCTTCAAGCTCAAAATGTGTTAAATTAAACTTTTCACAAAACACATGTAAAGACAACTACTGCAAACGCAACTGATGGTAACGGTAACTGAGTTATTTACTTTAAGAGATTATGCGTTAGAGCAGAGGTCCCCAACCTTTTTTGTACCACGGACCGGTTGATTGCCTGACAATATTTTCACGGCCCAATCTAAAAGTGTGATAAAAACAGATAAAAAAACTAAATAAAATGATAAAATCTGCATTAAAAACTGGTATTTTCTCTATAATGATAATAATAAAAATAATAATAATGAACGTAAATCCACTGTGTAATCATGTACAACTTTATTAGCGGCGTCCTCCTAACGTTGCACCAACAACAGAACATGACATGTGTTACGTACTCATTTTAAAGGGGAGGAGAGTGTAGGTGAGAGTTAAAAAAACTTACAACATAGAGTTCCAACACCCGTCAACAAAACACCAAACCCAATCGATTCAGTAAAAAAGTTACAATTTTATTATTAGAAAACAGACAAACATTTAACGTAGAGAGAAAGTGGCTTAGGTGGAGAAAGGCCAAAATAACAAACAAAACCCACTACAAAAATAAACCAACCCCCTAAATTCCCTAAAGGACAATTAATATAAAACACAACACAACTTCCCTAACTTCCTAACAAAAAAATACAATCATTCAAAAATAAACTTAGGTCTACCCCACCACATTAGCCAAACAATAACTCATACAAAATTAAAGAAAGACTATTACGAAAACTCAGATCTTACGCAAAGAAATTAACAGAACATTAACGAATGTGTGTTGCTGACGGAGCTGGAACCCGGAGCTCTGCACCAACCGCGGTGTCAACCAGACTGAGCTCTCTGATCGAAGAAACTCCGCCTCTTTTAAACCCATGGTACTCGGTCCTGCACCAATCAGTATTGATGCACTCGAATATGGAGGGAAGTTCCAGGTGTCCGCAATCACACACCTACTAAAGATAACACAACCAAATATACTCAAAACAAGTTAAATCAAAATTAAAGTGACAAGGCACATAACATCCCCACACACAAAAAGAAAAATCACCCAAAAGTGATTTTTACTCAAACTCATAAACACGAGAGAGAGCGTCAGCCAACACATTATCCTTGCCTTTCTTATACTTGATGTCCAGATTAAAATCTTGAACATACAAGGACCAGCGCATGAGTCTCTGATTCGAATTCTTCATCCGGGACAAAAAGATCAAAGGGTTGTGGTCAGTAAAAACCAACACTGGAAGTGAACTGGAGCCAACATAAACCTCAAAGTGTTGTAAAGCAAGTAAAAGTGCTAGAGCTTCTTTCTCTATGGTACTGTAGTTTTTCTGATGGGAAAGAAATTTCTTAGAGAAATAGGCTACAGGATGTTCTACGCCAGAATCATCATCCTGGAGAAGAACTGCACCAGCTCCACTGGCACTAGCATCTACATCGAGCTTAAAAGGGCGCGAGTAGTTGGGGGCAGATAACACTGGAGAACTACTCAATAGAACTTTAACTGACTCAAAGGACTGTTGACATAATGGAGACCACACAAATTTCTCGGATGCACGAAGTAAACTAGTCAGAGGTAGAACTATATCAGAAAAATTTTTGCAGAAAGCCCTATAATACCCCGCCATGCCTAGGAACCTTCTAATTTCACGCTTAGTGCGTGGTACTGCAAAATCTAAGATGGCCTTCTGGGCTACGGGACGAACTTGGCCTTGACCAACCTGCTTTCCTAAATACTGAATAGTAGCCTTAGCAAACTCACACTTCGCCAAGTTCAATGTAAGGGAAGCATTCAGCAGACGGGAGAAAACTGTAGTTAAAGTCTCGATGTGGTCTCTCCAGATGGTAGAATAGATGACCACGTCATCAAGATAAGCTTTACAATTAGCTACACCAGACAGTACAGTGTTCATTAAACGCTGAAAGGTAGCTGGAGCATTTCGAAGTCCAAAAGCCATAACTTTATACTGGAGGAAGTTGTCAGGAGTGACAAAAGCAGAAATCTCAGCAGCACGATCCGTTAGAGGAACTTGCCAGTACCCTTTTAACAGATCAAGCTTGGTGACGAATTTGGCTGATCCTACATCATCCACACAGTCTTCCATTAATGGCAAGGGAAAAGAGTCAGGCTTTGTAACAGCGTTTACCTTGCGGTAATCTGTGCAAAATCTGTGTGTACCATCTGATTTGGGCACCAGAAGACACGGAGAACTCCAAGCACTAGAACTGGGAATAGCAAGGTGATTATCAACCAAGTATTTAACCTCAGATGTCATAAGTTTTCTCTTATTGGGATTTAAACGGTATGCATTCTGTTTGATTGGTGGATGGTCGCTCACATCTATATCATGTGAAATAACTGTAGTTTGTGTTGGAATATCAGAAAATAAACCGGGAAATGATTCGACTAAACTCTTTACATCAGACTTCTGGTCGTCCGACAAATGCAGCAAAAATGAATCCAAATCGGCTAAGATTTTGGAATTTTCCAATCTAACACCATCAGCTGGAGGCGTTCGCAAGGGCACATCTTCAGGAATACAAGAAACAGATGCTACTGAATGGGCAGCACTGGGTAGAGAAAAGTTAACAGGCTCTGATTTCTCTCTAGCCACATAGCTCTTGATCATGTTGATGTGACACACACGTGACTCTCCGGCGATCTGGTGTACTGATAACATAATCTGTGTCACTGAGTTTGTGCTCTACAAGATAGGGACCAGAAAATTTTGCCTGCAAGGCAGAACCAGGTAGTGGAAGTAAAACTAAAACAGAATCCCCTACTTCAAATGAGCGACTGACTGATTTCTTGTCGAAGGTAGCCTTCATTTTTTTCTGAGCAGTAGACAAAGCTGACTGAGCCAGATCACGTGCCTTGTGAAGACGTTCTCTAAATGAAGAAACATAATCCAAAACATTAGTGCAGGTAACTTTTTCTGCTGACATCCAACTCTCCTTCAAAAGCTTCAAAGGACCACGAATAGTGTGTCCAAAAACTAATTCTGCAGGACTGAATCCTAAGGATTCCTGAACGGTCTCTCGAATAGAAAACATAAGCAATGGCAAACCCTCATCCCATTCTTTTTGGGTTTCCAAGCAATAGGAGCGCAGCATAGATTTAAGTGTCTGGTGGAATCTTTCCAGAGCTCCCTGACTTTCAGGATGATAAGCACTGGAAGTAACATGCTTAATTCTAAGCTGACTCAAAATTTGTGCGAATAATTTTGACATAAAATTTGAGCCTTGATCAGTCTGGATGACTCTAGGAAGTCCAAAAGTTGAAAAGAAATTAGTAAGTGCTTTTACTATTCCTTTGGATCTTAAGGAGCGGAGTGGTATTGCTTCAGGATAACGACTGGCTGCACACATCACTGTAAGCAAAAAGGAATACCCTGACTTTGTTTTAGGCAAGGGTCCAACACAGTCTAAAATAATCCGCTCGAATGGTTCACCGACAGCTGGAATAGGTTTGAGCGGTGCTGGTGGGATAACCTGGTTGGGCTTACCAGTGAGTTGACAAATGTGGCAAGAGCGACAGTATTTTGCTACATCGCTTCTAATATGGGGCCAATAAAAATGTCTGGTCACACGAAACATTGTTTTATTAACCCCCAAATGACCAGCAATGTTATCATGAGCCACAGACAACACCTGTTCACGAAAACGCACAGGTACGAGAACTTGAAAAAGTGCGTCACAACCAGAAGGATCAGATTTCACAGGCGTCCATTTCCTCATCAAAATGTGTTGGTCGTGAAAATATCCAATAGATTTATTGCCAATCTCTTCCCTTGATACGGCCAAACTGCGACAGAAGTCAAGAGATTCATCTCGTTGTTGCTCGACGGCAAAGGTTGCACTATCGACAAAAAACAATTGATCAATTTCAGAACCATGGACAGCACCATCGAACTTCGAGTCAGGTATAGACATCTCAGACAATGCACTCAGGTGATCGGTTTTATCGTGCGCCAGAAAACTGTCCGAGATATCAATCAGAGCTGGAAACTTCTTTGACTGAGCTCGAGTTACGGCACATGCAGGAAAAATTGAACAATCGGTTGGAGAAACTTCGAGAGGTGAATCAATAACCTCGGGTAGTGGGAAAACTTTGCAACCGGCCAAATCATTCCCCATAATCATGGCAACACCTTTCACTGGCAAGTGTGGACGCACACCGACTAAATCCAGTGATCAAGTCAGAACGAATGAAAATCTTATGCAAAGGAACTTTCACGACATCCATGCCAATCCCCTGAACCAAAACATCGGAACCGCAGTATGTTTCAGCCGAGAACGGCAATACATTCTCCAAAACAAAAGTTTGCGCGCTTCCCGTATCACGCAACATTTTAACTGGGAGTTGCTCACCCTCTAACCCGTTTAGAGAGATCAAGCCAAAGGCAACGAATGGTTCAAAAGTAGTCTCAATTTCAGAAGATGATTCTGAACAAATGGCTTGCACAAACGCTACACTCTTATGCTTTGCACTATTCTTTTTCTTGAGTACCGGACACAAAGCAATCACATGACCGACACTGTGACAGTAAAAACATTCACGGTCATCAGTTTGAGCAGACGATTTCGGTAATGAAGACTTCGAACGTTTCTCAAAATGTGGAGAAGTCGGTGGTTCACGCCGAGCCGTGAAGAAAACATTTTTGTGCGTCAAAATGAATTCGTCGGCGCACACAGCAGCCTCAGCAAGACAAGAAACTTTCTTCTCATTAAGGTGCACCACGATCTTTTCGGGCAACGAATTTTTAAAGTCTTCGATCAAGATTAACTCACGAAGCTGTTCAACAGAAATGGTTTTGCTAGCTTGGCACCACTTATCGAAAAGCGTAGCCTTTTCACGGGCGTACTCCACAAAAGTTTGGTTGGCAGATTTTATATGGGAAGGAAATTTCTGTCGATAGGCTTCTGGAACTAGTTCATAAGCCCTTAACACAGCTGACTTCACCTTATCATAATCTAAACTATCGTCAATAGACAGAGCGGAACAAATTTCCTGAGCTTTGCCTGTAAAACGGCATTGCAACAAAAGCGGCCAAATATCTCTAGGCCAGCTCAAAGCGGCAGCTACACGCTCGAAAGCGCCAAAATACGAATCCACCTCCGCCTCTCTGAAAGGTGGCACAATGTTTATCTGTCTAGAAACATCAAATCCAGAATTTTCGGAGGCATTACGCATAGTCGAATTTGAATGCAAATTGTGTTGAACAGAAGAAGCGACATTACTTTCACTAGTCAACTGGCGACCTTGATTTTCTAATTCGCACTGTCTCAAACGCAATAACTGATTTTCATGTTCCTGGCGTTTTATTTGCAAATCAAGCTCTTTTAATTTAATCGCGAGCTTTAGATCTGTTTCACCGAGACTAGGTGAGCAAGGCACTTCGGCGATTGCGTTCTGCTCTTTGTTAAACACATCTTTCTCTAAAACAACACTCTCCAGATAAGCTGCAGGTAAAACACGCTGAGTAATTAACGCAGCCTGAACAGAATCACGCATCTCAGATTTTTTCATAGATTTGGATAACGAAATACCATAAGAATCGGCGATTAAAGTCAAGTCGGCTTTATGGCATGCAGACAAAATTTCGAAAGATGGGTTTTTGTTAAAATCTTCTAAGTTAAACTCCATTTTTACTGCGGTATAAACTTCTTCCCCTATACACAAGAAAATACTGCCAACCAAGCAAATATACTAGCAAAATTGAGAAAAAGCGAACGTACATACCATCAGAAGCAGCTTCAATGAGTTTGACGAATTGACTTTTGCCAGACGAACGAGCGAACCTGTTAATGATATTCAGATTCACAAATTGAGAAAACAATCAAAATAAAACGAGTTCAAACAATGGATGAGCCCCCATTTTGTTACGACTCATTTTAAAGGGGAGGAGAGTGTAGGTGAGAGTTAAAAAAAAAACTTACAACATAGAGTTCCAACACCCGTCAACAAAACACCAAACCCAATCGATTCAGTAAAAAAGTTACAATTTTATTATTAGAGAACAGACAAACATTTAACTTAGAGAGAAAGTGGCTTAGGTGGAGAAAGGCCAAAATAATCCCCTAAATTCCCTAAAGGACAATTAATATAAAACACAACACAACTTCCCTAACTTCCTAACAAAAAAATACAATCATTCAAAAATAAACTTAGGTCTACCCCACTACATTAGCCAAACAATAACTCATACGAAATTAAAGAAAGACTATTACGAAAACTCAGATCTTACGCAAAGAAATTAACAAAACATTAACGGATGTGTGTTGCTGACGGAGCTGGAACCCAGAGCTCTGCACCAACCGCGGTGTCAACCAGACTGAGCTCTCCGATCGAAGAAACTCCGCCTCTTTTGAATCCGTGGCACTCGGTCCTGCACCAATCAGTATTGATGCACTCAAATATGGAGGGAAGTTCCAGGTGTCCGCAATCGCACACCTACTGATGGTAACATAACCAAATATACTCAAAACAAGTTAAATCAAAATTAAAGTGACCCAAGGCACATAACAACCGTTAGAAAGAATAAACACATTCCTGATTTCAAACCCCTACTATATTTACATAAAACAGATCAAAACTTTGTTGATTAACTTTGTCTCACGCAAACAGGTCGAAAGCTTGTGAAGCACTTTGGTTTTTCTACATGTTTATGCTGAATTAATTCACTTGCAAAGTGATGAGACTTAAACAAAACTCTTCATTGCACATGTCTTTTTCCAGGCCGTATGACGAGCAGAAAACTCAATTCTCATTTCAACAACTTCGGGACATTCTATTTAACTTGCAACAGGCGGCCATTCCGAACTTCGTTACCCATGATTCCCTAATTACATGTACCAAAAGGGGCGTGGTAAAGCATGACTGTGGGAGGGAGGGCGCTAAACGGACTCGTTTTAAATGTTTTTCTTTGATTGTATGAGTGTAGAAACCCGATATATATATGATCGGACACCCAAAATGACCAATCTTACAAAGGGTCATAGTTAGGCTGCTAAATTAAAATCTAGCTTTTGTGACTAACGTGTCGTTATCCCATCTGTACGGTCTCTATTTACTGTGTATTTGCTATTCAACAAGGTGATCGAGGTGTATAATATTATCAATAATCATACATAATTTAAATTAGTCAAGCACTCTATGTTTATTTGAGCATGTTACTGAATTTTTTCATTAGGTCACTGTCAGGCATATAAAACTAGCTTCAAAAAAGCTAGAAATTATGAATCAATGACACCAGTGTGTTTCATGGAGGCTGAAGATAAACTGTGCAGTGCTCCAGGACCGGTCTTTGGGGTGCAAAAACTACCACTTGCAGGAATGTATTAAAGAGGAGGTGTGGCTAATTCAATAATTCCTCCTCATCCTGAAGAGATGGAACTGGCTGAGTCTGTAGCATGTGAAGACCCTCCTGAGGATTCGAGGTGCAGTCGGCAATGCTATGGAGCATCCCAGAGGCAGTGAGGAGACAGACATCATCTACTACTGTATATCTCAACCCATCGTCTAGACCTATTGTGTTTCCCTCAGAACCTTGTCTACCCACGAGCAGCTGATCTCTGGTGCCGGTGAGGGATGTGTGATCGGCCGTTTCACCCCCAGCGCCAGGTGAAGCTGGGTCCTACACGGAGATGTGCCGATGGCCACCATGAACATGCTGCGAGCTGTGTCAGATTCCTGATGCCTGGCATCACCAGCTTGGTTTTGCCGTTGCTCCCTGAGCTGTGTTCATGACCAACCCCATTAATGTGTGTACGTACTGAATGCAAACAAGAGCAATCTGCTGAATTCCAAGTTCTCCATGTGCTTCATATCTGTTTATTTATGATCGTATGAAAGATTTTAATCACTGGCTTTTACATTTCACTTAACTGCAGAAAGTGAGGAGGAGACCCACAAGCGCCTCTGCAGCGAGTCTGTGTCGCTCGTTCATCGATTAGATGTTCTGAGGAGACTTGGACCATCAGGCAGATATCTCAGAGCAGCATCCCGATCCTGAGCTGGAAAACTCTTGATGTATAGGGTGCGTAAGATTACTTAATTTATTTACATATAACTTTAATTTGTGGATGCACATATTAGCACAGAGTTTGTTGTGTTTCCAGGTCAGACTGATGATGAGTGAAGAAGGGCAGGAGGAGGATGAAGAAAACCACGAGATGACTATGTACCATATTTTTCGGCTCATAAGACGCACTTTTTCTTCCCCAAAACTGAGGGGGAAAAGTTGAAGCGTCTTATAGACCGAATGCATGAAGTCCGGTCATGGCAGTATGAGAGGCGTAAGAGCTCCGCCGCGGCCATATTTGTACACCCTGTGCTGTGCGCTGACATCATCACCCATCTCTGCCACAGCACGGTCGTAACGAAAATGGAAAAAAAACTACATTTCCCACAATGCCTTTGGCTTCGGTAGCCGCAGCGGTGCTTCCGCATCCATACTCACGAGCGAAACTACAGAGCTGCCGTTTCTCACACATTGAACGTAAGACTCTCGCATTTGAGTGATCTCTCACGCTACAAACCCGATTTCTCACGCTAAAATACATTTCAAGATGTGAAATGGGCGGAGCTAATAGTTTATCTGCGATGTTTTTGAGCCTGACGATAAGATGATGATCGATCTGCATCGTCTTCAGTCTGTGAGGGTTTTTTTCCGCTAAACATTCACTTGGACAGTTTCACAAACTTGGACAGTTTGATCCTTCATTAATGGAGTTATGTGGGTTTTCATAAGCTGACAAAAATCAAAAGGATTTATATTATAACAGCAGGTGAATGTCAGGTGCACAGCGTGCACAGCGCTCTCTCTCTCTCTCTCTCTCTCTCTTGCTCGCGTGAGGAAAACAAAACGCTCTCAATGACTGAAACTTTTCTTTAATAAACTCAAACTCAAATCATCTCTCAACGGTACATCTCACACATGTACATACGAGATAGCAAACGTAAGTAACGTGCTCTGCAATTAGGTAGTGTTGCTAACCAGGTAAGAGAGCATAAGGATCATATCTTAACACCATGCAACCGAATTGTCACTTAAATAAGCTATAAATAATGAGTTATTTAACATTAAGGAGTAGTTACATTTATTTTACATTAAAAGAATTATTAAATAATTATTATTTTACATCTGGGGGTGCCCAGATTCTTTTAAAGGTTTAAAGGGGGGGCTCGACTAAAAAAGTTTGAGAACCACTGTATTATTAATAATGTGGGGGCAATCTTACTAGATATTATTAGTAATGTAGTGACAATGTTACTGGCTATTATTAGTAATGTAGTGACAATGTTACTGGCTATTATTAGTAATGTGGTTACAATGTTACTGGCTATTATTAGTAATGTAGTGACAATGTTACTGGCTATTATTAGTAATGTAGTGACAATGTTACTGGCTATTATTAGTAATGTAGTGACAATGTTACTAGCTATTACTAGTAATGTAGTGACAATGTTACTAGCTATTATTAGTAATGTAGTGACAATGTTACTGGCTATTATTAGTAATGTAGTGACAATGTTACCAGCCATTATTAGTAATGTAGTGACAATGTTACTGGCTATTATTAGTAATGTGGTGACAATGTTACTGGCTATTATTAGTAATGTGGTGACAATGTTACTGGCTATTATTAGTAATGTAGTGACAATGTTACTGGCTATTATTAGTAATGTAGTGACAATGTCACTGGCTATTATTAGTAATGTAGTGACAATGTTACTAGCTATTATTAGTAATGTAGTGACAATGTTACTGGCCATTAGTAGTAATGTAGTGACAATGTTACTGGCTATTATTAGTAATGTAGTGACAATGTTACTGGCTATTATTAGTAATGTGGTGACAATGTTACTGGCCATTATTAGTAATGTAGTGACAATGTTACTAGCTATTATTAGTAATGTAGTGACAATGATACTAGCTATTATTAGTAATGTAGTGACAATGTTACTGGCTATTATTAGTAATGTAGTGACAATGTTACTAGCTATTATGAGTAATGTAGTGACAATGTTAATAGCTATTATTAGTAATGTAGTGACAATGTTACTAGCTATTATTAGTAATGTAGTGACAATGTTACTGGCTATTATTAGTAATGTAGTGACAATGTTACTGGCTATTATTATAAATGTAGTGACAATGTTACTGGCTATTATTAGTAATGTAGTGACAATGTTTACTGGCTATTATTAGAAATGTAGTGACAATGTTACTGGCTATTATTAGTAATGTAGTGACAATGTTACTGGCTATTATTAGTAATGTAGTGACAATGTTACTGGCTATTATTAGTAATGTAGTGACAATGTTACTGGCTATTATTAGTAATGTAGTGACAATGTTACTGGCTATTACGGTATTACTAATGTGGGGGCAATGTTGCACTGGAACAGTGATGGTGATAACGAATGGTGGACTTTAGAGTGATGAGTGGGGGCAAAGAAAAACATTACAGCCTTTTTTTTTTGTTACTTTTACTGTTTACTGTCTGTTCATGTTGCATGTTTGGCTGTTAGTTTTTACACAGTTGACATAAAATATTTTACAAAAGTATTTGGTTCAGAATCTTTTTTTTCTAGATCTTCCTCTTTTAAAATTGGGTGCATCTTATGTGCCGGTGCGTCTTATGAGCCGAAAATTACGGTACATGATGATTCCGACAGCATACACCTCAGGAATTACTTTGTTTGCTCTCAGAGAGTCAGATTCAGACGCCGCTCGAGAGCTGAGGAACTCCCTGATTTGCCCCTGTTCTCTCCAGTCTAGCTTTAACTAGTTACTTACTCTCATCCAGGACTTAGAGATTAGCACTTTTGTCTCTCAGAAGATGTTTCTGGGAGTTTGTATGTTCCTTGTTTTGATTTGTCCTGATCTGATTCTGTTTGGTATGGATTCCTCTATTCTGAAAAGGCATAGAGAATCCAAAAACGATAAAGTTTTAAAGGCACTGTTCTTAATTTTTGGGCAAACCCAAATTATAATTTACACTTGGTTATGTAATGTCTCTAGAAATATACACATAGACTTTAAATGTTATTTATGCAGCATGTTGAATAAAATGTGAAGTTATTCAACAAAATAATATAATGTGAATTAAATAAATGGATACTCAATGTCTTTCAACGGTATATATTTCTATTATTTATTACTATATATTAAATATTTTAAATAAATAAATGTTTTTGTCAGAAAGTTGCCCTGTTCACACAAATAAGTCTTTAGCATAGTAATTGCTATACTGTGTATTTCTAAGTGTTAACGTACAGAAGGAGCTTGTGCCATTCATGTAACCTTGAAGAAATTCATCCGCAAGTTGTGGTTAAACAAGAAACTTGAGCAGTTTTACTAGTTAACATCAAATAGTGGCTTAGATTCGCTGTTAGGGTTTGTTTTGATTTAAAATTGTTCTTTTAATGACGCAAATCTCAGCGTAATTCGTATGTAACTTGTGGCCCAACACTTTGTCGTGTTGGTTTGTAGGAGTTGGTTGAGTTGGAGTTATATCGTTGTTGTTTTCATGGCTCTTTCAAACTTTTTTTCAGTTTTTTGTGCGTGTTTTGGACGCAGCACCACTCGCAGCAGAGAACACAATCAGCAGCAGTTTATTGAGGAGCTTGCTGTTGATGATGATGGAGGAAGAAGACTGGATGGGAACGAGAACAGTAAGAGATCTTTTTGTCTTTCCTTGTTTTCTAGAAGATCTGAAAAAAACACGCAGGAATTCTCAGGCCGAAGTGTCGCAGAATACTGTGTCTACACCTGCTGATGGTAACGTCCCATTATGAAACTTAATATCGCCCTTCTTTTGCCCACACCGTATGAAACTCGCTCGTTAGTAATGCACTTTAAAGAGGAAAAATCAGGAAAGTTGTTTATCGTAGCACAGAAAGTAGTGTTTTGTACGGGCTTGCGCTGGACGGAGGACGCTGGAACTTGCGCCGCCATCTCGCGGGTCGGAAACGGGAGCTGTTTGATTGGCCACCCGTGACCTTCCCTGTCAGTCAGAAACTGCGTAAAATCTAAATTTATCAGTATTTCTAATTGTTTTATTTCAGTTTGAAGCAACACTTGGTTGATAATTTTTAATGGAAAGAAAGAAAACAAAAGAGGTGAACGTTATTAACAGCAGTCACGTGATAACGCAACGCAGCTGCGTCGCCAGGGAAACAACAGTGAAGTAAACAGAAATAACAAGCTAGCTAACGTTAGCATGCTGGTAAAACATCAGAGATTGTCAAAAATGGACCAAACACTCTTAATAAACAAATTACATCTCTGTTTTTGTAAAAAGAAAAAATATGACTTTCTACGCCTAAATACACTGCTCTGTATGCGCAGCCGACAGGGTCGCTTACAATTGTGCCAATCCCCAAATATGTTTTAACTTAACCAGAAAATGGTTAATAACCTCTCTCTAAAATGCTCTATAATTACCTAGAATCATGCCACACAAAGAAATTTCACAATTCCTTACATTCAGTGTTTTTAACATCAGAGATTTGAGATTATTTAAAAAAGCCCTGGATGGATTTTGACCATTTAGGGGGCATTAGCACAAACAATATTTAGCCCAACTTTGTAAGCCTGAAAGTGCTGTTCTTAAAAACTTTAAAAACAAATTCCTTTGATAAAAATGTATTTAACCTGAAAAAGGGCTCCAGGGCCATTTTTTCTTTAGATTTAAAATTTACCCAGAAAATGTTCCCAGCATTTCCTGGAAACTCAAAGACTGGTTTGTTTTTAACCCTTAAAATTCTCCAAATTAAACCCTGGAACCCTGAAAATTTAAGGTGGTTTAAGGCAAAGTGGTGGAAAAAAATGACAGATTTAGGGCATTTTCTCTACCTTTGAAACTGCTGGAACAGCACCCTCACGATGCCCCAGGACCTCCTCATGGACAAATTAAGCACTGGTCATGGCGATAGACAAAATGTAGCTCTTTTTAATAAGGACAGCAAATTTTTATGCTCATGTCCCCTGTGTCTCCTCCACTCTTTAGGTCTGAACCAGGATTTCAGTGTTGAAGCTCTTGTTGAACAACCGTGTCGTTCTAAAGTCTCCCACATTGTTGAGGGCCATAGAGAACATCAGGACCCTGAGCTTCCATTCCTTGACTCGTCCTCTTCAAAAGATCCCACTGATTTTCCAGTGCTGCAGGTGTCAGGAGACAGTAGCTTGGTCTCCTCACCTGTGATCAGTCCTGACCTTTCAGTAATCATCCGTTATTCTGGGATCATCAGTGAGATAGACTCTGCAGCGACCTCCAGAGCTGATGATGAGAAGAACTCTTCAGAGATTTCAGCAGAAGAGCAGTTCATTGAATCATCTCTGAGTTCTACTTCAGATTATTCCCCCGACGCAGAGCTTCTAGCAGCGGCACACACAGGTAAGCTGCCAATTTTTTTATTCTGCCAATAACAAAAAAGGTTACAGATGTTTATCCTCATGAAGGAGGAGTTTGTGAGGAATGTTTTAGAGGTGAAAAGAGTGTCAGACAGGGTGATCAGCTTGAAGTTAGAAATTGAAGGGGTGACTTGAATGTAGTAAGTGGTTATGCTCAACCAGTAGGCTGTAGATTTGAAGAGAAGGAGAGATTCTGGAGTGAGTTGGATGAGGTGATGGAGAGTATTCCCAGAGGGGAGAGAGTAGTGGTGGGAGCAGATTTCAATGGGCATGTTAGCGAGGGCAATAGAGGTGATGAGGAGGTGATGGACAGGTTCTATGTTAAGGAAAGGAACCTAGAAGGACAGGTGGTGGTGGACTTTGCCAAGAGGATGGAAATGGCTGTAGTTAATACTTATTTCCAGAAGAGGGAGGAACATAGAGTTACCTACAAGAGTGGAGGTAGGAGTACACAGGTAGACTACATCCTATGTAGACGAGCCAATCTGAGAGAGATCAGAGACTGTAAAGTAGTGGTAGGAGAGAGTGTAGCCAGACAGCATCGTATGGTGATGTGTAGGATGTTTCTGGTGGTCAGGAAGAAGAGGGGAGGAAAGATTGAAAAGAAGACCAAGTGGTGGAAGTTGAAAAAGGAAGAAGATTGTGAGGAATTCAGACAGAAGCTGAAACAGGCTTATGTGACCAGGAAAAGCTTCAAGATGACTGGGAAACTACATCAGAAGTGATCAGGGAGACAGGTAGGAAGGTGCTAGGTCTGTCACCTGGAAAGAGGAAAAAAGATAAGGAAACATGGTGGTGGAATGAGGAAGTACAGGACATCATTCAGAGGAAGAGACTCGCTAAAAAGAAGTGGGACATTGAAAGCACTGAAGAAAGTAGACAGGACTACAAGCAATCACAGCGCAGAGTGAAGAGGGAGGTGGCAAAGGCCAAACAGAAAGCCTATGATGAGTTGTATGCCAGGTTAGACACGAGGGAAGGCGAGAAGGAATTGTATAGATTAGCGAGACAGAGAGACAGAGATGGGAAGGATGTACAACAGATAAGGGAGATTAAAGATAGAGATGGAAAGGTGCTTACAAGTGAGGAGAGTGGCTGAGAAGATGGAAGGAGTATTTTGAGGAGTTAGTGAATGAGGAGAATGAGAGGGAAAGAAGGGGGAAAGAGGTGAATATTGTAGACGAGGAAGTTTATAAGATTAGAAAGGATAAGGTGAGGAGAGTAAAGAGTGGAAAAGCTGTTGGTCCAGATGATATACCAGTTGAGGTGTGTAAGTGTCTAGGATAGACAGCAGTGGAGTTCCTTTCTAGGTTATTCAACAGGCTTTTAGAGAGTGAGAAGATGCCTGAGGAATGGAGGAGAAGTGTCCTAGTGCCAATCTTTGAGAACAAGGGTGATGTGCAGAGTTGTAACAACTACAGAGGGATAAAGTCGATGAGCCACACAATGAAACTCTGGGAAAGAGTAGTGGAAGCTAGGCTAAGAAGGGAAGTGGATTTCTGTGAACAGCAGTATGGCTTCATGCCCAGGAAGAGCACTACTGATGCAATTTTTGCTCTGAGATTGTTAATGGAGAAGTACAGAGATGGTCAGAAGGAGTCTTTGTGGATTTAGAAGAAGCATATGACAGGGTGCCGAGAGAGGAGGTATGGTACTGTATGGGGATGTCTGGAGTGGAAGAGAAGTGTGTTAGATTAGTTCAGGATATATATGAAAGAAGTAAGACAGCAGTGAGATGTGCTGTAGGTCAGACAGATGAGTTCAAGGTGGAGGTGGGGGTACATCATGGATCAGCTTTGAGTCCGTTCTTGTTTGCTATGGTGATGGACAGGTTGACAGATGAGGTCAGGCAGGAATCCCCGTGGACAATGATGTTTGCAGATGACATTTTGATCTGTAGGGAGAGCAGGTGGAGGAACACCTGGAAAGTTGGAGGTCTGCTCTAGAAAAAAGAGGAATGAAAGTCAGTCGCAGTAAGACAGAATACACGTGTTTGAACGAGAGAGGGAAAAAGAACAGTGAGGTTACAGGGGATTGAGGTCAAGAAGGTGCTTTAGGTATTTGGGGTCAACAGTCCAGTGCGATGGGG
Organism: Danionella cerebrum; assembly: GCA_007224835.1. NCBI lineage: Eukaryota > Metazoa > Chordata > Actinopteri > Cypriniformes > Danionidae > Danionella > Danionella cerebrum. Next base: position 17,344 of record SRMA01025499.1, on the reverse strand, counting down.
AGTGTGGAAAAGAGGTAAAGATGCGAGTGCTGGCAGGCTGGAGTGAGTGGAGAAAAGTGTCAGGGGTGTTGTGTGACAGAAGAGTGTCAGCAAGAATCAAAGGAAATGTGTACAGAACAGTAGTGAGAGCAGCTTTGATGTATGGGTTGGAGACTGTGGCAGTGAGGAAGAGACAAAAGGCAGTGATGGAAGTAGCAGAGATGAGGATGTTGAGGTTCAGTTTAGGAGTGACGAGGATGAACAAGATTAGGAACGAGCGCATCAGAGGGACAGCTCAGGTTGGTTGTCCTGGAGACAAAGTCAGAGCGGCCAGATTGAGATGGTTTGGACCTGTGCAGAGGAGGGATAGTGGTTATATTGGTAGAAGGATGTTGGAGATGGAGATGCCAGGCAAGAGGTCAAGGGGAAGGCCAAAGACGAGATATATGGATGTGCTGGAAGAGGATAAGAAGTAAGTTGGTCAACAGTAGAGGATACTGAGGACAGAGTTAGGTGGAAAAGGATGATTCGCTGTGGCGACCCCTAAACTGGGAACAGCCGAAAGAAAAAGAAGAGATGTTTATCCTCATGTCCTCTGTCTCTCCGCTTCTTTAGGTCTGAAGCAGGACCTCAGTGTTGAAGTTCTTGTTGATCCAGAAGAACCATGTTTCTCCAAAGCCTCCCACATTGTTGAGGGCCATAGAGAACATCAGGAATCCGAGCTTCCATTCCTTGAGTCCTCCTCCTCAGAAGATCCTGCTGATCCTCCAGTGCTGCAGGTGTCAGGAGACAGTAGCTTGGTCTCCTCACCTGTGATCAGCCCTGACCCTTCAGTGATCATCCGTGATTCTGGGAATATCAGTGAGATAGACTTTGCAGCAACTTTCTGTTTATCCTCATGTCCTCTGTATATCTCCCCTTCTTTAGATCTGAAGCAGGACCTCAGTGTTGAAGTTCTTGTTGATCCAGAACAACTGTGTAATTCTAAAGCCTCCCACATTGTTGAGGGCCATAGAGAACATCAGGATCCCGAGCTTCCAGTCCTTGAGTCCTCACCTGTGATCAGCCCTGACCCTTCAGTAATCATCAGTGAATCCGGAATTATCAGTGAGATAGACTCTGCGGCGACTTCCAGAGCTGATGATGAGAAGGACTCTTTATGGTTTTCAGCAAAAGAGGAGTTTATTGAATCATCTGTGAGTTCTGCTGCAGGTTATTCCCCCGACGCAGAGCTTCTCTCAGCGGCACACACAGGTAAGCTGCAAATATATTCTGCCAAAAACAAAACGTTCACTAGAAGCTTGAAATTTGCTAATAAATGACCTTTTGTTTGGTTTATTCCATAGATAACATTTTCAGCCGTTACCAAGTCTTTGAGAAGTTGGGAGCAGGAGGATTTGGTTCTGTTTTTGCTGCTGTTCGCTGTCAGGATGAACTCAAGGTGTCATTTTAGTTCTTTTATATTATTGTCTTTTCACTGAAGAAAAGTTAATATTAAAAGTTAATATGTTTTCATTGTTCTGCCTGAATTTCTCGTGTGAAAATGAAGAAATACTTGGAGCAAATAGACCTTTTGTTCATTTTTTTCTTTTTGTTCATTAGGTGGCTCTGAAATTTGTCCACAAGACTCCTGATACAGAATACATCTACGTGGTAAGTTTGCAGAACTCTTTGTTCTCTCCTGAAAGATTCTGGTTTATATGTTTTTTATCATTTTATATCTCTTCTCAACCTTCACTTTTTTTTTTGTAGGCTTACCATCGCAATCCTGTTCCAAAGGAGATAGGGTTGTCAATCATGGCAGCTTCAGGCCTCTACTGCCCAAATATAATCCAGCTACTGGACTGGGAGGACTTCCCTGACTATTACATCATGGTGCTGGAGCGCCCTCTGCCATGCATGGATCTGGATAAGTTTCTGAGGTTCAGAGGTGTCCTGAGTGAGAGAGAGGCACAGTGGATCATGTGGCAGGCCGTTAGTGCTGCCCACTTTTGCTTCTTCCGTGGTGTTTTCCACAGAGATATTAAACTGGAAAACTTACTCGTGGACCCGAGCACACTCCAAATCAAGTTAATTGATTTCGGATGTGGAGACCTCATTAAGAATTCTGCATACACATCCTTTGCTGGTGTGTAGTGTCTATTTTTCTAGTCAGTCTATTATTAAATTTGGTGTAAAACATGTAAAAATAAATCTCTTTCTTCCAGGCACAAAAGCCTACTGTCCCCCAGAATACTTTGAGAAGAAGGAGTACCACGCCTTTCCAGCAACAGTGTATTCACTTGGAATTCTGATGTTCATCCTTCTTCATGGACGTTTTCCAACACCTGATGACCTGTACTACATTGAGAACGACTGGTCAACGTATATGTTCTCAGAAGGTGAGATTTATTTCTAAATAATGAGAGTTTTTAGGGTTTCATTGTTTATTAAATTGTTTGTTGATGTCTGCAGAGTGCTGCCATCTGATGTGGTCTTGCCTGCGTAGTGATCCAGAGCAGAGGATTCCATTTGAGCAAATATATAGTCACAACTGGTTTCTGGTGGGATCAGCGGATCAGGCACGTTACTTCTACCAGGAGCATGTTATTCAGGAGGCCTAAGAACATACCGCCAAATGGGAGGCACCATCATTGAATATTTATCCTTTAAATATACTATTTACCCTAAAAAAAATAAAGAATTAATTTGTTAACAGCATTCTCTTCTGTTGTCTTTGTGAAAGAGCCTCACTGACAGTTACCTGTTATGAATGTGGAAACTGTGCGGCTGTACTAATTATCATGGGGGCAATTGACATACAGATATAAAGTACATAACAGAAATATATTAAACATAAAAACAGATTGTTCCTTCCTTTTCCTCATTAGGTAATATTTGGTGAAAGCACGAGGTCCCAAACGCAAGTTTTTCAGAAGGTTCTTTATTAAACCAGAGCAAGAATCAGCCACAAGGCTCAATTCACTCAAAACCTCAGTTCAGAATTTTCTCAAAGATAGCGGAGCACCAAAAGCTACAAGCAGGAGATAGCGAACCTTGAAGAGCCTTCCATTTCCAGGAACCTCCAAAATCTAGAAGGAAGAGCACTCAGGCAGCAGGAGGGCCTCGACGGGACCAGACAGGAACACAAGGCAGACAGCAATTTTCACACGAGTTGGTTTGGTAACGTCAGACAAAGAGTTGGAGAAGAACGGAGGTATGAGAAGGGAGCTTGATTGGAGATCACGTACAACACCTGACATCAATTCATGTTACATGTTTGGCTGTTAGCTTTTACACAGTTGACATAAAATATTTTACAAAAGTATTTGGTTCAGAATCTTTTTTTTCAAGATCTTCCTCTTTTAAAATTGGGTGCATCTTATGTGCCGGTGCGTCTTGTGAGCCGAAAAATACGGTACATGATGATTCCGACAGCATACACCTCAGGAATTACTTTGTTTGCTCTCAGAGAGTCAGAGTCCGACGCCGCTCGAGAGCTGAGGAACTCCCTGATTTGCCCCTGTTCTCTCCAGTCTAGCTTTAACTAGTTACTTTCTCTCATCCAGGACTTAGAGATTAGCACTTTTGTCTCTCAGAAGATGTTTCTGGGAGTTTGTATGTTCCTTGTTTTGATTTGTCCTGATCTGATTCTGTTTGGTATGGATTCCTCTATTCTGAAAAGGCATAGAGAATCCAAAAACGATAAAGTTTTAAAGGCACTGTTCTTAATTTTTGGGCAAACCCAAATTATAATTTACACTTGGTTATGTAATGTCTCTAGAAATATACACATAGACTTTAAATGTTATTTATGCAGCATGTTGAATAAAATGTGAAGTTATTCAACAAAATAATATAATGTGAATTAAATAAATGGATACTCAATGTCTTTCAACGGTATATATTTCTATTATTTATTACTATATATTAAATATTTTAAATAAATAAATGTTTTCGTCAGAAAGTTGCTCTGTTCACACAAATAGTATTTGTAGCATAGTAATTGCTATACTGTGTATTTCTTAGTGTTTACGTACAGAAGGAGCTTGTGCCATTCATGTAACCTTGAAGAAATTCATCCGCAAGTTGTGGTTAAACAAGAAACTTGAGCAGTTTTACTAGTTAACATCAAATAGTGGCTTAGATTCGCTGTTAGGGTTTGTTTTGATTTAAAATTGTTCTTTTAATGACGCAAATCTCAGCGTAATTCGTATGTAACTTGTGGCCCAACACTTTGTCGTGTTGGTTTGTAGGAGTTGGTTGAGTTGGAGTTATATCGTTGTTGTTTTCATGGCTCTTTCAAACTTTTTTTCAGTTTTTTGTGCGTGTTTTGAACGCAGCACCACTCGCAGCAGAGAACACAATCAGCAGCAGTTTATTGAGGAGCTTGCTGTTGATGATGATGGAGGAAGAAGACTGGATGGGAACGAGAACAGTAAGAGATCTTTTTGTCTTTCCTTGTTTTCTAGAAGATCTGAAAAAAACACGCAGGAATTCTCAGGCCGAAGTGTCGCAGAATACTGTGTCTACACCTGCTGATGGTAACGTCCCATTATGAAACTTAATATCGCCCTTCTTTTGCCCACACCGTATGAAACTCGCTCGTTAGTAATGCACTTTAAAGAGGAAAAATCAGGAAAGTTGTTAATCGTAGCACAGAAAGTAGTGTTTTGTACGGGCTTCCGCTGGACGGAGGACGCTGGAACTTGCGCCGCCATCTCGCGGGTCGGAAACGGGAGCTGTTTGATTGGCCACCCGTGACCTTCCCTGTCAGTCAGAAACTGCGTAAAATCTAAATTTATCAGTATTTCTAATTGTTTTATTTCAGTTTGAAGCAACACGTGGTTGATAATTTTTAATGGAAAGAAAGAAAACAAAAGAGGTGAACGTTATTAACAGCAGTCACGTGATAACGCAACGCAGCTGCGTCGCCAGGGAAACAACAGTGAAGTAAACAGAAATAACAAGCTAGCTAACGTTAGCATGCTGGTAAAACATCAGAGATTGTCAAAAATGGACCAAACACTCTTAATAAACAAATTACATCTCTGTTTTTGTAAAAAGAAAAAATATGACTTTCTACGCCTAAATACACTGCTCTGTATGCGCAGCCCACAGGGTCGCTTACAATTGTGCCAATCCCCAAATATGTTTTAACTTAACCAGAAAATGGTTAATAACCTCTCTCTAAAATGCTCTATAATTACCTAGAATCATGCCACACAAAGAAATTTCACAATTACTTACATTCAGTGTTTTAACATCAGAGATTTGAGATTATTTAAAAAAAGCCCTGGATGGATTTTGACCATTTAGGGGGCATTAGCACAAACAATATTTAGCCCAACTTTGTAAGCCTGAAAGTGCTGTTCTTAAAAACTTTAAAAACAAATTCCTTTGATAAAAATGTATTTAACCTGAAAAAGGGCTCCAGGGCCATTTTTTCTTTAGATTTAAAATTTACTCAGAAAATGTTCCCAGCATTTCCTGGAAACTCAAAGACTGGTTTGTTTTTAACCCTTAAAATTCTCCAAATTAAACCCTGGAACCCTGAAAATTTAAGGTGGTTTAAGGCAAAGTGGTGGAAAAAAATGACAGATTTAGGGCATTTTCTCTACCTTTGAAACTGCTGGAACAGCACCCTCACGATGCCCCAGGACCTCCTCATGGACAAATTAAGCACTGGTCATGGCGATGGACAAAATGTAGCTCTTTTTATTAAGGGCAGCAAATTTTTATGCTCATGTCCCCTGTGTCTCCTCCACTCTTTAGGTCTGAACCAGGATTTCAGTTTTGAAGCTCTTGTTGAACAACCGTGTCGTTCTAAAGTCTCCCACATTGTTGAGGGCCATAGAGAACATCAGGACCCCGAGCTTCCATTCCTTGACTCGTCCTCTTCAAAAGATCCCACTGATTTTCCAGTGCTGCAGGTGTCAGGAGACAGTAGCTTGGTCTCCTCACCTGTGATCAGTCCTGACCTTTCAGTAATCATCTGTTATTCTGGGATCATCAGTGAGATAGACTCTGCAGCGACCTCCAGAGCTGATGATGAGAAGAACTCTTCAGAGATTTCAGCAGAAGAGCAGTTCATTGAATCATCTCTGAGTTCTACTTCAGATTATTCCCCCGACGCAGAGCTTCTAGCAGCGGCACACACAGGTAAGCTGCCAATTTTATTATTCTGCCAATAACAAAAAAGGTTACAGATGTTTATCCTCATGAAGGAGGAGTTTGTGAGGAATGTTTTAGAGGTGAAAAGAGTGTCAGACAGGGTGATCAGCTTGAAGTTAGAAATTGAAGGGGTGACTTGAATGTAGTAAGTGGTTATGCTCAACCAGTAGGCTGTAGATTTGAAGAGAAAGAGAGATTCTGGAGTGCGTTGGATGAGGTGATGGAGAGTATTCCCAGAGGGGAGAGAGTAGTGGTGGGAGCAGATTTCAATGGGCATGTTAGCGAGGGCAATAGAGGTGATGAGGAGGTGATGGACAGGTTCTATGTTAAGGAAAGGAACCTAGAAGGACAGGTGGTGGTGGACTTTGCCAAGAGGATGGAAATGGCTGTAGTTAATACTTATTTCCAGAAGAGGGAGGAACATAGAGTTACCTACAAGAGTGGAGGTAGGAGTACGCAGGTAGACTACATCCTATGTAGACGAGCCAATCTGAGAGAGATCAGAGACTGTAAAGTAGTGGTAGGAGAGAGTGTAGCCAGACAGCATCGGATGGTGATGTGTAGGATGTTTCTGGTGGTCAGGAAGAAGAGAAGACGAAAGATTGAAAAGAAGACCAAGTGGTGGAAGTTGAAAAAGGAAGAAGATTGTGAGGAATTCAGACAGAAGCTGAAACAGGCTTTGGGTGGTCAGGAAGAGCTTCCAGATGACTGGGAAACTACAGCAGAAGTGATCAGGGAGACAGGTAGGAAGGTGCTAGGTGTGTCAGCTGGAAGGAGGAAAGAAGATAAGGAAACATGGTGGTGGAATGAGGAAGTACAGGACATCATCCAGAGGAAGAGGCTAGCTAAAAAGAAGTGGGACATTGAAAGGACTGAAGAAAGTAGACAGGACTACAAGGAATCGCAGCGCAGAGTGAAGAGGGAGGTGGCAAAGGCCAATCAGAAAGCCTATGATGAGTTGTATGCCAGGTTAGACACAATGGAAGGCGAGAAGGAATTGTATAGATTAGCGAGACAGAGAGACAGAGATGGGAAGGATGTGCAACAGATAAGGGTGATTAAAGATAGAGATGGAAAGGTGCTAACAAGTGAGGAGAGTGTGCTGAGAAGATGGAAGGAGTATTTTGAGGAGTTGATGAATATTGTAGACGAGGAAGTTTATAAGATTAGAAAGGATAAGGTGAGGAGAATGAAGAGTGGAAAAGCTGTTGGTCCAGATGACATACCTGTTGAGGTGTGTAAGTGTCTAGGATAGACAGCAGTGGAGTTCCTTTCTAGGTTATTCAACAGGCTTTTAGAGAGTGAGAAGATGCCTGAGGAATGGAGGAGAAGTGTCCTAGTGCCAATCTTTGAGAACAAGGGTGATGTGCAGAGTTGTAACAACTACAGAGGGATAAAGTCGATGAGCCACACAATGAAACTCTGGGAAAGAGTAGTGGAAGCTAGGCTAAGAAGGGAAGTGGATATTTGTGAGCAGCAGTATGGCATCATGCCCAGGAAGAGCACTACTGATGCAATTTTTGCTCTGAGATTGTTAATGGAGAAGTACAGAAATGGTCAGAAGGAGTCTTTGTGGATTTAGAAGAAGCATATGACAGGGTGCCGAGAGAGGAGGTATGGTACTGTATGGGGATGTCTGGAGTGGAAGAGAAGTGTGTTAGAGTAGTTCAGGATATATATATGAAAGAAGTAAGATAGCAGTGAGATGTGCTGTAGGTCAGACAGATGAGTTCAAGGTGGAGGTGGGGGTACATCATGGATCAGCTTTGAGTCCGTTCTTGTTTGCTATGGTGATGGACAGGTTGACAGATGAGGTCAGGCAGGAATCCCCGTGGACAATGATGTTTGCAGATGACATTTTGATCTGTAGGGAGAGCAGGTGGAGGAACACCTGGAAAGTTGGAGGTCTGCTCTAGAAAAAAAAGGAATGAAAGTCAGTCGCAGTAAGACAGAATACATGTGTTTGAACGAGAGAGGGAAAAAGAACAGTGAGGTTACAGGGGATTGAGGTCAAGAAGGTGCTTTAGGTATTTGGGGTCAACAGTCCAGTGCGATGGGGAGTGTGGAAAAGAGGTAAAGATGCGAGTGCTGGCAGGCTGGAGTGAGTGGAGAAAAGTGTCAGGGGTGTTGTGTGACAGAAGAGTGTCAGCAAGAATCAAAGGAAATGTGTACAGAACAGTAGTGAGAGCAGCTTTGATGTATGGGTTGGAGACTGTGGCAGTGAGGAAGAGACAAAAGGCAGTGATGGAAGTAGCAGAGATGAGGATGTTGAGGTTCAGAGGATATGAAGTTAGTTGGTCAACAGTAGAGGATACTGAGGACAGAGTTAGGTGGAAAAGGATGATTCGCTGTGGCGACCCCTAAACTGGGAACAGCCGAAATAAAAAGAAGAGATGTTTATCCTCATGTCCTCTGTCTTTCCGCTTCTTTAGGTCTGAAGCAGGACCTCAGTGTTGAAGTTCTTGTTGATCCAGAAAAACCATGTTTCTCCAAAGCCTCCCACATTGTTGAGGGCCATAGAGAACATCAGGAATCCGAGCTTCCATTCCTTGAGTCCTCCTCGTCAGAAGATCCTGCTGATCCTCCAGTGCTGCAGGTGTCAGGAGACAGTAGCTTGGTCTCCTCACCTGTGATCAGCCCTGACCCTTCAGTGATCATCCGTGATTCTGGGAATATCAGTGAGATAGACTTTGCAGCAACTTTCTGTTTATCCTCATGTCCTCTGTATATCTCCCCTTCTTTAGATCTGAAGCAGGACCTCAGTGTTGAAGTTCTTGTTGATCCAGAACAACCGTGTAATTCTAAAGCCTCCCACATTGTTGAGGGCCATAGAGAACATCAGGATCCCGAGCTTCCAGTCCTTGAGTCCTCACCTGTGATCAGCCCTGACCCTTCAGTAATCATCAGTGAATCCGGGATCATCAGTGAGATAGACTCTGCGGCGACTTCCAGAGCTGATGATGAGAATGACTCTTTATGGTTTTCAGCAAAAGAGTTTATTGAATCATCTGTGAGTTCTGCTGCAGGTTATTCCCCCGACGCAGAGCTTCTCTCAGCAGCACACACAGGTAAGCTGCAAATATATTCTGCCAAAAACAAAACGTTCACTAGAAGCTTGAAATTTGCTAATAAATGACCTTTTGTTTGGTTTATTCCATAGATAACATTTTCAGCCATTACCAAGTCTTTGAGAAGTTGGGAGCAGGAGGATTTGGTTCTGTTTTTGCTGCTGTTCGCTGTCAGGATGGACTCAAGGTGTCATTTTAGTTCATTTATATTATTGTCTTTTCACTGAAGAAAAGTTAATATTAAAAGTTAATATGTTTTCATTGTTCTGCCTGAATTTCTCGTGTGAAAATGAAGAAATACTTGGAGCAAATAGACCTTTTGTTAATTTTTTTCTTTTTGTTCATTAGGTGGCTCTGAAATTTGTCCACAAGACTCCTGATACAGAATACATCTACGTGGTAAGTTTGCAGAACTCTTTGTTCTCTCCTGAAAGATTCTGGTTTATATGTTTTTTATAATTTTATATCTCTTCTCAACCTTCACTTTTTTTTTGTAGGCTTACCATCGCAATCCTGTTCCAAAGGAGATAGGGTTGTCGATCATGGCAGCTTCAGGCCTCTACTGCCCAAATATAATCCAGCTACTGGACTGGGAGGACTTCCCTGACTATTACATCATGGTGCTGGAGCGCCCTCTGCCATGCATGGATCTGGATAAGTTTCTGAGGTTCAGAGGTGTCCTGAGTGAGAGAGAGGCACAGTGGATCATGTGGCAGGCCGTTAGTGCTGCCCACTTTTGCTTCTTCCGTGGTGTTTTCCACAGAGATATTAAACTGGAAAACTTACTCGTGGAGCCGAGCACACTCCAAATCAAGTTAATTGATTTCGGATGTGGAGACCTCATTAAGAATTCTGCATACACATCCTTTGCTGGTGTGTAGTGTCTATTTTTCTAGTCAGTCTATTATTAAATTTGGTGTAAAACATGTAAAAATAAATCTCTTTCTTCCAGGCACAAAAGCCTACTGTCCCCCAGAATACTTTGAGAAGAAGGAGTACCACGCCTTTCCAGCAACAGTGTATTCACTTGGAATTCTGATGTTCATCCTTCTTCATGGACGTTTTCCAACACCTGATGACCTGTACTACATTGAGAACGACTGGTCAACGTATATGTTCTCAGAAGGTGAGATTTATTTCTAAATAATGAGAGTTTTTAGGGTTTCATTGTTTATTAAATTGTTTGTTGATGTCTGCAGAGTGCTGCCATCTGATGTGGTCTTGCCTGCGTAGTGATCCAGAGCAGAGGATTCCATTTGAACAAATATATAGTCACAACTGGTTTCTGGTGGGTTCAGCGGATCAGGCACATTACTTCTACCAGGAGGACATTATTCAGGAGGCCTAAGAACATACCGCCAAATGGGAGGCACCATCATTGAATATTTATCCTTTAAATATACTATTTACCCTAAAAAAAAAAAAAAGAATTAATTTGTTAACAGCATTCTCTTCTGTTGTCTTTGTGAAAGAGCCTCACTGACAGTTACCTGTTATGAATGTGGAAACTGTGCGGCTGTACTAATTATCATGGGGGCAATTGACATACAGATATAAAGTACATAACAGAAATATATTAAACATAAAAACAGATTGTTCCTTCCTTTTCCTCATTAGGTAATATTTGGTGAAAGGACGAGGTCCCAAACGCAAGTTTTTCAGAAGGTTCTTTATTAAACCAGAGCAAGAATCAGCCACAAGGCTCAATTCACTCAAAACCTCAGTTCAGAATTTTCTCAAAGATAGCGGAGCACCAAAAGCTACAAGCAGGAGATAGCGAACCTTGAAGAGCCTTCCATTTCCAGGAACCTCCAAAATCTAGAAGGAAGAGCACTCAGGCAGCAGGAGGGCCTCGACGGGACCAGACAGGAACACAAGGCAGACAGCAATTTTCACATGAGTTGGTTTGGTAACGTCAGACAAAGAGTTGGAGAAGAACGGAGGTATGAGAAGGGAGCTTGATTGGAGATCACGTACAACACCTGACATCAAGCTACGGCTGCTGTAGAGAATGATGAAGGGAGCACACGAGGGAAGGAAAAACAATAATAGACAAATGCAGAACAGGACCAAACAGGTGAGTATTCTTGTGCTTGGGTGAAGTCTGGTGCTTTTTAAAAATGTGAAATATCAGCTTCGAGCAGGACTTTTATTTAGTCCACAGCAGAAAGTGGAGATAGACAGGAATTGAGTGCGAAGGCCGCTGGAAGAAACATGTTTAATGCAAATGAAGAAGTCATAAACCCGCGTCAGCTTTGACCACCCAAAGCTCCTCCAAGGTCTAACAGTTGCGAGAAACCAAAGGCATTTCAGGATAACGGGTCGGCACCAATGCTTCCTACCCCACCATATATGGATAAAGCGGAACTATGTTCCTCACCCCAAACCTGTACAAAAAGTATTAAAGGGCAAGGAAAACTCAACAGGTACTTTTTTCCATGCTATCCTGGCATCCCAGAGGAAAAGACTTACTGTAGTCTCTTAGGCCAACTTTCTACAAAAAATGTGGTGGATCATATCTAAAAGGGGTGTGACAAAAGCATGACTGTTGGAGGAACAGGGGAAACTATGGATTTTGCTACTATGGAGTTTTTTACTATTAATATTGCAAAGACAGACAGACAGATAGATAGATTACATGGTTAGAGATGGACACAGACACGGCTATACAAAGGGATAGACTGTCTATTTGGAATTTATGGTAAGACAGACAAAGAGAGATAGAGAAATCCACAAACAATCACATTTGGGTTGATGGACAGAAGATAGACACCAATAGAGAGACATAGACAAATACCAATCATAAGACTAACTAACCCCAATCTTAGACAGACAGAGACAGGCGAAAGAATGGAAGCTAGGTGGGAAGGAAGACAATTCATTTGAAGAAAATGCTTTAGAAAACATCTGTAAAGCTCAAGCTGGCTAATAGCACAACAGTGATCTAAAAATGAATGTATGCCATTCATAGCAGCTGTTTTGACCAAAGTAGGAATGATGCAACCCATCTATTGTTTAATTTAATGTGTAGGTTTCAGAAAGGTAATTAATTGTGATTTTTTTTTGTTTTAAATGAGCATTACAACAGTTATGACACATCAATTGCCAGGCAATTCAAATTAACTGTGAGAAAATGCGCAGTAATCTTTCATTTTACAGACCAAAAATCAGTGCCATCTAGTGGTGAAAAGAAGAGACAATCCCTGGAAGTACAAGACCTGTGATATGGCTTGTATTTTTAAAAGATCTGGCACAAAAGTACTTGGAACAATGCACACGTTTTAGGTCTTTTTTTTTAAACAATTTCACATTGTTTGACCTTTTTTCTTTTTTGGGCGATTTATGAATTTTTATTTCGTCCCAAAACTTTTGATGTTTGTTATAAAACATAAAAATGTTAGTTTAAATATAAAAAATTACATTTAATACTCTACATTTTTGTACAATATTAGGTTTGTTGTGGAATTATTGTGTAATATAATGGAAAAAAAAAGATTTAAAACATTGCCACAAAACGGTTGTAAACATAATAAAGTAGTAAAAAAATCTGAAAAAGGCCCCAGACGTCTAAGGGTTAAATTCCTTTTGAAAAAATAACACTCTTATTTTAAAACAGTTAAAACTGAGCCTCTTCTTAAGGTGAGTAGTAATCTCATCTGCTGGTATAGGTGGAGCAGCATTGTTGGGTGGATTCTGAAACTTTTGTTAGGGTTTAGAACAAAGCTAGTCTTAAACAACAGAACCGAAGCAAGAGCAGTTGAAAAATAAGAATAAGTACCGGTAATCCATGTGGGTAGGCTCTGTGTCGTAGAGAAATCGGAAATCTAAAAACAGCTAAAAACAAACAGATGAAAGGCTGAAACAGATCCAGGCTGGCACTGGTTAACAGGAGCACTGTCACCACATAACAGATTGAACGATCTGGCACTGGATAGCCGAAATCCCAGTCCTTTTTACAGGGAGCCATTGGTGATCAATCAGCAGGTGATTAGCAGCACTCATGAAGAAACCAGATTAGACCCACAGAGAAATCCCCACCAAAAGCTTCAGAAAATAGCATTTGTTTTACATGTAGGAAACACAGAAAATGTGTTTGTTTTCCAAAACCCTTTGTTTCAGGAGTAGCTTTATGAGGAATGAGACTTTTGTAGCCCATCTTCTGCAGCTTCCCCAGATTCTTGGTGCCATTTTCCCTGGAAATCCTCTTTAACCTGTGGTTGTTGCTTTTGCTCAAGTGTATCTGATCAAACCATTTCCTGCCACACTTTTCCTTCAATCCAATTGAACATTATTGGATATAGCATATAACGACTAATACTGTTGTTGCGTAAGATCAGCAAACTTCAACTTTTTTCTGCATCCTACTGACTTATACTTAAAAATTTAAGTTTTCAATATTTTGGTGTGGTGAATGTCTATAATATATGGGTTTCACTTTATGACAGTGAAGGCTTGTCGACAGAGGGCGCTAGAGTGCTGCTCATTCACCCAAATACTAAGAAAAAACTGTAGAAATTAGAAAATAGATCAAATAAGTTCCTGACTGGTTTATGAAATGAAATGTAGTAAGAATCACAGTATGTACAGTGTGTGCGTGTGTAAGTGTGTGTGTGTGTGTGTGTGTGTGTGCGTGTGTGTGTACGCGTGAGACAGAGAGAGTTCTGTAAATATATTCTTCATCAGTTTTCTGAACATATTTTATTATGAACCAAAATACAACAACTGCTGAACAATACGAGTACAATATAACATACAATAAACATTTTACACTAAGAACCCCCACAGCTGTGGTTGCCAGAACGGTAGCTATTGATTTTAGATTGTACTGCAAATCTAACTTTTTTTTACATTTATAAAAGTTCAAAAGTTTTGTGTTTGTAATAATAGCAGTAATTAAAAAAATAATAAGTACATTTTACAGTAAGCTGTGGTTTTCAATATTGTAATTATAAGTTTACGGTTTAAATGCACGTTATCCTACAAAAGTTCTTTAAAACAACTTTAGAACATTCTTTTCTTCAGATATCATACAGAGATAATACAGTTATTATTACGGTTATTATTACAGTTATTAATACGGTTATTTTAACAGTGTATGAAAAGTACAAGTGTCAAATTAAAACTTAACAATGGTACAAAAGTTGAGAATGGGAGGAGAACTAAATAATAAAACAAAATTTTGTAATTGTTAAATTCTCAATTAGAAAAAAAAATGGAGGGTGGATATTAATCTTATTTTTACGGCAGTTTAACACAAAAGTATGGTGAATTTACTCATTTTTTTTTCAAAATTCTTTTATGTAAATTAAGATTTGTCACCAAAAGTGTTCAATTTGATGAAACATAGAAAACAAATTTAGACTCAAAATCACCCCGAAGTGCCCGAAAACATCCAAAACACCGAGGATTGACTTATTTTATGCGTCTTTTGCAAGTAATTAGGCATTAGCGTCTTACACTTGTGCTCTGGGGTGGGTTAGGTTAGGCTTGGGTTTACAAATGAACTTTATGTGAACGTTATAAAGTCCACGGGCAAGATTCTAAAGATTCTAATGCATTTTTTGCCCCATTCTATATTATAACTAGTTTTTCGTCTTTGTTAAGTTTATAAAAGGGAAAGGAAAGTCTTCTAAAGGACTGCATGACATTTGACTTGTTTTGGGTCCGAGAGAGGTTGTGACTGGGAGTGCGTGCGTGTACGGGCGCGCGTGAGTCCAGTCGCCATGTTTCTCCTCCTCATTCCTGATTCTTGAAACGGATCTGAGGCGGGTAGATGAGAGAGATTTACCCCGTCTCCCTGCCTCCACACCTCCACCATCCTTCTCCTCTTCATCCCTTCTTCCTCATCATCAACGTCATCTGACGGATTTCTTCAAACGGATCAACTCTTTGAGGAATTATTAATGAGAAAGGCACCGTGTAAAACTAGGAGAAACTCAATCGGTGCCTTTGGGGAACTTCGCTAAACTCCGTTTTTTGCGATTTGTAGCTATTTCTATCAAACGCAACTTCCGTAAATATCTTCTTCGAGGCATGTCATGGTTATTTCCATTTGTTTTGCAGAGAATTCTCGTTAAGGAGGAGCTAAAATCGTTAGCCTGCTAGCCCAACGTCTTTATTAGCTGGATAAGTAGCATCCGTTTTTAACCCGTTAAAGGTCGGAAAACGTGATATGTTTAAGTTTGAGTACTTGATATAGTTTGACAACTATACGTAATGATATAAATTGATATTGTTCGTATTTACGAGCTAGAAAAAGTTGTGATGACATCTGTCGAGAGAATGTAGTTAGCGCGTTAGCTCGATTATTAGCTAAAAACAAGACTAGTTTATATTAACGTAAACTAAACGCACAATACGAGTTGCACTGTAAAGGTACAAGAGCATTTTGTGGGCAAATATTTCATTTTTAATGTTACTGGATTGGTGTACTACAGGAACACACCTGAAGATGTAACGTTCATGAGAAGTTTTATTTTTCCTTAAAATCGAGCATTGTTACTTCTCTGCAGTTTTGCAACTGTATTTTAATGTGAAGATGGGTGGGCTTTGTTCATAAACACTTACAGACCTACTAGGAGAGTTGTTTTGCCTACATTTTTGGATTGTTTTTACCTTTGAACCATGTCTGGAGAAGTGCGTTTGAAAAAGCTGGAAAAACTGGTCGTGGATGGTCCTGTCCAGTCTAATGGACAGTGTTTTAGTGTGGAAACTCTTCTGGATGTCCTTGTATGCCTTTATGATGAGTGCAACAACTCTCCACTCAGAAGAGAGAAGAACATCGCAGAGTTTTTGGAATGGGGTAAGCACTGTGTTCTCATATTTTGACATGGCTTGTATTCCATACCCAAAAAGTACAATTATTTTCAGCCTGAATGTAAACAAAGCTTTTCAACTTAATGAATCAAATCAGTCAGAGGGTATTTTATTTCAAGAAATGGAGCTATGAATCTTGAAGGTGCATTTGGATGGGCTGAAAAATAGGTGTGTGTTTGCGTGTAGAGCCTTGGAAAAGTCAAGTAGCAACATGCTGTTAAATTCTGAGCCATCATACCAGCTTCCAGAGTAGTTTATCACAGGGCACACAATTGGGTATACGATAGCATTGTAGAGTTTGGTTAGAAAGTGCCATACAATAAATGAATTTTATGTTTGCGGTTGAAATGAAAGTGTTTGAATGTGCACAATTAAAAACCTTGAAATTTTCAAAATGGTTACATTTTATTTTAATAAAACTTTTTATCGGAGGTAGCTTTGGAAAGATAAGTCACTTTAGTGTTATAGATCTATTCAAATCAGTACAGTCGACTTGCTTTTCCATTATATTTTCATGTCGCTTCCGAGTGGGTGTGTTCTCATCAATGTTATAGTAGTAAGATGTGGGAGGATTGGCATCATCCTGTACATAATTTTTCCAGGGTGACGGCAGCTTTGTCAAGGTTAATAGAGCAATCTTACTGAGAGATTCAAAAACTGACCAAATTAAGGCCTCTACACTGATCCGAATTGAGATTCACATAAATCTTTAGATGGCTTCTCAGAAGCGTGCTCTTCAGTTGGATTGAGTGAATATTGATTCAGTGACGCTTCCTGCCTGAAGATGGCGTCTGCTGTACAATAGAAGCTGTCTGTGCCAGGAAACAGGAAAGAAGAAGATGATGACAGAAGAAATCAAAGAACACACAAAGAAAATAATGGATTCAAAATAATCCAATACATCAGATTTTTAAAAATTGGCACTACTCATTCGGTCAGATGTGTTATGTCCTTTTGGTGCCCATGGTTTTTGATCGAGGCACGTTGTCGCATGAAACTTCTAACTGAATATTGGGATGATGAGTAGAGGCCTTTACTGTTGGTTTTGTCATTCTCTTGTATTATTAACAATTGTTTATTTTGTAATTCTTAAAATCAGTTGACAAAGCTAAATATTAGAGAACAATTGGCTATCATGAGAAACTAAATAACGTTATTTAGATAAATTGAAAGAAATAATTTTGGTCTATCCATGTTAAATGCTAAATCCTGAATGGAATAGAGACCCAAAGGCACTACCACCTCTGACAAATTCAGATATTGTCAATTGCCTTTTGTTTGCAATAAACTCGCACACAGTAATTTTTTATTGACATAATTTATTACTA